>KQ030503.1:234393-546652 GCA_000956045.1 Hirsutella minnesotensis 3608
GCTGAGAAAGCGGCTACGGTGGCGGCGCCGGCTATGAGAAGCCCGGCGGCGGCAAGTGTGATCTGACCTGCGCCCTCAAGTGCATCAAGAACGCTAAGCACGCCAACAAGAGGTGCCACGGCAACTCGGTCAACGAGGCCATCTGCTACGTCCTCAAGCACGACAAGCCCGAGGTCAAGCAGTGCTTCAAGCAGTGCTCCAAGCAGAGTAAAGGCGGCGGCGGCGGCGGCGGCGGCGGCGGCGGCTACCGTAAGTCTCTCCGAATCCTCACTGCAACATGGAGCTAACAAGAAGCAGATATGACCTTCACCGAGATCAAGGAGATGTTCTGCGGCGGCATCCCAGCGCAGCCCCAACAGCCCGAGCAGCCTCAACAGCCCGAGCAGCCTCAACAGCCCGAGCAACCCCAGCAGCCCGAGCAACCCCAGCAGCCCGAGCAGCCCCCGCAGCCGGAGCAACCCCCGAAGCCGGAGCAACCCCCGAAGCCGGAGCAGCCCCCGCAGCCGGAGCAACCCCCCAAGCCGGAGCAGGCTACTAAATGTAGATACAAAAGTCCATGAGCGCTCGGTTGAAAGGATTTACCAGGCTATTGACGATGGGATGAACCATGGATAATGAAGCGTGCTGAGCTACTATGCTACATTCTACTAGGAGTTTTTTAATTCGCATTATATTTGACCGACTTACTGCATGAAGATGCCAATGGTGCTCGTGTGACTCTGACGAGCTTGAAGTTTTATCTCCTTGAACGGCCAGTCGGAGGTGGATGTGGTGAATGCGTGTGCCTCGGAGTTGTCAATCGAAATGATCATTGAGCTGATAGTGGGTCGATACTGCCTGGTATTGGACTCAAACACTTCTGTACAGGTGCCTGTCGGTCCTATGTACAATTCATGTCATTTTGTCAGTCCCGAGCATTTGGCCAACATCATACCTCATCAGTTTCCGTAGTGTTTTGCGTCCGCGGCTTCGTCGCTTGATAACCGCATAGGGAACCTCTCCGTTGAAACAGCGACTGCCAAAAGTGATTGCGCAGGAATTATAATATACAAGTATCGTCAGGTTAGCGGACGCCGAATCAATTGCACTGGTTTGCAGCGATGCAAATGTACGTGAACTTGGGTTGCCCGTGCCTCGTTCAATTCGCTCATTCATAAACCTGAGCTTCAGTGACCAGGCATATGTCGAAACTATCTACCTTGTGATAATACCAGTCTCAAGCTCAGAGGCGCCATGGATGATTTCATTTCAGTCTTTGAAGCGCGATTCACGATGTGTCGTGTCTAAATGCATGTGCTCAATTGATCATAGACGCCTTCTCCTCACCCGGCATCGGACATACAGCTTGACCTTGGACCGGACCAGTGCCCTTTCTTCCTCACAGAGTCTCGCCTAGATAGCTATCCGCGGTCAAGACTGGTTGGTGGCGGCCTGCAAGACGAGGGCGCGTCTTGATGCTACTTGGTCCTTCTCGTCGACACGTCGCAGTAGTGGCAGAACGTATGCACCCCGACGGCACCGGCGAGCCACCGAGGGAGCCGGATGAATAGGAAAAAGGACGATTATGCAGCGCGTCCGGGTCAAAACACGTCGGGCCGACCGGCGGCCCCACGCGGGTGGCATCACCATCGGCCGATACGGACGTGCGTCGTCGGACCGACATCCATGACGGTTGCTGTCTGGAAGGATTTTAGAAGGCGTCGCCCAGCAGAGAAGAAGCAAGTTTAGTGATGCAGGCCAGGAAAACCATTCTTGTGGCGGCGGCGCGTCCGGCACTTGGCCGTAGCCGGGTGGCGCTCGCAGGATGGGCCGAAGCAAGGAATATGCAGGATTCGATAGATGATTCCGGGTGATGGGTGTGTTGGACCATGAGCCGCACAGATTGCCGAGGAAAGTGGTAGCTGGATAGAGAGGATGGAGTCTGCTTCCAAGAAGGCTCCATGTTCTCAATCTCATTATTCACATTTGAAAAGCCACCGGTCAACATGCCGCATCCTCGTCCACGAAACAGCGCAACATAGCCTTCTTGCAAGGGGAATGAAGACCTGGTGGGATCATGGCCTGTACGTCATGAGCCCGAAGACGTTTAATCAGAGCAGCGCCCACCTCTGTCCTTCCCGTGTCGCGGGTGTGGACGGGCGGGTCACGGCAAGGGCGGCAAGGTTTCCAGGATGGGCATCTGCACCGGCTAGCTCCCTGACAATGTCATTTGCCGCTGGAACTTGGGGGAGCTTGGGGCAACAGAGACTGGAGGAAGCTAGGGGGAGCGGGAGTCGGCGAGACCGAGTGGCGGCCGGTTTCAGCGCGAATGTGCCACACTGAATCTCTGTGTCTGCAGTAAGTGAATGAGCATCTCAAGTCCTTCATCAGAACCATCCCGGGAACAAGAAGAGACGCGGCGGCGGCAACGGACGAGGGCTGGCTGCAGGTAAATGGAGCCCGTTGCGCCTGTTGCATGATGCAGTGGAAGCAAACATTCTCGTTTGCATGCTTTTTTGACTTGCAGGGACCCATGGCAATTCGTTAGTTGCTTCGGCATGCATGAGTTTCGCCGAGCGAGAGCCTTTTTTCGCTCTTCTCTTCTTGTGGGCAGTCCAGTTTCTTCACGTCACCCGCCCCGGTCGGAACCCCGGACTCGCCCTCCTGGGGCCCCAGATTGATGGCCAGTGGAGCAAACCCCGGGGGCAGAGTCGCAGACACACCCAATCGCCGCCTCCGCACTGCAACCCCCACGAACGACGGTTGGCGACTGAATGCGGAGCTCCGGTCCCGCGGCTTGGGCAACGGGAAACGACCGAAGAGGCCCCCGGGCTTCAGAGTATATATATAAGTCTCCGTCGTCATTCGAGGACAACTCGGACACAAAGACTCATCCGAGAGCCCTCCGGCCAGGGCCTTGACTCTGACTTTTCCCCAGCTGCCGTGTCTCAAAGCCCTCAACCCTGTGCTCTCTTCCAGTCACTCAAGCAGACTGTGTCTTTGACGCCTCGCAGCCATGGGCCTACACGACGAAAAGTCGGGCCTCGAGACGCTCGAGGTTGCCGGCGCCGGTGGCAACGACGCCGATGTCCTGATCCACGACATGGAGCGGCAGCTCGAGGCCAGCGGCGGCCTCGAGACGGGCTTCTTCCAGATCCAGTTCAAGGACCCGCGGCACTTCACCTGGCTGCTCGTCGCCTTCGCCAGCATGGGCGGCCTCTTGTCCGGCCTCGACCAGAGTCTCATCTCGGGCGCCAACCTCTACCTGCCCCGGGACCTCGGCCTTTCGGACCGGCAAAACAGCCTCGTCAACTCGGGCATGCCGCTGGGCGCCGTCGGCGGCGCGCTGCTGCTCTCGCCCGCCAACGAGTTCTTTGGCCGCAAGGGCGCCATTATGATTTCCATCCTGCTCTACACCATCGGCGCCGCCCTCGAGGCCGCGTCCATGAACTTCGGTAAGCCGGCGCCCTCATCCGCAGTTCATTGCGCCGCTCGCTGACTATCTGCAGACATGATGGTGGCAGCGCGTGTTATCCTCGGCTTCGGCGTCGGCCTCGAGGGCGGAACCGTCCCGGTCTACGTCGCCGAGACGGTCGAGCGCCGCATCCGAGGCAACCTTGTTTCTCTCTATCAGTTCAATATTGCGCTCGGCGAGGTTCTTGGCTACGCCGTCGCCGCCATGTTTCTCAAGGTCCCCGGCAACTGGCGATACATTCTCGGCTCGTCCCTCGTCTTTTCCACCATCATGTTCTTCGGGTAAGGCAAACAGTGATTCGCTCCTCTTATCCCTGACCGAGACTGACGCGCACCGAATAGCATGCTCTTCTTGCCCGAAAGTCCTCGCTTCCTCATCCACAAGGGCAAGCACCTCGATGCCTTCAAGGTGTGGAAGCGCATCCGAGGCACCGCGACTCCCGAGTCGAGGCAGGAATACTACTTCATGTCTGCCACTGTCCAGCAAGAGGCTACCGAGGTCAACGAAGGCGCGCAGAATCGCCGGTTCCCCTGGATGGACTTCTTCACGTAGGTCCTCCTCACGTGGCCTTCGCGACTGCTCCTAACATCGATTGGCAGTGTCCCTCGTGCGCGTCGCGCTCTCGTCTACGCCAACATCATGATTCTCCTCGGCCAGCTCACCGGCATCAACGCCATCATGTACTACATGTCGGTGCTGATGAAGCAAATCGGCTTCAACGACGAAAGCGCAAACTACATGTCTTTGGTCGGCGGTGGCTCCCTGCTTCTCGGTACCATTCCGGCCATCTTCCTCATGGAAACGTGTGGGCGCCGGTTCTGGGCCATTACCATGTTGCCGGGCTTCTTCATCGGCCTGGTCCTGATTGGCGTCAGCTACCAGATCCCTCTCGAGACCAACACAATGGCCGTCGAGGGCTTGTATCTGTCTGGACTCATCATTTACATGGGGTTCTTCGGATCGTACGCCTGTTTGACATGGGGTAAGGCTTGCTTCCCAAGCACACGTCAGAGACCTGAGCTAACTCTTCTCCAAGTGATTCCGTCCGAGGTCTATCCCACATACTTGCGAAGCTACGGCATGACCACGTCAGACGCGCTGCTCTTCCTCGCCTCCTTCATCGTCACGTACAACTTCACGGCCATGCAAGACGCCATGACGCGCACGGGCTTGGCACTCGGCTTCTACGGCGGCATCGCGGTCCTAGGCGAAATCTACCAAATCTTCTTCATGCCCGAGACCAAGAACAAGACGCTCGAGGAGATTGACGAGGTCCTCTCGCGCCCGACCATGGACATTGTCCGCGAGAACTGGGCCGGCGTCAAGGAGAATGTCTCGGATATCTGCAGCGGCCGCTTCCGCAAGGTCTTTCAGGCGCAAATTGCCCGTCGTCCCAGCGTGGTGGAGAAGGTGGTGGCTTAGAGCATGGCGCCGAGAGTTATTGTCGAAACAAGATACCACTTTACATTTTGCGTTTTAGTTGCCTCGATCGCTGAATAGATGAAGCATTTTGAGACCAATTTCCCGTTATTGTCTTCGCCACCTTGATCCGGAGGTTCACGCCCTGAAAGAGTTTATGCTTTGTGCCCGAATCAGTAATGCAGCAAGAAAATAATTGGTAAATGCGATCGATGCTCGATGCTTCATATTGTTTTGGACTTTTCGGCCCCGAATCTCTACTCATTTATGCAGATCTGACCTCGCTCGTCTTGTCAATACCCGGGGTAAGAATAGTCTTGAATCTTGACGTGACGCCGAGGTTCAATATTCTGGGCCGTATTGATGAACCCAGCAATTGCCATAATGTACCATCGAGCCACCATTTGCCGTCCTGTCCTTACGATGAAGATGAATATATTGAAAGCACAAGAAGGAGGGTTATCAGGATCCGGATTGTCGTTTGATCCCAATTGACCTGGTATTCACGGCCGTCACGACTGACATGCCTCTTCACATACCTGCAGTTCTCTTGCGTCAACCCAGACACTATTTGCCATGATCAGAGTGCCAAGTTGCAAACAATCTCTGCGTCCAGTCGAGACGCAAAATTTGAGCCAACGCGGAATCCCTGTGGCAGAGGCCAACCCCGTCAAGGCTTACTGCATCCGGCGATTGTTTGTGGCCTGGGTACCCGATGGCCGGGATATTGACTACGCCGTCACTTCATGTCGGCAATCTCAAGTCGTAGCCATGTGAGCTCTCACGTTTACTCAGAAGGGACTAAGAGCAAAGACGAGTTGTGCGAGCATGAGCTAAAACTTGCCGTCTACTTGCCCATCGCATGTGCGAATCTCCCGAGACTCGCAGTGTTTGCACATATGCTCAGGCCAGTCCCAGAATAATTGGTATCCGCTGCACATATTTGAGCCAGCGACGCTGCAAAGTCACTCATGAAGCGTTTCAACAGTCTCTTCTGGTAGAAGACCCGTTTGCTTTTGGTAGTGTTGGTCTCTGCTTTGCCACTCGTATCAGATATTTTTCTCGCGCAAAGGCCGAAGATTGCATGTAAGCCACGACAGCGTAAGGAATGCAGGCAAACGTCTGTTGGGAGATGTATAACACCACGGTATTTTGCATATGGCTTCTGCTGCGTGCCGTTACATCGCAAACAAGATGGTTGGACCATTCATTTACCATTCATGGTCAGGGGCATTCGGATCCCCAAGTGGCTTTCATACTGTACGTTCCGCAACTCCGTGGACTTTGTTGACGGATAGAAGACTGCAAAGTGTGGGTATTTAAATGAGGCGAGTTTGGCCATCCGTCATCGTCCTTTTTCATCCAGTCATCTCCATCTGCGCTTCATCTTCATCCTCCCCAACTCAATTCCAGTTGATGCCTCAAACGAACATGTCGAAAAGATATTCACATGCGAATACCTCATACCTCGGTGCTCCACGACAGCATCGATGCTGAGCAAAGCATACGCCTCCTTCATTCTAAGGAATCTCACTGCATCGCCGGATCTTCCGGCAATCCACTCATCTGTCTGCGCACTTTTGGCAGACGATCACCGCCACTACCAACAAGTTGAGACCGGATTCCCCAAGGCCACATCGATCAACAGCAGGACAGGCAGAAGGGCCGTCGTCTACAGACTGGACAAGAGGAGTCCCGTTGTATGATGGGCGACATTCGAAACACACACTTGTTCGACGAATGCCAAGTCCATCCGTAGCCTTCCAGGCCAACGCCATGGCCGCCCTGAAGGAGACCTCGGATGTCAACGAGTAAGTCTTGCGCGCCGCTCCTCGCGTCAGTTCGTTGACCGGCCCACCATCTAGCCGCGAACCTCCAGGCCATCCGTGGCGGGCAAGTAACCGCCATGCCAGACCAAAGGACCTGCAAACGCTCGAGGGCGCCCTGTCTACAAGTACTTTTCGGAGCGCCGGTACCGCATTCCTGTCCCATGACGTCCCTGGTACGTGGCCCTCGAATCATTGCGCGCTGCTCATGCTAACAGATACGCCAGCCGTTGGCACAGGTCTCTGGGTAGAGGACGGTTCGTTGTTCTGACCAGCTGTGCGTCTCGAACCCGAATCCGAGGCCGCATACAGACTGCGGCCAGGCATGTGGGTTAGCAACAAGGGCCAATGACTTCATCTTGATGCGCATGAAGGGCACCTTGACTCTTTGCAATATGACCTGAAGCCCTGAGCGCAGCATACGCTCAAACTCTCTTGACATTGAACTCGGGCTGCCCTTTTATATGAACAAGGTTGGAGAAACACGCATCATGGCTATCGAATTCCGGAAGATGTATAAAAATCCAATAATTGGATGGAGGTCTGTCGTCGCTTCCTGCCATTCGATCCATTACAAGACTGCATACGCGTCACATAGAGGCATCCTGGCCTCAAGATGGTGCGAGCAAAGACGTTTCGGGCCACCAGCTACATACATCCCATATGACATAGACCCATTCGATCAGGTCCGACTTCTCGGCCCGCAAGGCTGGGAGAAGAGAGTGTAGGATGCCACCCTCAACGGCCTCTGCAAGCCCTTCGGCTGCACGCTCAACGAGTTACCTGGCGTCCCCGTGCTTCTTCCTCTGGTTCACACGAGGCCTTGAACAAAGTGTGGGAGTCGCCAGCTCCATTTGCATGATCACCGACGACGATGGGCAGAACCTACTTGCACAAGTTGGATCAGATGAGTACAAACGATACCAATACGCTCTGCCTGAAGGAGAGTCACTTGTACTCGATCTCGAAATGACGATCTTCAGACACGAAAACGTCATACTCGATCCACGATTCCTCGTGAGCCTTACCAACCCGCAGACCAACAAGAAGAAAGGAGGAGAACACTGGATGGGATACTTAGGGGACCGAAAAGAAAGAATCCTTCTGATCAATGACTCCGGGCAAGACTCCAACCGTACCGCAAGGATAAGGAGCCTCGCCAGACTGTGGTCACAGATCCTGAACATCCAAGGTTACCCGTACGACTTCACATACTAGCCGGAGCACACAACTACTCGCCCAACATAGGCGAGAGCTCTGGGGAGACTGGAGGACGACTTCCTGCGTCGATCAACCACGACTGCTTCTGCGCGAGAGCCAGGAGCATGGGAGACATGAAGTCCTCGCCAGGGCTTCAGGAAGGCCCGGAATTCGATGCATACATGTATTGAGTGGCCGGACATTGTCGAGCTGTAGCGCCGTCGTGTGACAAGCACAGCACATAACGCCGTCCTCCGGTTCCATCTCCGCCAGAACCACCATCAGACAAGGACAAACTCGATCTGGCCTTCCCTCTCCGCCATCGGCACTGAGCGAAATGGTCAAGGTGGAAACGGAACACACCTGAGACACTCCGTTTCACTGCTGCCATTTCCGAGACCCATTGGTCCATTTATGCCGGATTGCGGATGGGAAACGGCACCAACACGAACGAACTTCTGCGTTGGGGCTTCCGCCCGACAATCCTCGAGACATCATATCCTGGAAGCACGGCAGCAGGTACATGTAGATCGGGATAGCGAAGCAACAACTACAACTCGGCCCCCGATTGCGCAAGTCCTTGAACGTGGATCCGGCAAGACAACCATCAGACAAAGATAAAACTCGATCTGGCCAAAGCTTGGAGGAAATGCTCCTATCCGCCGGGAGTCCTCGTCGCGTATCAGTGGGAGCCCACAGTCACGGCAGTCGATCCTCTAGCTAAGTACTTGGGGCTCAAGAACGCCAAGTTCCTCGCTGCATTTGCCGATGCCGCAGGTATGTTACTCTTCTGATTTCATTGCAGTGCAAACCCAAAGACCCTAAGCACCGCGCGGGCTGGGCGTTTAGATCGGGGCTTCGTTTGGGCCTTAACGAACTAGACCCCCCTTCCTCACTATAATCCCAAAGTTCAGTAACTAACCCCCATTTAGTACTATTGATCGCACAGGGATACATGAAGATGATCGGCTACAAACATTTAAACGTGGCTGTGAGCAATCTTCTAACTGAACAGGAGACCCAGGGATAGGATCCCAGTCTCCACGGTCTAGACTTTTGCACGCTCATGGAAAATTGCGCCAAGATCATTCACGACATGCCTAAGACAATCGGGAATGGGGAACGCATTTGCTCGGATATGGCCGTGTCCCTCGGGTTAACAATATAGTTGTAAGCGTGCATTTAGATGTTTATTGTTTGGCCAACGTTGGTCCAGAGGCTCTTGAGCCAGCTTTCTAAGAGGGCGATGAGCGTTCCCTCGGGGCCAAGAGATGCCCCTATGCGAGCGCCGGCTCTTTGGCAGTTAAGTTCGACCGGGAAACACTTGGCGCGCGGTCTAGATTCATTCGTCTCGAACATCAAAGGCAACGTTATCATGAGACAACCATGCCCTTTCCTCGACGACATGAAACCCTGACTCAACCGTCACCAAGCACAACGGACCAACTACCACCCCCGATCATGAAATGTCGCCTATAGCGTCGATTCAAATATCATAATCGGGTTAAGCGAAGGGCAGATAGCGTCCAACGGGCGATCGCCAAAGGTTCCGCGACATTTTCCACCCATCCTATCCTCTGGTGGTGACATTGAGGCGATTACGAGAAAAAGAAGCTTCAGAAGGACCTGAAGAACCAGAACTAGATGTACTACCTGAAGGAGGAGCTGAAGGATCCCTTGGGCCAGACTTAGCCAACGGTACATTGGAACCGCGGTTGAGAAGCCTTGAGCCTGACCGGGTACGCAGGCAGCTCGGACTTGGATATGGACAGGTCGACCTACACATACACACAAGGCGAGTTGCAGTCCAGTCCTGGCTCCATTGGTCAGTCGAGGATCTCCCACATCAGTGCACAGGTTCCATCTAGATGCCACCAGTGCATCCCGGATCCTGGCACATTACCGGAAAATTCCAGACGACGAGATGAGAATCACCCCAGAGGTGTTATGCTTCGGTCTGGATCCGGAAATCTTAGTGTTTGCTCAGACATCGGTGCGACTCCGCAGGGATTGCATCAGGCATCGGCATTGCGGGATTTGGTGACGACGACTCCTCCTTGTAGAAGACGAGGTGGAGCAGAGAAAAGGACTGATGTGGTGTTACTTCGGTATGTTTTTCGAGGGCAGTCGAATCTCCACCAGAGTAGAGTACAGTCCACCATCCCGCCGAGATCTCTCGCGAAGAGAGCTATATGGAAAGGAGGAAAAAGTCACAAAGAAAGAATAAGTCAGATCAACCGTATAGGTCTCCTGCGAATGTGTGTATTCATATATCGTTCTATTCCGTCTTGATCTGCGTTGCCGCTTTATATTCTTGTGATGATAGGTATGGTGGCGATAATGCCACCCAGGCAGCATAGATGACGATATTAGCTAGAAAGTTCGAAACCATTATTAATATGGCATTACGAACTGCTTGCTGTTTTTAGGCAACAGCGTGAATGAGCGTCTTTATCTTGACAGGACCTATTAGTCATCCACTCGTCAAGCAAGCTGCGGGCTTCACAGCCGAGACCGGACCTTCTTCTCAACACACCCCCTTAGCTGTGGCACTGGCCTAGACCCTCTAGGAAACAGCTACACACAGTCAAACAGGGCCTCTGGCATGTGAGCATGAAGGTAGGGGCAAATCCCTTTTCGCTATCCAGTCTCGGAGTGTCTCCAGGCGAGCTTCTTGCCAAAGTCGATCTTTCAGGTCCACTATTCCTATTAGCCTTTGGAAAGACTGCAGCTTCTGCAGCGGGAGTGCCTTTGTTAGACCGTCTGCTTTCATCTGTGCCGTAGGCACCCAATGCAGACGTATCCTTCCTTCTTCGATCTCCTGCCGTAGCCAATGCTGGTGGATATCAACGTGCCGTAGCCGTGTTGATAGCTTCGATCCTCCTTCTAAGAGTCGGATGGTCTGCGTGTTGTCACACTCTAGCTTCAAAGGGCTAGGAATCTGGATCTGTAAGGACTGGAGGAGGCGGCTGAGGAAAATAGCCTCCTTGGCTGCTTCTGAAATGGCCAGAAATTCGGCTTCTGTGCTAGACGTAGCCACTGTAGCCTGCTTCGAAGCTCTCCAAGCAATAGGTCCGCCGAAAAGGGTCATGACGTATCCTTGTGAGCTTTTCCTGTCGAGGGAATTGTCTGCAAAAGAAGAGTCACTCGAGCAGACGAAGATCTCTGCTTCCTTCTCTCCTCCCCCTAGTCTTATTCCATAAGACTTCGTAGCGAAGAGATAAAGGAGGACTCGGTCTGCGGCCATCTGATGCGTGGAGTCAGGATTCTGGTTTTGCCGGCCTAGTCGGGAGACAGCAAAAGCTATGTCCGGCCGCGTGGAAATAGCTGCAAAAAGGATAGATCCGACCTTCTGCTGGAATTGATGGACTTCCTTCTGCGAAGCTTGCCATGCTATAGGAGCCGGAACTAGCTCTTCGTCCTGCATCGGAGTATCTGGAAACCTTTGAGAGAGGAGACTCGGGTCCCCAATTAGCTTATGAGTGATTTTTTCGATATAAGCGTCTTGGGTCAGCCAGATCGTCTTTCGGGCTCGGTCCCGTAGGATGTGGATCCCTAGGAACCAACGGGGCTCCCCCAAAAGGCTCATCCGATAGCGTTGCTGTAATCCGGCCATAGCTTCCTTTGCTATCTCTTTGTCTTCCTTCCTATAGGCCCAGATGAAATCGTCCACATAAAAGAAGACTAGGACTCCGGCCTTCCGCATTACACAAGGTTCTTGTGGAACCTTCTCGAAGCCTAGAGCCTCGAGAGACCCTGTGAGATGCTGTTGCCAAAGAAGAGGAGAGCGGCGTAGCCCATAGAGAGCTTTTCGAAGAAGAAGGACTCTGCCGGGCCTCGTGAATCCAGGGGGCATCCTAATAAAGACCACCTCGTCTATCGGGCTGTTGACAAAGGCGTTGACTGCATCCATCTGTTCGAGCTCAAGGTCGTATTCGGCTGCTATAGCCATCAGGGCGCGAAAAGATAGGCCGGCCAAAGTTGTGGCCCTCGTAGGAAGATCCCCTTCCTTCTGCTGGTTCCCACACACAACAAGGCGTGCCTTGCACTTTTGAAGGAAGCCATGCTTGTCAGTCTTGTAAACAAAGACCCATTTGCACCCTAGGACCTGCTTGCCGGCTGCCTTCTTCCAAGGGACCTCTTCGAAGGTACCCATCTCTTCGTGAGACTGGAGATGGTCCCGTTGGGCCTTCGTGAATTCTTCACGGAAGGGATGCTTTTCAAGCTGCCGAAGTGTCTGCGGGAGGTCGGGAAGGTCCTTCTTATGTGGCCTAGCCTTCGCCTTAAACAGCCTTCCAGCTGTAAAAGCTCCGTGGATCCCGTCTTCTATTGGCTTCGGGAAGAAATCCTCGAATCGGTCCTTGGGCTCTTCGAACGGCTCTTCCGATCCTACCTGCACAGATGGTCCTAACGCATGAAAGGTGCCTGCCCCCACCCCCTTAGGAGCGGAAGAGACCGGAAGGAAGACTGAGAGAATAGATTGATAGCTTTCTTCTTCGGGAGGCGTAAGATAGCTAGCTTCTTCTAGCTCCTTAGCTCTCTTCAGGGCTCCGTCGTCTTCCTCTTCGTCCTCTTCTTCTTCGTCGGGCTCTGGGCTTTCGTCACGGACAAAGATAGTGCTCCTGACCTCGTCTTCGTCATCTGATCCAAGCTGACTCTCTAGGTCTGTTTCTTCGTCGAGGACTTCTTGATTCTTCTGTTGACTCTCCGGAATAGAGATCTGCTGGACTAGCTGATTGATGCTTTCCAAAAGTGGCTCTTGCTCTCTCTTCCCGTCAAAGAAGGTCCTTTCATCAAAAATAACATCCCTAGTCGAAATTACTTTCTTCAGCTGTGGAATCCAGATCCGGAAGATGTTCGTTGAATTGTAGCCAACTAAATAGCCGATGTGAGCGCGTGGATCTAGCTTTTGGAGCTTTTTCCTTCCTAGTTGTGCATCGGCAGTCATTGCGTAAGCCCTGCACCCGTAGGCCCGAAGATGCTTGTGCTGTTCGGGTTGATCCTTTCGAGTGAAGAGCTCCAACGGGGTTTTCCACAGGACTTGTTGATCTTCCGGGTCCGACGGACTTGCTGACTGGCTTGGCAAGTCCACGGGCGGCCTAGGGGCTCGAGGCGTCCGATTCCACACGTAGCAGGCTGCTTCCACCGTCTCCTTCCAAAGGTCATGTGGAAGCTTCGCGGCTATCCTCATCTTCCTAGCTTTTTCAATGACTATCCCTCCGAACCTCTCTGCACCCCCATTCTGGGCCTGGGTGTTGGGAGCTGACGGCTCTGCCGAAATCCCCTTCTTCCTCAGCCAATTCCTGATCTTCTTAGTGAACAGCTCTCCGTCTGACCGTACGTTCCGGACCGTACAATCAAACCTTAGCTTCATCCAACTAACGAAGTCACGGAGGGCTGCCCAGTTGTGCTTCTCTTGATAGGTCCGAAGGAAATAGGGGAAAACCATCCCTGAAAAAGCATCCGTGATGAACATGACTCGAAGGAAGGGTCCGAATTCTTCGTCGTGGCTTGGTGCTAGGTCGGTCCAGTCGATCCAGATTTCCTCACAGGCATAGCTCCTTTCCCTTGTTGGAGGTCGTCGTGAGACCTGCCTTCGGGCTCTTCCCTGGGCACAGATCTCACACTCAGCAGTCTTTGGACCCTTGATTCGAAGACCTTTCCTTTGTCCTAGCTTATACAAAGCCATCGGACCTAAATGACCCAGACGGGCGTGCCAAAGGTCGGCATCTGCAACAGCTGTAGGTCTCGGATCCCTTGACCCCTTCCTTCTTGGCTTGGAAGCAAGGAACGCGGCTTCGTCGAAATCTTCCTGCTTGATTGGTCGGAAATCAAGGACGAATTGCTGATATACCCTAAATAGCACACAGATCGGTCTCCGGCTCTTGTGGACTAGCCGGGTAGGCGTTGGAAAAGTGTCCCAGAAGATCCCTTCGTCTCGGAGGAGTTGAAAAGAGACAAGGCTAGCCGAAAAGGTAGGGCAGTAAGCAACCTTCTTTAGCCGAAGCTTTCTCTTTGACCCGTCGGGTGCTGTGACTGTCACATCAACCCTTCCGTAGCCCTCTATTCGAACCTCTGAGTCTCCTGTGATTAGAAAGTCCGCTCTGGCCTTTCGAAAGGAACGGAATCTGCTAAGGTTGTTGCAGATGTGAAGGGAGGCTCCTGAGTCCAAGAGGGTCGAATTCTTCAAAGGGTAATCCGCAGACTTCTTTTCAGCCGAGTAGAGAAAGGCTGGATTAGCAATTCCTACTATCTTGCCATGCTTCCTTCTAGGACGAGATCCTAGAAGCCGCTGTGGTTGCTATTTTTCTTGATCCCTCTTGGCCTTGATTTCTTCTACCTTCTTCTGCAAAGAGGCATCTTCCTTTAGGGCTTTCTGGGCTCTCTTGATAAGGCTCTCGTTCTTAGGCATGTGTGGTGGACGAAGCTCTTCAAAGATAGACCAACAGTCGGATAGGCCATGCCTAGTCGATCCGCAGCCTAGACAACGAGTCTTCTTTTTCTTTTTCGACGGCCTCTGGTCGTCTTCGTCGCCGTCAACGTGGAATCCGGCTCCTCTCTTGACTCCTGGGGTCTTCTGTCGCTGCTGTTGCTGCTCGAATTCTATTATTTCCCGAAAGCGATGAGCAGCAAATTGGAGGGTCCATTCCGAAGCTTCTGCTGCAGCTACCCCTTCTGCAGACTCGGTGGCCGTCGCTCCAGGCGGTAGGGAATGGTATAGCCGCTCTTGGATAACCGCTGCTGCTGCATCGAGCTTTCGACTCTCGTCTCTGAAGATCGTAGCGTAGCCGTCGCTATAGGGCCGGATTATGGCTGCTAGATCTCGTAGCCACTGCCCAGTCAGAGCCTCGTTGAGGAAATAACGCTTTGCTTGTTGCATTATTTCTTCCCACTGATCTATCCACTCGGGGAATGTCTTCTTAGTAGCAGAGATATGGTCGGAATAGCGTCTTTTGATCCGTTCAAGCATGTATCCCTTCGCCGGGGCAGTTGCCTTCTCTAGCCGCTTGAACCACGTATAGGGAGATTCGTCTTCATCAAGGGATAGAAGCTTGACCTTGCTGACGGTCTCTGCAAAGATCGCTCTTGCTGCTGTGATAAGCTTCCGCTCGGCAAGGAATTCCTTCTGGCGGCTCTCAAAGTCTGACAATGCATTCATATATGTCTTCTGCTGCCCAGCGCTAAGGTCAGTAAAAACGTTAGCATTGTTCCCAAAAGAGGAATATTCCGGTCTTTCCGGGGCTTGTTTTGGCGCCCTATCTTCGAAGACAATAGGGTGGATTGTCTCATCAATCCGTGCTTGCAATTGCCGAAGCCAGAAGTCCCAGTCTTCGGGCTTCGTAAGAATCACACGAGTAGTCGTATCGGTCTTCATTTTGGCGGCTTGATCGCGAGAGGGCTAAGCAATTTAGCGTCCGGAAGTTTCAGAAACGAATTCTCCCGGGCTCATAACTCTCGCGAAGAGAGCTATATGGAAAGGAGGAAAAAGTCACTAAGAAAGAATAAGTCAGATCAACCGTATAGGTCTCCTGCGAATGTGTGTATTCATCTATCGTTCTATTCCGTCTTGATCTGCGTTGCCGCTTTATATTCTTGTGATGATAGGTATGGTGGCGATAATGCCACCCAGGCAGCATAGATGACGATATTAGCTAGAAAGTTCGAAACCATTATTAATATGGCATTACGAACTGCTTGCTGTTTTTAGGCAACAGCGTGAATGAGCGTCTTTATCTTGACAGGACCTATTAGTCATCCACTCGTCAAGCAAGCTGCGGGCTTCACAGCCGAGACCGGACCTTCTTCTCAACAAGATCATGGCCACGGCGAAAGAACCGAGAAATGTGTACCATGCGAAACTGGCGAAAGAGCCGATGGAACTTGTCAAAGTCGATGAACGAGCGAATCTGCGCTTGCCCGGCAAGTACAGCTGAAACGCTATCCAAGGATTCTTGCGTTGCCGGGGGCCTATACGAGAACCGACCATCCAAATGCTGATTATGCGTCTTACTGAGTCAAGGCCCGCGTTTACAGCGGCATGGGGAAGAGATAAACTTGAACCTATACACAATCATACGAGTCTCATCATGGCCATCTCTCGTTAGAATATTGTGTCTTTTCACTCGTCTCCATACAATGTGACAACTCGCACGTTATGTCTCCAGAGTGTAGGCTCAAGCTGCGTAGTTCTGGTTTCCCGGAGATTGTAAATGTAAATCCCCCATACTGATCGAATGCGCGGTATCAATAACCAATAGTTTCCATTTCGATTTTGACACTGCGAAAAGGTCTATCCAGGTAGTCCTAGTCTTGTCACTTGACATCGGTAGCCGATCTCGTTGCATTTCAGCAGCATATGCCTCCAAATACCAGACGGGCCTGCACGGCACTTTCACAGTATAAATTTTAATCTCTTTTTACTTCAGCAAGATCTATCAGTTCGCCAATATTGTATTCAGATGAAGTGGCGGTCAGGTTCAAACCCATTGTACCCTTTGCCTCAGACATGCACTCATCTGATGAGAAAGGCAGGCCTTCTCCTCCTCGTGCCTGAGTGGGGACCCGTGGACGCGGGAGAGAACAATGTTTGCTTGTAATTGAGACCCTTGAATAAATCACGAATAGCGCGGGTGCTAGGCTTGTGGTTCCTGGGCGAAGATGGTGAAAATTGTGCCGAGGCTGTGCCTTTCCGAGAGTCGAGACCGAACAGTGACACATGGTTCATGATGCTCGAATAGTCTGTCAGTTGGCTGTCTTCTCCGGCGCTCAGATAACGGCGATTTCGCGGGCTATTGTCGATGCTCTTGATCAGGGCTCAGACTGGACCCTTGAACAGCCAAGGACCGAGGTGTCTCTCACATGCATCCAAACCGCCCGTGGACCCCATCCCGTGTCTTGGAAGGTGATGCAAGTGTCACAGCCCGCCCGTTGCCATTGGGGCAGGTCATGAGCTGCACGGCACGCGGTAGGGAGCGCTGAGCACCCTCCACCTGGGCGCATGCCGAGGGCTCTGGATCAGTGTGGAGAAGCTCACCGGGCGCCCGGTCTGCACGAATGCTCGTCATTTCACGGCACTCGAGGGCACCGTACAAGGAGCGTGGCGGGAGCGGCGGGCGAGACAAAAGTCCCAATGACGGAGAGGCGCGGCCGAGACCAGAGGCTCTCGTGAGACATTGACATGTGAAGGCGAGCAACGACACAGCATCTCGCTCTCCTAGGTAAGAGGGCTTGGTGATCGACGGCATCGCATAAGGTGACATGGGCTGGTTAGCGGCTCGAGGGCGCCAAAACAAGGGGGCCGAAGGCGCCGGCAAGGATGGAGAAGGATGGACGCGGCCCGTGGATCGAGGCCGGCGCATGACTTGGCCAGCTTCTCTGTCCATACAGTAGCGCGAGCGGGCGGGACCGAGGTCCGATCCGTTGAAGGTCTTTTTGGATTCAAAACGAGAGGCAACGCGAAGAAGCCATGGCAACTTGGAGCGATGCCGTGAGTTGCATCTCGAGTCAAGGATGCCTGAGTACCGACGACGCAGCGAGCCGTCCTCAGACACGTGCTGCCCCCCGTATATCGCATGGCATTATGGATGGAGCATGAGATGCTGCGAGATGTCGTCGGCGGGACAAATGTTGTGCATTGGCGAGCCGTTGGATGCATCTGCTGGATGTCGCAAACCTTGGGCGAACCAAGAGATGCTCACACGCCGGCGAGCCCAACGAGCAACAAGCTTGTATTCTTTTACTCGTCAGTACCAGCAAAGACCTATCAACTGCAGCGAGTTCTGATGGTGGGCGCACGCGAGATACCTTGATTCACGTCTCTTTGGGCTCACGCACATGAAGACACACACATCCCCTACAGTACAGCCATTTGTACTGTACATTGACTGGCGGCAAGCAGCAGACCGAATGTCGACAATGCATCGTGATTGGCCACCCATGTGATGGAAAGGGGTGTCGTGTTTGCTGCTTCATAAGGGATCTCCCGTCACATGATGACTCTGCCGCTGGAAACATGAGGAGAACCGCTGAGTCTAAAGCCCGGCAGTGTTTCCCCTTCTAGCCCAGCCTTCAACTAGGTTGGAATACGAAAGGGTCCATGTGTTCAAAGGCTCGGCTCAACCGTCTTCCCCCCCTGAAGCACCAGACATGTGCACTCACCCCTGGATCTCATTCGATCCCTCCAGACGACTGCGTCGAGATGGCCCATCTCGTGCAACGCGACATTGACATTGCCGCCCACAGGTATGATGTAGGAAACACGAACCAACAATCGTCAGGGTAAATCGGGATCTGTACTGCAACCTGCGTCTCACTGGGTCTGGTCAGAGAAACAACAACTCCCGGAAAGCCACCATTAGCCGTCCGCAATGCCACCCTCCCCAAACCGACGTCAAACGTCATGGCCCTTTTCTGGGTGTGTGTGTGCGTGTGCAAGACGCGGACGAATGGAATGCTGCACGCTCAGCCTATATCGACCCATGACCCTTTTTCCCGTGTGCATTGGCGCGCAGACCACCGCCATTTTCCTTTTTTCTGAGACCTTGCGCCCGGCCGAGATCGGTCCCTGGATTTTCTATTCACAGCTGCCGAGAGAAACGAGGGCCCAGAGTCGGCCTTGTCGCCAATGTGACGGGCGGAATATTGAGTGTGTCATTCGCGCGCCTTGTCGTGTCTTGTCCCGGAGCCCAACTACACCGGCCACTTTATATATATACGTCTGTGGCATGAGTGCATGCTGCACCGACTCTTGGCCTCTTTTTACCCCCTGCTCTGCTCTCCATCTCCCGTTCTTGGCATTTGCCTTGACGTCTCCGCCGCAGAGGCTACTGCCTTTCGATTCAATAGCCGCTCTGCCAGCGAGTTGAGAACCCTGCACAACGCCGCCTCTCTCGAGCAAATCAAGATTCTTGCATGTATGCAGACTTGACGGCTTGAACATTGCAGCGAGCAAGCGACCGACCCTGTCCACGGCTACCGCACGCACACGCCTCGGCGTCAAGCCCAACAACGCACATCGTAGCAAGCATCCGTCATCGCCGGTGCGTCGTTGGTCAAAGGCACTTGCACGAACGCACGCACGCGCATCCATACATACAACACAGCATACCACAGCAGGAGAGAGAGAGAGAAACCCTCCCCAACCGCCTCTCTCTCCTGGTCCTCGACTGGGACTGGCCGGAGTCACCCGCACGCGCCCACGGATTAGACACCCCTAACCCACTCGCGCGCAGCCCATAACTTAGACGACAGTCGACAAAAGTGTGATCGAGAACCGGGGGGGTCCCCTTCGATTTCCTCCTCGCTCACCGCCGACAGGCAAAGACACGGACCCCCTGCTCACGGCCCCGGCCTGCTCGTCTTGGCCATTCATCTCCTGCACTCGTTCAATAGAGGCGCTCGTCTTGCCATCTGTCTCGCATATCTCGGTCTCGGAAACCCCGTTGTGGGCCGGCCTGTCTTCTTTGCCTCCTCCTCCCCCCCTCCATTTCCTTGGCACTGGCTGCCTTGCCGCCGCAGGGCTTCTTGTCGTTTGCTCTCTGCGTACGGACCAGGGGCAAAGGGGTGGCTGATGCAGGCCTGACTGGGCTTTTTGTCTCTTTTCCCACTTCTGGCGCGCAGCTCAAGTTTGAGACCCTTGATTGCGGCCCGGCCCTTGGTTCCGCAGACCGCCATTGGCAACAGCCGATATCCAAACACACCGTTTCCCACCTCCCCTTGGGTCCTTTCATTATCCGTGGAATTCTTTCAAAACTCTAAAATAAAGCCACGGCCAAGCCCTCGTCGCTTCGAGCCTCGTCGACGCACGTGCCCCTTGGACCTCGATTCGATCCCGGGCTTCCCCCGGACTCGCCCTTTTGGCCGTCGTTGGGGTTTCCATTCCTTTCCTTTGGACGCAATCGTCTGAATGGGGTTCAAGTTTAACCTCGACTCTTCTTGCAAGTTGTATACGATCGAGACTCGGGTTTCCATGTTTCACGCTCTCCGCTCATTGCTGTCCGCCTCTCAGAGTGCCCGGCATGGACATCAAGGCGAGCGTCGACCCCATCTATCTCAGCTTCAACGACATTGAGCTGCTGCAGCCGCCCTCTGTGCCGTCGCCGCCGAATAGCAGAGGCTCGTCGGGAGTCCATGCCGTTCCGCAGCAGAGGGTGCATCAGCACGCAACGCACCACCATGCAGGGGACGCGGGCAAGGAGCTCGGGCAGCAGCAGCAGCCCGTCGTGACGGCCTTCAAGATGCAGAGGCAAGACTCGGGGTACGAGTCGTACACGACGACCCCGAGGGCATCCATGTCGCCTCCGTCCCGGCGCCTGTCCAACGCCTCGTCGACGGGCGTCGGCTCCGCGTCTCGTCCTCGCACCCGGGCGTCGACCCGCCGCTCCGCAAAGTCGTACCCGCAGGCCGGCAGCTCCTCCCCGGCCCTGCACCAGCTGCGCTCCCACGCGGGGCCCTACTCGGCCGCCTACTTCCAGTTCCCGACGCCGGACCTGGACCTCGTCGAGCTGGCCGAGACGTCATCGAACCTTCAGGACCCAGGCGCCCAGCACCAGCCGCCGCAGACGACGCACTACTGGACCAGCGACAGCACGCGCCGGCTCGAGTACGCCGCCATCGACGCCGCGAGTCGGGGCGTCAGGGGCTGGGTCCGGCGCCACCTGGTGCCGGGCTGCTTTGGGCCTCGCCATGTCTCGTTTGACGACGACTCGGGCAGCGTGCGACGGTACAGGCTGGACCTCGACGATGACGAAGAAGACGACGACGAAAAGATTCGCGCCAACACGAAGCGAACCAAAGGCTGGCGGTTCTGGGGTTTGCGCAAGAGCAAGACGGTATAGTCCCCAGCCAACAAATCCGGCTTCATGTTATAAAGTAGTTCATTTTCCTTCTCCATTATTGCTTCTACGGACTGCAGGTGCATCAGACTGGCGTCACATAATACCCCGTCGTTGGGTTCCCGTTTGCCTCGGGTAAGGTCTAGAACATGCGGGCTGTGTTGAAGGAACTGGCACATAGACTGCCAGCCTCTGCGCGGCGGGTTTACCTAAGGCCTCGGGAACGGAGTTGCATGTAGATGAGCAGCGGATTTCTTTCATGATTTGCCTTTACATATCTGCATATACAGAGAGTGGACACGGTATACAATCACCAAACTGTGGCACATGTTCACTGCCACTAAATAGCTACAAATGAAGTGATAGTCAAATCTCTATCATCATCCGCCATGTAACACATATGATCACCTCAGGATGACCCAGGCTTCCTCTTCAACCTCAAAAACCGAACGCCTTCAGACTCTTTGAAAACGACACCTACTTAGATCCTCAATTTAAAACCCGTTTCCCACCGACATTTCTCGATGTCAACAGGGCGCGGGTTTGCTGTCGACCAGGGGCATTTACATTAGCTCGCAGCAACTCGCCGTCACCGCTCCGTCCATCCGACGCGCCTGATCTTCGCTAGCTACTCGCGGTGTCGGTGAGCAACAGTCGAGTTCTCTGGGTAGGGTCCGGCCAGGCACCGGCTCCGCGCTAACAGCAAAGCACTGAAAGTTGAGGAAGTGGATGCGGTTTGCGGGATTTCCCATTTTGCATGAGGGCCCATGGGTGGACAGTACATTGATTCTGAACAAGCGCCTGATCTTGGCGCGCGGGTGGCCAGTATTGCTTTCTCTTTGCGGTAACCGTGACTGTCTCTTGTTCTCGTCCCTGACGGTCAATTGTGCCAAAACCCCCCCGGTAAGCATCCCGGCGAGTGGGGCCGCTTTTCGGAGCTCGGCCGTGGTTCCTACCAGTTGAGCTAGCTCACTTGCTCCTGTCAAGGGACTACGACAGTCGGCTCCTGTCAAGGGACTACGACAGTCGGCACCTGTCACCGAGGAAGCATAAAACGATAAGATATGCGTCCCTATCCACGAGTCAAATTAAGAAGGGCATCTAAGACCGTGAGCGAGCTGAGGAGTCACCAATCTGCTACACACAACATGACAGAAGACTGGCGCTCCGTCGAATGAAATCAGCCTTTGCGTGATGCGTCTTCCGGACCGGTGACCGGAGACCAAGACTGAGACTAGCGGACCGACCATCCAAGACCGACATGACCAGGCCCTTGCCAAAGGAAATACGTACATGACCGGTCCAGACCCAGAATTACATATAATTTCGTGACAAAGCCCTCGAACAACCCCGACGGGCTTGAGCTCTCGACGCCTTCAAGACATACTGCGACCGTGTCATCACGTTGCCCGAGCCTTCACCCTCGCCTTGTGGTCCACCGGCCGAAAGTTGAACCACCCATCCCGCTCCAGCTTATAGCCGGTGTCGACGGCCGAAAAGTCGACCTCGCGCAGCATCTTGGTCAGGACAGTCATAGTCCACAGCCAGGCGTAGTGCTTGCCGATGCACTCGCGCTTGCCGTTGCCGAACCACTTCTTGGCCCCGGCCGGCAGCCGCTCAAACTCTTCGCCCATCATGCGCTCCGGCCGGAACGCGTGCGGCTCCGCAAACACGGCCGGGTCGCGGTTGACGCCCGCCAGCACCAGTATCATGGCCTGGTTGTGCGCAATCTGGTACTTGCCGCCGGCTAGCTGCACGGGGCTCTTGTCCGCGCTCGGCAGCGGCTCGATGTTGAAGCCCGGCGCGGCGAACGAGAGGCGAAGCGCCTCGCGCATGATGCCCTCGACGTACTTGAGCTGCGATAGGTGCTCATACGTAAACTCGCCGTCCCCGAGCACGACGTCGATCTCCTTGCGCGCCTTCGCCACGGCGTCTGGGTTCTGCAGCAGTAGGAAGATGGTTGTCGCCAGTAGACATGGCGCAGTGCTGCTGCCGATGGGCATGGTCACGATCTCGTCAATGACTTGCGACTCAGTCAAGCCCTGGCCCGTCTCCGGGTCCTTAGAGTTGAGCAACGTCGTCAAGAGGTCCTGACGATCAGTCGGGTTCTCCTTGCGGTATTGGACCATGTCGGCCGCATATTCCCGCATCGCTTTGATACCTGACTTGAACTTTCCCCTGTAAAGCAACCAATTGAGGATGCCCGGTCGCGTTGGCCGTCGCACCGCCTCGGCCGTCGAGTCCTCCATGGCCTTGATCATAGGGTTCGCCGGTCCAGTCAGACCGTTGAGCCTCCGGCCGTATAGCGTCAGCGTGATTGTTTCCAAGTCTAGCCTGGCCAGGTCGCGAAAGGGCGAGATGGGTTCAGTCGACGCTTTCCAGATGCCCACTAGCTCCGATGTCGTGTCGCGAATTTCTTCGAACCGATCTGCCAGGACGCTCGGCTGCAGCTGCGGCGCAATGATGCGATGCGCGATACCCCAGCTCGCCTCATTGTCGTAGGCCGTGAAGAGGGAATCATGAACGGCGGCTCGAATCTCCACGACGGGCCCGCCCACAAACTTTCGGAATCGCTTCTCGTCGCATATCTCGTCGGCGAGGGCGACGCTGGCCACGAAGACGATCGTCTTGCCGAGGACCTTGATTTGAAAGATGTCGCCGTACTCTTCGGACAGCTTCTTGAGCGAATCCCACGGGTTGTTCGGGTTGACGTCGAAGATGTTGCCCAGGACGGGCACACCACGGGGCTGCGGAATGGGTTGCGACATGGCGGATATCGCCTTCGGTTGCTGTTCTCACGGTAGCGCGAAGCTGTTCGAGGAGGCCAGGTCCCGAGAACTGGGCCCGCGTCGATTCATATGGACGGACGGACGGCAGCGGCAGCGGCACCTAAAGATGAGGAGAAGAAACAGGGGTGCGTCGTGCATATGTGAAGCGACTGGAATATGCGTCCTCATTGCCTGCGCTAGGGTGACGGGGTTTGCCATTGTCCACTTCCAGAGAGACACGGCTGTCTGCAGCCTCTGCAGATCGGCCATGAAGCTCGGACGCGTCTTTTATCGGCTTGCTTTTGGCCAACTGAACACCCCAAGCCCCTCGACCCCAGGTTCCCCAGGTTCGCGGCTTCGCACGGAGCAATCAACCCTCGTCAACGTCAACCAAGTCGACTGGTTTTCACCATGCGTCTCGTTCGATGGCGCAACGCCCTGCCCTCTGGTCCATTGTTTCGCCGACGAGGCCATTCAGGCAATCTCGCTTATCGGCATAGCAGCCCGTTACGGCTGGCCGTGACATGCGTACATGCGTTCAAACAGCTACAGAGGCTCGCATGCATTAGCGCCTGCGGTTTGACAGTCGGCCGTCTAGGTGTATTACCGAGTCGCAATGGCGCCGCGGAGCTGTCCAGCCACTTGACGTTGCGCCAACCCGCTGACGTCGCATCCGTTGCAAAAGAGGCGGCGCTCATTGGGCAGAGGGTCGTATGGCTGCCCCAGGGACGCCTCCCGACACGGGACAAAGCGAGGGGCCCTTGGCAGCTGAATCCCTACAGTGTGAAACTGCGCGTCTTCAACCAACAGCTAGCTCTACAGTCGGGAGTTGATGAGCTGGGATGAGACTATTGCCTGCTTGTCTGGTTGCCGGAAAGTGCCAATAAAAGGGGCGAACAAGCTTCTCTTGAATCGTCAGGGTCTCGAGCCTGAGAAGTTGCTTCATGGCGCTGCTGCATCCGCGGTTTCTGGTTTCGCATGGGCCGTTATCCAGTATTTGTGAGTGTCGTTACCGGAGTCGAGGAGCATTACCGTTGCTCGATGTCCAAAACATGACACCAAAGATTCAAGCGCGACAAGGAAGGTCATGACGAAGTCGATGCTGGTCAGTCGCCGCTGGCAGTCAAGAGCGGGATCATTCTGCGTCAATATAGAGAGCAAGGTGTGCTGTAATGCCACCGCTCGATCACTGGCAATGAATCCGTGCAAAGAAGAGCTCCGCCCCGCGAGATGCTACTGCTTAGTCAGCCAATCGGCTCTCGACCACGCGCCGCTGCCACATCACACACGTCGCTCGCCGAACCGACAAGCTCAACTGTGCACACCAGCCCGACGCTGCATCGGCCGCCACTCCTTTAGCCACTTGCTCCCGCGAACAATCAACAAGATCAGGATGACGCGCGCCCAGCAGACCGTCTCCCTCGGGCTCCTCGTATCCTCGGTGCGCCGCAGCTCGAGTCCCGCCCATGGATCCATCACGCTGACAATGACTTGTGCGCCGCAGCTTTACCTCGCCCTGTACCTCAAACTCATTCCGCTCCCTTCCCTGGTCCAGCAGCAGATTGTACCCTTGGTATGTTTTGGCCTTGCCGTGGCAGTCGCGCCGTCTCCCAAGGACGGCACCCGAATTCACAGCCCGGCTAACTGTCCCAATCACCCAGCTCCCCTTCTGGGCACTCGTTTCCTTCGGCGCCGTCCTCCTCTTCCGCCTCGGCCTGGGCATTCTCACCTTCAACGACGTACCCGAGGCGCACAAGGAGCTCATGGCGGAGATTGACTTGGCCAAGGCCGATCTGAGGCAGTTGGGAGTGGACGTCGACTAGATGCCGAGGCTACGCAATAGATGAGGGACACTCGGCGCCAATATTGGGCGGAAGGCGCACCGGATGAAAGACGCATTTCATGGTTCCAAGCAAGCTTGCTTGCCATTAAAAAATACCGCTAGGATAGCTACATCCAGTGGTGCCACGATTCTCTTTGCAATGTCGTTCCGCATGTCGCGTTATCTCATGAGCTCTACATTCCGGCCAGCAGTGCAGCCACTACACGTACAGCCTCTTCCGGCTCTTGTCCGCCATGGGTCAGATTTTCAAACAGTCTTGGCAGTTTGCCAAATACGCCTCTTTCATCTGCTTTGCGCCCTGGTATCCGAGTTAGTGACGGGAAGAACTGCGAGGTGGCGCCGAAACTTACACTTGCCCGGAACCCCCAGCAACAGTGCGATGTTGCTCTGCGCCTCGCCAGTCCAGTCAAAGTCGATTTTCCACTCCAAGCGCAGAGACGACCCACCACCAGCATCATGTGTGGATGGTACCTGAATCTCAAAGGATTGCTGGCCCAGGAATCGCAGCAAATCGGCCGTTTCCACGACCTCGTCCTTGTCTCCGCCGTGATCTGTCTCAATTCCTTCACGCTGGCTCTTTCGAGCCTCGCGCGCCTCTGCCACAGATTCCAGTAGCTTCTCGCGCGAGCCAAGATGTCTTTGTAGTCGAGTCCACAGCTGAGCTCGGAGTATCGCAACGCGACACCATTCGCCCATGGCCCATACAAGGACGCCGACGTTGCGCTGCATTGTCCTGTTGCACTGACCGGAGCAAATCTTGTCCACGAATGGCTGCAGCTCGAATTTGGCACGCGGGTCGAGGGACGTGACGTTCAGTTCCATGATGCTGAGGTTCATGGCATTAATTATTATTTCCAGCTTCGCGGTAAAGAGGCCCGGCACGTCGCGCGATCTGAGAGTGGTCAGGCGGCGCTGGCGGATCGGTTGATCTGGTTTCGGAGGTAATATCGCAATGCTAGAAGTAACACTGAAAGGACTGAATAGCTGTAAAAATGGTAATTCATTCTCGGCAGTCATGGATACCGGATGATGCGACTTGATATCCTCAAAGTTTTCGTGGTCACTCTTTGCAGGGGCGGCCACAGAGGACTGCCGGCCAAATGGTAACAACATGGGGTTAAGCACTGTCTGCATCAATTGGTGAGAGAGAGCGGGCCTGGGCGCCTCTCTGGGAGCAATCAACTGGCATTGTAAGATTTCCGCCATCTCATCCTCGTTGCTTGAGGTTATCGTCCGCCCAGAGCTTTGCATGAGTCGTATGCGCTCGTTCTCTTCACCGGCCGTCTTCAAGTCACTCTTGAGCTTCTCAATCTCTTGTCGAAGGTTGTCGCGTCGCTTTAATTTCGCAGCGTCAGAGGTTATGGCCGGAACTTGGCGAGCGCGATTCGCGGACGGGTCCAAGGCAATGAGACTAGGCGCCTCCTTTTCCTGCTCATCCTGGCGGTCCCTTGAGCTGCTTCCGTGCCTCTTTTTGCTCGCTGTCGCCTCTGGTTTCTTGGCCTTCGGCTTCAAGGGGGAGATCTTTTTCGCTTTCCGCTTCTCTTTCCATCGCGAAGGGCTGCTGTGGATTCCTCTCGGCGGCGTCGACGAAACGGCATCGGCGACTGCTGGTGGCAGCTCTGGTTCTGGCGGAGGCGGAATGTTGACTCCTGTCGTTGGCGAGCGTCGCAAGGTATGGCCGATGAAAGGGTTTAACTCGTCTTCTCCGTCCGGTGGAGGCGGTGGCAGAGGCCTGGGATTTGGCTTTGCTGGAGAACGCCGGGGCGGAGCGGCCAGAGCACCTCCAATTCTTTCGTTGGTTCGCTCCGAGTCCGGTGCGGCCTCGGTCTCGCGCGTCTCGACATCTGGTTGCTCAATGTCACTGGCGGCGACGTCCTCGGCTGCCTGGGTTGGTTGAACTCTGAGGAGTTCCGACAAGCTCTGCTCGCTGGCGGCAATGCTGTTCCTCCTGGCCGTCGGTTTAGCTGGCGAAGCAGAGCGCCTCCGTTCCAGAATCTGCGGGTTATGACGAGAAAGACTAGCTTTGGTCGGCGATGCAAAGGATGGTCGTTGGCGTCGCGCGTTGGAGGCTTCTGAAGCTGTGCCTTGGCTGGAATCGCCGACGGCTGGTGTTGCTTGAGACGAGACGCGCCGACGCTTTGGCGCAGATTCGTCCATGGCTTTGCGATTGAGTGTGGCTTATCGACACGGCATCGCAGCGAGAGAAAAGCGTGTCTCCGATGATATGGAGTTTTAGTCGCAGGTATGTCGATGGTAGTGTGAGAGGCCTGTCGGGTGGAAACGCGTTCTTCCCAAACAAAGAACTGGAGGTTGGTGGATGTTGACAATGATGAATACAGCACACTGGGCACACTCAGGCCACTGGGTTAGTGCAGCGCTGCAACCAACAAGCAGCAGGAAGCGGTCGGGTTCTGAAAGTGGGGCAGCTAGGGCTCTTTGGATCAGTGACGCTCAGGCTCATACAAGAACCGGACCCCTAGGTAACTTGAAGCTCCCAGTCTATTAGAGTCGTCCCAATCTCAGCACCCTCAATGATTACTTCACTTGCGGGAGGCCTAAGCAGACTAATTGTTCCTTGGAGTGTAGCAGGATTTGCCTGCTGAAAGTCCTAGGCAGACTCTCGTCTATCATGTGCCAGCATTGAAACCCCATGAGCATTCACCAAGACGCCAAACAGGGCTGTTGCAGACACAGACGCATCTCAATAACACGGCCGGCCCGTCTCATTCACATGCCCTCTGATGTCAGGCCGACGCTCCACTCGGCCGAGTCTTACAAAGGACATGATGCATTTGAACAGTGGCTTTTACAGGCACTTGAATCTTGCATCTATCTTCGAGCCAACTCCATTCCAGAAAGCTATTCTCACGCAATGGACCAAGCAGAAACCATCGAGCCCGCCTTCACTCAGCCCCCGGGATCCAGCTTCGCTGGCATCACCGTCAAGGACCTCAAGCTGCCCGTTCCCAATGTATCGACTGGCCGCCCATTCCACAAAGTCTGCGCAGACCAGTTAAAGACTGCATTCGGTTGCAGTAGAGTATTCATCATTGCCTCTGCGTCTCTGGCTCGAAACTCGGACAAGGTGCAAAGGCTCATTGAGGCTATCGGAAAGGATAATGTCATCGGGACGAGAATTGGCATGGCGTCCCATTCGCTTTGGTCCGAGATTCTAGACATCACATCCGAGTGTCGCGAGGCAAAGGCCGACGCAATCGTCACGCTCGGTGCGGAAGCATCACCGACGGGGCCAAGCTCGTCGCTCTGGTAGGCACAATGCACATTTAGCAATTTTTTCGCTCCACGGTGCTCATTGACCCGACCGCATAGAGTTTGGCCAACGACGTGACAAGCTCGGAGCAGCTGAGACGCCTCTCTGTCGCGGGCGCAAACCGTCCTGCTCTTGTCAAGGAGCCGTATATTCCCCTCATCACAATCCCCACGACCCTTTCTGGCGGCGAGTATTTCAGCCTGGCAGGCGGTACGGATGACGCGACGCAGCAAAAGCATGGCTTCTTGCACTCCGGCATGGGCTCACGCCTCATCATCTTGGATCCAGAGCTCTGCACCCTGACTCCACTGCAACATTGGCTGAGCACCGGATTTCGCGGTGTAGACCACTGCGTGGAGGCCCTCTGTTGCCTGAGCGCGACGCCAACGTCTGACGATGCGGCGGAAAGGGCCTTGAGGCTCTTGGTTCCGGGGCTGCTCCGGTGCAAAAAGGACGCGGCGGACGTAGAGGCAAGATTCAGCTGCCAGTTGGCCGTTAGGTTTGCCATGGAAAACGTCTGGGCCGGCATACCCATGGGCGGAAGTCATGCCATAGGACACCAGCTTGGTATGTGAAGGACGTTCTGCCTTCAAGTTTTTGGAAACTGACAAAACCCCATAGGTCCTCTCGGCGTGCCGCACGGAATAACAAGCTGTATCCTGTGTCCCGCTGTCATGAAATACAATGCCCAACACGGCTCAGGCAATGCTGCAATTGCCAGTCGGCAACAAAGGATCAGAGACATTCTCTGGTCCGGGTCAGACGTTGCGTCTGTCTTTCGCGAGGCTGGCTTGCCCTCTTCAGCAGACCTTGGCGATTTGCTGAGCGCCATTGTCTGCGCATTGGGGATGCCGCAAACGCTGAAGGAGGTGAACGTCTCAAGGGATGCGATTCCCGCGCTATCAGAACGAGCCCTCAAGGACTTTTGGGCGCCTACTAACCCGGTTCCGCTGGTGCAATCTGAGCAAGTAGCCGAGATTTTGACGGCCGTTGCAGGCTAACGTGAAGAATCATGACGAGTCGTGTGGCAGCTCGCGCTGGCAGCACCCAGGCTTAATCCGATGAGCAGAGATGGCCGAGAATATGCAGAGAGTGGCGGTTCCATAGCTTCGGGGTCAGACCCTCAAGCCAGGATAGATTCAACCCGAGTTCTCGTATTGAACGAAGTGTTGCACCCATGCCAAGATACCATGGCTCTATGGCTGGGGCGAGAATAGCGAAGAGCGTGAGGTGGCGAAGACTGGCGTAGTCGCAGTACTCCCGATCTATCGGCCGGCGCATCGAGATATTTAACTGCCCTTTTATCGCAAATGAAAAGGCATCCTTCTTGTCCGATTAGGTACGTGTCACGGCGTCACTGTAGTGGTGTATTTTTGACGTTGAGGCATCGAGGGCATCGTGGCCGATACCGCCGTGACTTGGGCGCGGTACCGGCAACGACTTAGCGCCTCGACTTGCCCAACCCCGGCCAGCCAAAAAGCGGCGCACGTGCCGGCGCCCGAGCAACACTCGATCCGTCCCGAATGACGTTGACCGGCCCCTCCAGTTTCCGCGCTGCCGCCGACTTTCGCAAGTGCAACTTCGTGACATTGTCACCTCATTCTTCATTTCTAGACGCACCTTGATTTCCTCCCAATTCTCTTAGAGTTTCACTGTCGCTGCGCCCATCATGGCGCTACCGAAAAGATTTGTCGCCCCGAGACTCAGTCTTCTTCGATCCGCGTCCTCGAGACCCAGCCGATCATTCACCGCCGCCGCCCGACTGGCCAAAGACGACCCCTGGGCGCAAAAGACTCCCCTCGGAGCATACTACGAAAGCATAATCCAAGAGCCGACGCCCTATCCCTTCGAGGAGAAGCCCGAGATCCCTGCCGACTCGGCCGACCCCGAGGTCCAGCCCCCCGAGAAGAAGCCCAGCCCGGCGCCGACGACGCGGGGGACCAAGAAGAAGCCCGGCCGCAAGCCCTCCGCCACCACTTCGTCAGCCTCCCATCTCGCGCCTGACGCCTCGCAGCCCGCGCCGACGCCACCCTCGACGGCCGCCGAGAAGGCCCGCATCGTCTTCGGGTCCAGTCTCGCCGGTCCCGCCGAGCAGGCCGAGCGCGTCGCCGCCAAGAGATCCCAGTCGACGTACATTGCCGGCGTGCTCGTGCCTCCGCGGCCCGAGGAGCCCGACAACTGCTGCATGAGCGGCTGCGTCAACTGCGTCTGGGATCGCTACCGCGACGAGGTCGAGGAGTGGTCGGCCAAGAAGAGCGAGGCCCAGGCGCGGCTCGCCGAAAGGGGCGGTACTGTCGATGCAGACGGCGGCGGCTCCGAGTCCAACTGGGGCGTCAGGCTCGGCGACGCCAAGATTGCCAAGGACTTGTGGGACGAGGACGTCTTCGAGGGCGTGCCGGTTGGCATTCGGGAGTTCATGAAGCAGGAGAAGCGGTTACGAGACAAGCATAAAGGCCAGGGTGTGTAAAAGGTGTCGGGCGCGCAAATCGTGTTTTCCATTGCTGTAGAAAGAGCTTAGACCTGTTTAGAGATATCCGACTCTGCGATAGACCTGCAAGAATTTGCATTATGCGCCCTTCTGCGCGTTACAGCTCTGACGATGCTTGTTGTCTTGCCATGCCGTGCACCGTCGCTGCCGAACGGAAAGTGCTCTGAGCAGGCTTGCATAAATGCAGACCAAAACATCTGCCAACACAAGGCGGCATTCAAATCTAATCATGTATTGACCGTGAATATCTAAATTTCGAGTCTATTCGTTAAGGTATCTCGTTCATAATTCAAGCTTTTCTTGCAGCATCAGCAAGTCTATCGTGCTCATCAATGTCAATCGCCTCCCAGGGGTAGTTGATCCAGACATCGCCCACCGTCTGGGCCGCCTCGTATCGGGAAGCAACCATGGCTTCGGGCAGGGCACCCTTCTTGGGCTTGTCCTTGTTCTGCAAAATGTTAACGACCTGAACGAGAGGGTTGTGGCACAATCAAGACACATACGTGGAGGACGAAGATGCAAAACTCCGTATTTGGCTGATCGCCACCGAGTCGCTGCCGAGCGGCCTCGACATCCTTCTCGAGCTCCTTGACGGCATACTCGAGCGTCGTCCGGGTGTCGTCGACCTCGTCCACGATGAGGACGCGCTTGCCGACCAGATTCTCCATCTCGCCAATGGCGCTCAGGTCCAGCCACTGGGTGCGAGTGACCTTTGTGCCGATAGCCTCGACCTCGGTGCCACCAAGAGACTCGTAGAGCGACAAGCCTATGGCCTGGATAGGGATGTTGTGGGAGCCGGGCTGCTTGAGGAACGAGCGCAGAATACGGGCCGGGACGTAGCCGCCGCCGCCGATGGCAATCATGAGCTGGGGCTGGAAGTCGGCGAGGATCCTGGCAGCAGACTGCTGGCACAGCTTGTGGACCTGGATTCGGTATCCGTCGTCAGAGTCTTGGGATCCTTGGACAATGGCAGGGCGTGGGCGACATGGACTGTCTCAGGAGCCGCGGCGAGTCGCATCGCAGTAACGCGGGCGCAGCGAGCAGGCACACTCACATCATTGTACGTTACGTAGATCTTTTCAACCATGTTGGGCGATCTGCAGTTGTCCGTTTGAAAGGACACGAACCGACTGGGCGTCTCGACTCTCTCGTCGCGTTGCGAGGCGCAAGCGTTCTTGACAGCGGCGGATTCACGTGCGCCCCGAAAAGTATCGAGATGCGATCGTTACGAGACGCGTTGCGAGAGGCGCGATGCCCAGGAGGGGGGAAGACAAGCGAGGAGCAAGAGGGTGCAGAAGTTGAGCAAACGGGGGCGATGGAGGTGTTTGATATTTTCTAGACAAATTTTCGAGCATGACCATGCGATCCCTTCTGCCATTTCCTCCCAACTGCAGGGCCCCCCGGCGGCACTTGAACTTTTTTTGGCGCTCCTGCCCCTCCATGACTCTGAATCCCGGCGGGGCTCGCCTTCCTTTTCATGGCGGCACGAGCGCGGTGGGGCATCGCCAGGGGCTTGCCGAGCTTCTGCTCGCCCCGGTTCTCGTCCTTTTCCGTCTTGCTCCTCCACCTTTTTTACCGCCTTACACGAGCTCCACCATCGGCATCCTCCGGCCTCATGGACATGTAATGGCATTCGGTATGCAGGAGTTCATGCATCAAGGGCCTCGAAAGCGATATTTCCTTTTAATCGCCAGACCCAGGCGCGAAACGGCAGTCCTTGATCGTCTTGGCATGCAAACAAACAACGTCGTCGCATTGGACCTCGGATGAATCCAAAAGATCCCAATATCAAGAAAGAGCGCATTCGCGTCCAGATTAATGATTATTCGTGTCGATTCCATGCCATTAGCACGTCCTTTTTTGACATTCCTCGTACAGGCCGCCTACTACATTCGGGACATAGATTCGCCCCTCGCCTGCTCATTCGATGCATCACCAATCTCGTTGAACGGCATTCCTGGTGATGAAAACTCTCCTGCCTGCGCCTTAACGTACGTCAAGCTTGCCTTGACACCACCTTTGCATGTCGTGGCCAAGGCGTCGAGTTCGATCCATACACTTCCTCCCCGGCCCTCGATAACCTCAAACGTCTGCGCCATCCGGGCTATCACGTATTGGATTTCGGTCAAGGCCAAATGTTCTGCGTTGTCCATGGTGTCAGTCTTCTCCCCTCTTGCAAGCATCGATGCTCTTGGTATTTACTCACGTCCCATGCAGATTCGTGGCCCACCGCTGAATGGTAAATACCCCCAACCGGGTCGAAGATCTCGCCATCTCTCGGGTACAAACGCCTCCGGATCACTGCCGAATACGCGTTCATCGCGGTGTAGTGCATAGGTGTTGTACATGACGACGACTCCCTTGGCCACGAATAAGGGTGCTTTACCGTCAGGGCCTCCTCCCTGCGGTAGCGTAGTATCGCGCGTGGCTTCGCGGGCGTTGATGGGGATGACGGGATGGAGACGCAATGCTACTCAAGATTAGGACCCATTCTCGAAGCAACGCATACGAAGAATAGTGACTTACATTCGTCGACGCACCATCTCAAATACTCCATCTGCTTCAGCTGAGCGGCGGTCGGGGCTGTGGTGCCGGCGACAGACAGCACCTGCTCCCGGACTCGCCGCCATAGTTCCGGTTTCCGCGATAGCACGAAGAACAGGTTGCTCAGTACGCTTGCCGTCGTATCTCGACTGGCGACGAGAATGTGAAGAACTTGATCTCGCAGGACACCTCGGTCCTTGGTGACAGACGCGAGTCGACCCAGTATACTTTCTTTGATACAACTACTTGTTGTTGTTCCTGGGCCTTCGCCAGCTTTTCCCAAAGTATTGTCGATCAAGCTGTCAATGAACCGGAAAACCCTCTTCTTCGCCCTGGATGCGGAAGGACTATATCGCAATCTCTGAAGCGGACCAAGCCTCAGCTTCGTCACCACTTCCTTCGAGCAGGCCATGTAGTCCTCTACAAACTGTCTAGTTTGTACAAGATGACTTGGTGTTTTGTCAAGCATCGATGAGGCCTGATATCCCGTGATGAAGTCGCATGCAAAGTCCATGGTGAGACTGAAGAACAGAGTTTGCAGGTCTACCGGGGACGCATCGCCGGGAATCAGAGCAAGCATCTGTTGGAAATGCTTCTCCAAGGTATCCACAACCGCACTTCTATCCAGTCGAGAGAATAGCGGCTTCAACACCGACCGAGTATGAGACCATGCTCGGCCGTCAAGAGTAAAAATGCCTCTGCCGAGAAATGTCGACATTGCCCTCACCCGCAGCTCGGGCAGCGCGAAATCATGAAATGCGCCGGCAAGAAGATGCTTGATGTTGCGGCTGTCTGAGGTGTACAGGACTTCCCAAGACCAGCGTTTGACCGTATAAGTAGGTCCGAGCCGACGGAAAACTGCCAGTGTCGACTCCAAGAACCTCTCCTCGCATTTGCCAAAGACAGCATCGTAAATAAAGTCGAAACCAAGAAAGGGATCTTTGACTGGCGCTTTACTCTTTGCTTCTTGGCAGCCCCTTCGACGCACAAAAAGGCAGCGGACGATCTGGCGACGGGCGACCCAGATGAAGCCAATGACAAATACTAGGCCTGGAATAATCGAGGCCCAAACCTCATCTCTTCTCGGAGGCATCATGATTGGTTGCAAGCAGCTAAGCAATCTCATGTTGCCAGATATGAGATACTGTAAACTCAACGACCGCTCCGACATGATTCATCAGTCACCGACTGGTCTTCTCTTTGTATTTCTGCTCATTATGTACGGCAAATACGTCACGCACTTAGGAAAGACAATCTCACGGTGGGATCTCGCTACGAGCGCGAGTGGCGCCCTCAAGTTCTCAGACGAAGCTCCGAGTCTATCACCAAGCCTCAAAAGGAGGTTTGCATTGCTGCTTCCTTGTTACCTCTACGATACGTCTACCTCGGATACGCCCTGCCTAAAGGGCCCTCGTCAAGGCTCAACATGGATCAAGGGGGCGACAGGAGTGCCGAGAGGCACGTCACAGTCGTTCGATAGTGCCGAAGAGTCTATCAATCACCTTGATGCCTCGGTCAGAGTTGAATCAGCATTCAGCCAATGGTTAGACAAAGGCTGTGCATTGAGATCGGGTTCCGGAGAAGGGCCCGCGGAGCGAAGAGAGGCGCATCAAATGACCGCCCAGCTCGCAATCTCCGAAGCGAGGCTCATTCACGTTCTTGGCAAACATCAAGAAGCTCAGCCTCGGTTGACCTTCAATTTTCAATATCCATGACGAGTCAAACGCCATCACACCTCATTGCAAGAACGATGGATGAGGCTCTCTGCGCTGCTGCAACTGGCAGCAAAGATACGCCACACCGTGACGCTGTTGCACAGCTTTCCCAGAATCGACAAAAAGTCTCTCTATTGCCTGGGCTATGGTGCGAACTGTTGGCTTGGCTGTGTGCAGCTATGTTTCAAGAGTGGTATCACACCAGCAAGGATGTCGAGGTGACAGCTCCAGTGGTGTCGAGAAGGAGTACGAACAACAACCATCTTCAAAAGGCCATCAATTGTGCGAGAGCTCTCTTCCCCATACGCCTTGGCACCCGAGCTGCAGAGCAGCCGATCGATAAATTTGTGGCAGCTTGCAGACGCCACGAGATACGGAGCGAGAATCGTCCGAAATCTATCGGCGCGCATCCTAGAGAAGTTTATTGTAGGGCCTTGGTTCTCGGAAACGACCAGAGTGATTTTGATGTTTTACCCATGTCCTCTTGCACCCTCATCGGTAACTAATGGGCGTCGGGCAAGTCGACTGTTTGACGATCAGGCAGGGACCAATTCTTGGATTACCCAAGTGATGTTGGCAGGATTTGTTTCAAGATACATCTGCTAACCACCAAAGAAGCGCCTAATCATTACTCGTGGAAAGTACTACGAAGTATGCTCCTCAGATATCTACAATCTCCCCAAATACCGGTGTAATAATCCTACCTAGGTAATGTAGAGGCGTCATATTCCTCATCGCTTGGAGTGTCCCGAAGGCTTACTTGTTATGAGCATATTCGATTTCCAGCATGCCATCCGAGACGAGATTCCTTGGCCAAAAATACTCATTTACCGAGATCTCGGAACTCGCCACAGCCATCCAACGGCCTTCCAAGATGACATCAAATGTTCGGTAGAACGGAAGTGATGTATCCCCTGGTCGGCCACATAAATTTCAGGTATTTTTAATCCAGGGAGATCCTGCAGGAAGCCACAATCGCTGATGAAGACTAGACCCCCAGGCCTTTTCAAACTTCAGGTCCTCCAGGATGCACTACCGCTCAGTCTGCTTGACTTAAGAGCAGTTCAGACATTCAGGAACCACGTATTTGGTTCTTGTGTTCCCCGGGTCTCGCGTTACCCACTGGTGTCACCTGTGGCAGCGCAATCTGGTTCGTCACCCTTGCGAGTGGCTTTCTTAGGGTCCATCTTTTCCCAAGAAGCCCTAAAGTATCTCGAGTGCTACGGGCATTCCTGGCACTCGGCACCCGGGCCATTGGGAAGCGATGTCAACGGGCGGATGCGTTTAAGAAACGCCGCGGCCTCGGCGCTGGCCATGGTAGCACAAGTACAGCCGGGCGGTCGACCGGGTTCTTGGTAAATCATGAACGTCCTTGTTCCGGGGGCTAACATACGACTGCCTTCCTATGAACCCCTAAGACTGTTGGTAACAGCAACTAAGTTAGAATACCTCATTAACACAAATATCGCCAAGCGCTTCATCAAAGCCCGTCATCCCTTATGGGTTTATATTGACCCAGCTTCTGCTTCCCATTTGAGCCTGGCAGAAACGCTCCCGTCTCAACTTCACTTGTCTTGAAATCGGTTGTTTCTGTCCTCTTCATTCCACTTCTCATCTACAGTTTTTGCTGCGAAGCTTCATTGCCAACCTTTGCCTTTTCAGAATGGTTCCCAGGTCTCATGCTCGTCCAGATCGAGCCGAGGCCTTCGGCTCAGAGCCTCCGGATCTTGATCTGAGGCTTTGGGAAGTCCTGTCCAGATCAGCGGCTCATTTTCCGCACAGAGAGGCATTAGTCTCATGCTGGCAACCTACAGAGCATGGATCGCAGACATTTAGCAGCGCTTCTTTGCCACTTTGTGGGTCGAGTCCCAGCTCTCGATATCTCAGATGGACATATCAAGTCCTGCTTGAGAAAGCAGAGCACTTGGCTCAAGTTTTGACTCAGTTGGGGTGCGTCAGAGGCATGCGAGTCGCCGCTATTCTTAAAAATTCTGCAGAATGGGCGCTTTGGTTCTGGGCTGCGATGAAACTGGGCATGACTTTTGCACCCATTGACCCTCGAAGCAACAAGGCCGACGTAGAGGCCATGTTCTCAATTTTCAGCCCGGATATCTTGGTGGTCCAGGATCTTGATACGGTCAGGAACCTTGACTTCGAAGGTCAAAAGGCGAAGAATCATCACATTCGAGTACATTGCTCGACTCAAAGCCACTCAGGCTGGTTGTCACTCAATCAGCTGGGTCAAACGTCAATCAAGCAAAGCTCGCAGAAACCCGTCGCCGTACCGGTTTCCAGTGAGCCCGTCACAAACACTCAAAGAAAGGCAATTCTTCGCGTCAATCTACTTTCAAACGAGAATGATGTTCCGCTCATCATCTTCACCAGTGGCACTACAGGGCACCAAAAGGCTGCCCGCATACTAACCGGAACCTTGTTGCCCAAATTCACGATTTTGACCCAAAGCCAAATCCATCAACTATAGATCGTTGGCTCGTTCACACGCCTGTGAGCCATATTTTTGCCATCAACAACGCTCTGCGCGCCTGGCGTGGGGGCGATGTCGTTGTCTTTCCGTCTGCCTCCTTTGACGTGCGCGCCACTGCGCAGGCGTTGGCACGGGAGAAGTGCACTGTCATGTCTGCAACTCCCACGCTCGTCAAAGCTCTTCACGCAAACATGGACATGAATGGAGCTTCGGGTCTTGGCTTATCTATGGTCACTATTGCAGGAACGTGCATTCGCCCAGACGACATGGCCCTCTGTCGGCGGACCCTAAGTGCCAAGGATGTCGTTCAAGCATACGGCATGAGTGAAGGTGGTCCTCTGATTAGCTGGCAGAGACGAGATCCTCTGCTCTCCGATGGAACTCATTCAGGCGTGGGAAAGATTCTGCCAGGGGCGGCTGTGCGTATCTGCATTCCCGGAACAATGCAGGTCGTCAAGCGCGGAGAGATGGGCGAGTTGCATGTCAGCGGCGCGTCTGTTATATCTGGATACTTGGCTGGACGAGACGAGTCCTTTTATTCGGATTCAATGGGGACCTGGCTTGTGACAGGCGATCGGGGGATGATGACTGAAGAAGGCGTTGTGTACCTCGACGGTCGACAGAACGACCTCATTATTCGCGGCGGCGAAAATATCCACCCAGCAGCCATTGAGATTTCTCTGGAGAAAGACCTTGGGCTGCAGGTAAGTTGCTCCCTGATTAAGAACCGCTGTTCTTTGTTTTGAATAGAGCTAGCTAATGTAGTCTCAGGCCTGCGTGGTTGGCGTGCCGGACGAGGTTGCTGGCCAGATCGCAGTTGCTGTCGTCAGTTCACTGAAAAGCTCTTCCACGGCGCAAATTATGTCCACAGCAAGGGAACTGGGTCCAAGATGTGCTCTCGATGCCGTATACACACTTTCTGAGTTAGGGATGGATAAGATGCCTACGACTATGCTCGGAAAGCCGAAAAGGTGCTTGCTCAGGAAGGCTGTTGTGCAGTTGCGCGCCAAACCCAAGGTTCAAAGCTTCACACGGGATCTTGAACTTGAAAGGTTGACTACAAGTCTCGAGAATGCTTGGAAGGATCTGACAGGAAACCTTCCGTCGCGCGAGGAGCAAATGGGTTCTGTCCTTGACAGCATTTCGCTTCTGCGATACTGTGATGCAGTGTCGCGCCGGAGTGGAAGACGCTTGTATCTCCAGGATTTGACCCAGCACAACACCATCGAGAAACAGGCGAGGCTTCTACTTGGACGAGATGTGTCGAAAGCAGTCCCGACATGCCAAGCGGTCGGTCTACCCCAAGAAACCCGCGAAAGGGGCTCTGGCACCGCAATTCCTTCACCGATAGCACTTTATCGAGAGCAGCCTGACGACGTCTGCAAGGCAGCCATCACCAAACTGGCGTCCCTCGGGCTTTCAAAGTGTCGGGCTGAAGACTATATCCCAATTAAAGCCTCATTTCAGGGCATGGTAACTGGCCAGCGCCCAAGATCGTTTCAGATTCGCGTCGTCTTTCAAGTTGCCAAGTATGGAGAACCCCAAGTTCGTCAAGCACTTCACAAGGGTCTGGCACTTTGGCCCATTCTTCGCACAATCTCCTGCAGTACTTTAGACAGAACCCCGTTCCACATCGTTGTTGCCGCGCATCGGCAATTCTTTGATCGACAAGTCAAAGAGATCTTGGTCAAGACGGATAAGGATGCTCAAGATGCCTACTCGAACGAGACCTGTTCCCGAGAGTCAACCCTTATGTTTATCGCCGACATCATCACTGTCAAGGAGAACGGTCAGTGTTACCTGGCAATGACGTACAATCACTCCATTGTTGACGCCGTCTTCCTGATCGAGTGGCACCAGCACCTTGCCCAGCTCATCCGCGAACCACAACTAAGTACCATGAAGAGTGGGAGCTCGTATCACCTGTGGATGGATCTCTTTCGACAGTTTCAGGACTCCGCGCCTGCTCGGACATCCGTCGATTTTCATGTACGTCGGCTTCGAGGCATCTCACGGTTGAAACGCTCACTGTGGCCACCTCAAAAAGCTCCGGGCTGGATGATTGCCGACGACGCGGCGGCACCCTGCGCTGATGCCCGACGGAAGATTCGTGACCGGGTATGGCATGGTAGATGGGAAGATTGCGCTTCCGAGTTCCGATATCCCCGTCGCAGCCGCATCGTGTGCCTCCCGTCCCTGCCCAAGCTCCGTCAGGGCCACGGCATCAGTCCGGCGCTGTTTGCAAGATGCGCCGTGGCCATCTTCAACATTATCCAGACAGCCTCTCCTTACGCCGTATTTACCGCGTGGGAGAGCGGTCGATCGTGGCCCTTTGTCCCGCCATGGATGCACGCTCTTCTCCCGCCGGCGGCAAGCATTGACGGGCCGACGGCGGAGCGGATACTGAACATCGTCGAGACGGTTGAAGGTGAGACGGTGCTCGAGTTTTTTGGGCGCATGGCGCGTGAGCTCGAGCAAGCTACGCTACACGAGCATGCGCCCTGGGACAAGGTCGTCGACGAGCTCAAGGAGGAGGGCCGCTTTGCCGCCGAGGCATCGTCTCGCCAGTCGTTTGTGTGGGACGTCAGCATAGCCATGCCTCTGGCACAGCAAAGCGATGGGGACGCAGTGCTGCATCCGGTCGCGAGACACGACTGGGCCGACTTGTGAGTCTTTCCTTACGCTTGTAGACTCGTAGTCCGCGGCCATGGGCTGACGTTCACCGACTATGAACAGCGGGTTTTGCTGGAACATGTTCCTGGCCAGCCCCGAAAACATGCTTTTCATCGCCTCGTGGGACACGGCGCAGATGAACGCGCAAGAGGTCGAAGAGCACTGCGAGACCATGGCTCACGTCATGCGGCGACTGGCTTGCGAGGAAAACTGGGTCAAGTTGGTGAGCGACGTGGTCGGTGGACGCAATACTGGGTCGACTGGGTTGGATTAGATACTGTACGAGATGGGAAGCAGCGGTTCGTTTGTCAGATTTGTAGTGTTCCACGGCTTAATTTGGTGAATGAAAATTACAGTTCTCCAGTTCGATATGCCAGATCCGCGTCCATATCAACTTCTTCCCACAGGAGCGACGGATTGCCATGAAGTCTCTCGTAAAGTCAACACCGCTCAGTACCCATCACCAGCCAGCCCGCCGCCCTCATGCTCGAAGCCCTCCCCGTCTTCGACCAACCACCAGACGAGCGCAGCCCGCGCAAACGCCAGCACCGCAGTCCCCTGCACGGCGACGACGACGCCCACGACCACCGCCTTGACGAGCCGCGAGACAGCCTCGTCCTCGAGGATCCAGATCCACAGCGCGAGCGCCATCAGCGTCGACAGCGTCAGGACGAGCGACTCGAGGCACACGACGGCCGCGTTGGACGACGGCGCGCGCGTCTCGCAGGCGGCCGCGGCCGCGACGCACGTCACGAGGATGAGCGCCAGCGGCGCGCCAACGTGATTCCACAGCCTGTGCGTGAGAAAACCTGTCAGCATGCCGGAGCTTGTACCTTGCGAAGTCAAGAGATGAAGGGAGGGCGTACTCGTTTCCTGTTTGGGACTCTGGCTCGCCCTTTTCCCATATAAAGACGGCGACGTGGACGCTCAGCGCAAGCAGCGCCACGACGCACTGTACCACGAAAACCGCGCTGTGCAGGTCGGCACGGACACTCCCTCGGGATCGAGGACACTCGCCGCGGAAAGACGACCGCTCCAGCTGGTCGAAGCGAGGGAGCAGGCGTTCCCGCTCGCTCGCGGGCCGCTCGCTGCTCTGCAAATCATCTTGCCACGCCGGAAAGGGCGTCAGCGGTGTTGGCCGACGGATGGTCTCGGCGGACGAGGGCGTCGGCGTGTCGCCATCGCGCGCCGCGCCGTCGCCATCCTGGTGATGCTGGTGCAGCAGACGTCGTCCGTCGGCATCCGAGAGCGAGCCCCGCGCGACGGGCAAGAGGCGCCAAAACTCGTCGTCGGCCGACACGGGCCGGGGCCCCACGGAGCGAAGGCTGGGCTCGGGCGACTTGACGCTGCTGCTGCTCGCGAGGCCCAGGCCCGTCCACGACGACGCTCCTGGGGCGCCGGCGGGGCGTGGTGCCGAGTGCGGCGCGAGGGCGTAGGGTGAGGCAGGAGAGGCGTCTGGCGGCGGGGGGACGAGGTTGTCAACGACTGGGAGGATGCTCAATGCGGGAGGGAGGGATGGATATGCCGCCGTGGCGAGGTCGGTGCCCGCGAGTGTGTCCTGCTCACCTTGACGAGCGCGGCGGATCGGGGTCGCCGTCGCCCCGACCTTGAACGCGTCTTCCCTGCTCGCCATGACTGACGCCTCCAAGGTCGGTCGCTTGGATGAGGACGGCAAAGAGATCACAAAGCCCTGAGGTTGTGGTTGCCAGAGACGTCAAGTTCTAGAACAAACCGTCGTCGCAAGTGAGTAGTCGTTCGAGGTCTTTAGGGACGGGCGACAAACCTTTGCCAGTTCTCTCTCAACAACGCGAGACGACTCGTCAAAAGACCCGTGGCGTCCTCGAGTGAGCTGCTGTACCAGAGGTCTCGAAAACTCCTCAGGCAAGTATGGCGATAGCAAGACGCGATGCTGTAAATGCGCGGATGCCGTGCGCGTTGGCGGCAGGCCGAGTCTTTGGCCCTAGCAGGTGAAGGTGTTTGTGTTGACTTGTCACGAAAACAAGAACAGCAGATCAGAGTCGGCGTTGCCAAGTCCACGTCTGCCAGCTGCCAGTGAATGCTTGGGGGCTTAGCCTTGCTGTTCAGCGCTGATAAGGAGCCGATGCTGCATGTGATGAACGCGAAGCCAGGCGCTGTGTGTGCTGCTGAACAGAGCAAACAGTCATCGCCGGGCAGTGAATAGAGGCACATCTCCGTGCCCGTTATATATCTCATGAGCACTTCAACCCGCCCTCGCATCCAGTAGCAAACCCATACAAGGCACTGTCGTGAATGGACGTCATTTAGTTTATTCAAGATTGGTTGGCTTCACTCAAGATTCATCCGAGCCTCGTCTCCTATCCCCCACTGGCCGCCGTCTTTCCCTTGCTTTTGCAGCTCCATCTCGAGCTCGAATCCCAGGCCAGTGGCGTCTTCCTCGCTCGCGTGGTCGCTGGGCACTTCGCTCATGCGCCTTGGACGGTCCTTTTCCGTCGAAGTCCGAGGCCGGTCCGCAGTGCGCCTCCGCAGCGAGGCCGGCCAGAAAGAAGACTTTGACGAGGTTGAGTGAACTGAGGCCGTATCGTCTGCCGTCTTGGCACTGGCGTCGTCGGCCACCGTCTGGTCAGATCCGGGAAGCATCGGTTCGGCTCGCATGGGGACCATTTTTTCGCCTGCCGTGCTGTAGCGCTGCGTGTGCGAGGTTCCACTGGCCTTGCTTCGCGTTTGATCGTCGTCGGCTGTGTCAACTTCGACAAGTTCAGCGTCGCGATACCATTTCCTTCGGCGCGTCCATTTACCCCAGCCATCCACACCTCTTCGACCATTATTCCACTGCGCGGAGTTAGCATTTCCTGCACGCCGTCATGCAATGGGAGCAGCTCCAACCTTGTTGTCGTAGTAGACCCAACCATTCTTGCCATCTTCACCTTCGTAGTCAATAGTCCCATGCTCATCAGGGACGCCGTCGACCCGCCACCGGCTTCCCTCAGCCCATTGCCAGCGCATCTGACTTCCGTCTTCGACATCGGGTAGCTCAAAGTCCTCTCTCGGAGGGGCCGCATTATTGTGCTCATCTGTCCATGCCGGACGCTCGTAGGCGAAAAGACTCGACGTCCAGCCCAGCCCAACCCATCGCCGTTGGTTCTCATATATTATAAAGGTGAATTTGACGCCCGCAGTTTTGGCGCTGCCGCCTCTCCGGCGGTCTCTTGCTTGAGTGCTCACTTGCGTGCCGGTCATGGCTGCCACGACTGAATTCTGCTTCTCGTCGTGGCCCTTGCCTCCTTTTACAGGGCGGTCGAAGCGCAGGCCGGTGATGGCCGAGGCGAGCCGGCGAACCATGGAGCTTCGCCAGAGGATGGTCCTCGAAACGCGCATGACCCTCGCATGCCAGGTCAAGACCAGTGTTCCGGCTACAAGTATCACGCGCCTCGTAGTAATGACCCGCCAAGGAGGTATGGTGAGGGCAAGCCAAAAGGGTGTGACGACGAGCAGCCGGACAAACATGGCCGTCAGCGCTGGCTTGGTGGTAGCACTCGTGGGCGTCCTCTGTGTGCTGAGGAAGTCGGTCATCTCGAGCAGAGGCTCCATCAGAACATTGCAGCGGCCGGTAAACTCTTTGAGAGTGTCGACAATCTCGTCCAAGGTCTTTTGGTGCTTTGCGCCGGTGACCTGCGACTGGCCCCGCTGGTGCTTGGTCTTGGAGTCGGCACTCGTGGCCTTGGCGTCTTTTTGCTGCGCGGATGCGCCGTCAGGCGCCGAAGACTGGGCGGCAGTCGCGGCCTCTTTGGACTGTCTGGCAGGCTCACTCCAGCCACTGGTGCTAAGAGGGCTGTAGCGGCGGCCATACATGCCGGCTATGAGGACGAGGCCGAGGACGACGGGACCTGCCCTGCGAACGACGACATCGCCATAGAGGGCAACGGCCCAAAAGGCAGAGAGGAGGAGGAAGCTCTGCCAAGGATCGCCAGTGCTCCAGGTGAGCAGGCCGGCGAGGTTATTGAGGACGAGGATAAAGGGGTGGCTGTAGGCCAAGGCGCGGGTGACTTGAGGCGGCGTGGCGAGGAGCAGGGGACTCTTTTGGTGGACGAGGATGGTCGATCGACGGGTAGTTCGCGAAGGCGTATTGGCCGTGAGGGTCACGGGAGAAAAGGCAGCAAAGGTCGGAGGAAGGCCTGTTGTTGACTGCGAGTCAAAGGCTGACGACGGCGCGGTGCCAGCCGAGGCGTCGTCGCGAGCAGACATGAGGACGCCCAGGGATGACAGCCAGGGCGAGTCCTGGACGAAGCCAATGAAGGCGGAGCGTCAGCGGGCGACACTAAAAAAGCAACAAGGTGCGTCGACTCGGGCAGAAACGCTGACGCGACGGAACGGCCAAAAGGAGCGACGAAAATGAACCGAGGCGCCAGATAAAGTGGGAGGGGTGAAGAAAAAAAGACGACACAGTGTTGGTTCGTCACATGCCAGAGACCCCGCAGGCACAAAGAGAGCCGCACGGGCACGAAATGGCAGCGGCGGAGCTTCAAAATCAAGCAAGAAATCGAGGATGGGTGAATCAAGTGAGGATGGTGTCGAGATGAATGACTGGAAATGCTCAAGGGAGGAGCAGAAGCCGAGGCTCTGACGTCAAGGGGACAGATGGACATGAAATGACAACACGGGCAAGGCACAAAGGGGGCCGAGCTCCAAGCAGACGCGACGAAAGATGGGGACAAGGAAAACAGAGACTCACTATGGCAGCCATCAAGAAGCGGTGGGCTGTCCGTTCGCCTCGACGACTGGTGGCCCCGACGAGGCAGCAAACGTCATCCGTCTCCCAGGCGGCGCGACGATGGCAGCAGCGGCATCAAGGAACGACAAGAAGCGAAGCAAGAGAGGTGGAGAGTGGCCGGGGCCAGATAACTAGTGTATGTATGTATATACAATTACCGAGCCGCGGTAAGGGAACCGAGATGGAGGGAGAACGAGAAAGGTGGTGTCGTGTAATTGAATCCAAAGGGCGGCGGCCGAGTGTCCGAGGCTCGGGGAACAAACTCGTTGCAACAGCGAGAGCTCCAGCGCCAAGACTTTCTTCTAGCTGCTTCCGTAGCACGCTAGCAAAGCAGCCGCAGCTAACAGGTCCTTGCCCATTTTGGACTGACATGACCCCGATGGGCTGTGGCGGTGGAGGAACGGCCTCGGTTTAAGGCACCTTGAATACCGACTTCTCGGGGTTGAATGCTGATTCGGGCGCCCGCCGAGCTTAACTTACCGCAGGCAGTATTGGCGAATCTGTCCTTGCCTGCTTTTTGTCCTTTCCTGGTTCTAGTCACAACAGGTAGCCTACTAAAGGTACGAAGTAAGTCAGTAGCGTAAGTCTTGCCGTGCCAACTGCGTAGAGTCGAGCGCGCGGGGGAAAAGGTTTTACCGTGCCACGGTACTTCGCACAAGGTGTACACCTGGCTAGTGCGCTACGACGTCGTCTTAGCTTGCACTTATCCCTACCTAGGTACCTAGGTAGGAGTAAGTACTCATCTCCTCCGGCTTGGTGCTGCTTCGCTCAAATTGACGCCAAATACTGCAAGCGCGCTGTCGCGTTGTTGCTCAAAGGCGATGCCGCCCGCGGTTGACACTCACAAAGCCGTCGCCGTCTTCACATTCTTATACTGTCGTCGCGCCTTGGCCTCGTAGCCACCGTCAGCATGGTTCATTCATATGAACTATACGATGACGTCGCTTGGGACCGTGGGGAAGCGATATTCGAATCTATCAGAGAGAAGCTCTTCGACCAAGATCTCTACTATGAAATAGCTAGATTTGTGACCAAGCACCGCAAGGGCGGCAGTCCAATGACCTTTTTCCCTCCTCAGCGGGGAGGTTTTAACTTTTTCTACCGGATACAATACGCAGACATGCAGTCGGTCATAATCCGCTTTCCGCTGCCCGGCTTCTTTCGAATCGCCCAAGAAAAGTTGCTCGCCGAGGTAGCAGCAATTCGGTATATTGCTGACCATACCTCCGTCCCGGTCCCTTTTATCCTTCACTTTGGTACGGCCGACGAGAGTCCCGGCGGGCTTGGTCCGTTCATTATAATGGAGTACATCGAACACTCTTGCGATCTTGTTGACCTGCTCAAAACACCACCATCCTCTCCTACGGACCGTGAAAAGCTTGAGTACGTCTATGGTCAAATCGCCGACATTATGCTGCAGCTGGCCAAATGTGAATTTCATCGAATCGGGAGCCTTGGATTGCCGAGTCCCCCATATGGTCTTGAAGATACTGGCGAGCCTCAAGTGACAAGTCGTCCGCTATCCTATAATATGGCTTTGCTTGGGGAGGTAGGAGGGATTCCTTATTTCGAACTGCCCTCAAAGACATTTGCTACGTCAAGCGAGTACTACTCTGCCTTGGCGGACATGCATTTACAGCAGCTATCTTTCCAACGCAACCAAGCTATCGCATCACCCGAGGATTGTCGCAAGAAATATTTAGCAAGGTAAGAATAGCATAAGGCGTATAAACCGTTACTAAGTCCCTAAGAGGCAGCTATTCCGCAAAGTCGCTGCCGAGCACCGCATCGGCTTATTAGAGACGAACCACGGCCCTTTCAAGCTCTGGTGTGACGACTTCCGACCGGCTAACATTCTAGTTAATAACGAATTTCGGGTAGTCGGCGTCGTGGACTGGGAGTTTACCTACGCCGCCCCCGCCGAGTTCTCGTTCTCGCCGCCTTGGTGGCTGCTTTCTATTATGCCAGAGGAATGGCCCGACGGGCTCGATAGCTGGTCGAATGCATACCAAGAACGGCTCGAATTCTTTTTACAAGTATTTCAGGCAAAGGAGCGCGAGCTAATACAAAGCGGTCGTCTCAAAGACTCACAGGTAATCGTTTCTTATCCACCGAGCATGTTCTTTATTAACTCTTCCTTTGCCTCGCTAACGCGGCTATAGACTCTATCGTTGCGCATGCGTCAAAACTGGGAAACGGGTGACTTCTGGCTCACGTACGCAGCGCGTAAGTCTTGGGCTTTTGATGCCATCTTTTGGAGGTCCCTCGATCGACGATTCTTCGGCCACGACGATACAGACGGCGAGAATAGCGAGTCCATAAACAGAGTTAAGCTGTTGACGGACAGGCAAGCCTCAATAATGGAGTCATTTGTGCAGAGGAAAATACGGGAGAAGCCAGAAGAGATTTTGATTGACTGGTATGCCCCAGACGCAAGGTCTTTACTCCCTCCAGATGTTCTTGCGGAAGCAGATGTCCGGAGTGATAGGTTATGGTCTCCTGAGTCATCAGGCATTTGATTGAAGATCCAAGATGTCCTCGGCTTCAAAAGTGAGCTCCTCGAAGACGTTCCGGGACGCGGCGCTCGGCAAGAAGAGAATTCATCCTTGGCAGGGGGGACGACATTGAATCGGAGAGAGCCAAGATATCGTCTGATGCCGAGGAATCTCGAGTCGACGATATTTCGAAAGACAAGCGCTTTTGAGAGTCTCGGTATCGGTCCCCTATTGAGTTGATGAGTTGTACGGAGCTGAGCATCTCAAAGAATCCCTGTTCATAAAATAACCCACTTCACCACTCATGTAGGCTCAAGGTAACTCAGGTGCATCTCGGTCTCTTTATTCCATGCGTAGTGTATCTCGTATCGCACACTCCAAAAAGGGCCCATATGGAATATAGAAAGCATGGCCCGGACCTTCACCACTGTTATATCTGATTCCCATCACAGTTGTCCTCTAAATTCTACCGAGAGGCACTTACAATATTCGCCGCCTTGTTTGTTGTTAGCGAATACGTAAATAGGGTAATTATACTCTACTAACGAGAGTCGCTTCGAGAAAAAGCCGCACGCGTATCGATATCTATCTAATCCTTCTTATACTAAGATACCCGGGGAACGAAGACCTAGCGCCGTCGTGACGCGGAAAGCACGATTGCCTAGTACTCGCAGCGGTCGAATTAGCCGAGGAAATGGTGAAACGCGACCTTCACCCGACCGAGCAAGGATCCGACCACAGGGCGATCGAGACAGCTTTTGATGTGTCCACTCCGGAAAGGATCGTCACGACGAGGCTACTCTTCAAGAACGCGCCTTCGGTAGAAATTAGGGCGAGAGTCAAGGAGCGATTAGACCAAGCACCCTGGACTAGCGATATGCAAGAGCAGACCGATTGGCTGATAGAATCATTTCGGAAACTATGCATAACCTCACACCCCGCGCAAAACTATCGCGGTACGCAATAAGATGGTAGACCGCGGACCTAATATAGCTTCGGCGTATTTACACTTATTAGAGGAATCTATCCAGACAGCAAAGACGATAGAACCGTTCGGTTCTAGACCTAGAATAAAGAGCGAGTAAAGCGGCTAAGGAATATTATAATGCTTTTAGGAAGTAGAAGAAATCGCTTTAAGATAACTTTCTATCGGATAAAGAAAATATCTAGCGAGCAGCTAAGTACGTGAAGCCCGGCGGAAATACTATATCCGTTAAAGTGCCGCCGCTGCGGAAGCAAGACGGCGGCACGACTAACGGGACTAGGGAGCAGGTAGAGGAGCTACTTAACGCCTTCTTTCCGTCGTTACTAGCAGTAATCGAGGACGAAGGATAAAGGCCGTATCGAAAAAAGCTACCGATATACGACCTCTTAACGCGGGAGATAGAAGAAAACGTTATAACGACTAGTCGGTAGAAGGCACCTAGAGAGGACGGTCTGCCGTCTATAGTCTAGAGACAACTTTAGCTTATAGTAAAGGACCGAGTCCTAAATCTCTTCCGAACCTTACTAAGAGATAGTTAAGTTCCAAGCCGATAGAGGAATACTAGAATAATCCTACTTAAGAAACTAGGCAAGGGAGACTATACGCTACCTAAGGCCTAGAAACCTATCTCGCTACTCTTAACGCGAGGTATAATCCTCGAGGCCGTCCTAGCGGGAAGAATCCTATATCTAGTAGAGAAGCACGGCCTTATACCTACGAATCACTTTAGGTCGCGGAAAAGAAGGTCGGCTAAGTAAGCTCTACTCCTTCTATAAGAGATGATATATAACGCTTAGCGGAGCGGGAAAGTATTAAGTCTAATTAGTTTATACGTTATAGCAGTATATAAGTATATATCTTAATACTATCCCTTTTATATTAGCTTATATAATAGCTATAATAATAATATTAATTATGTAAATATTATAGTTATTATTACTATTTGGCACGCGTTGTTGACCGGGTCGACCTCGTGTAGGCCGGAGAGAGCTTTCGTTCTTTACTCATTGTCTAGAATAAAATTTTTGGGGGATATTCAAACCCCATGATTGCTGATTGCTGTGAATGGGAGAAGCCATGTCGTAGATGAAGATGGAGAGTCATACTCGGCTCGGTTTGGTGCAGCATCAGTCTGAGTTATGTGTTGAGTAGGCGGCCACGCTCTCCGCTCTTCTTGCAAAGCTGCTTGATTTCTCGCTGTTTGTCCCTGTATCCATCAAAGCCAGACGTGGCTTGCTTGTTTGATTGGTTCCCTTGATACTAATGCTACAGACACAGCCCTCCCAAGCAGAAGACTAACTCAGGTTGATTCCAGGCTATAATGCATTTGATCCCTGCATAAGACTGTTGTTGGCTGGCCACGCATTTTCTGTGGAACTTTGCGTCTGCTGCACTCCCGATGAAAGCCATCCTCGAGTGCGTGAGCTCCGGATTGAGTCTGTTGGTCGCTGCCTAGTAGACACGGGCATCCCAAAGCCACGCAGTTCGACATATTATAAAGGCTGTTGTTATGGGCCTGGCAGATCCCTCTGCGTCCCGGGTGCTGACCAGGTCATGATCCTCAGTTGCTTGATCAAAGGAGCAGATTCATCCACCATGGCGGACGACATTGACTTTGTCACCTCTTTCGAATTGTCTGACGTTGAGCGTATCCGGCGACGGAACCGTCTTGCCAAACGATTGTCCAGCAAGTGCCCCGGTGCCTAAACAAAGCACGCTCGTCCAAGCACTGACCGAGACGATAAACCAGGGGCGCGTCTCCGTCGACCAGCATCGTCGGTTCCGTCATCACCAGACCATTCACTGCAGAACCCTCAGCTCAGCAGTCCCCCCGGCGGGACCAACGCCAATTTTTCTACACCACCCGTGTTCCAGGACACTTTGTCGTTTCTTTTCTTACCCGACTCGGACTCGGAACCTTCTTCATGTTGTCTCGAGTGGCCTACACCTCATGCGCTTGCAAACCAAGACATGCCGAGAACGGAGAGCAAAACGACGGCAACCTCACCAGCGGCGTGCTATCCCGAGCAATGGGACTTTCCACATGTACGTCCCTGTCGGCAGCCTGCGCAGTAAAAGCCGCTGTTGTCACGGTCGACTAAAGACACTAATAGCCGTTGGGGGTAGCTTCTCATGACCCCGGGATGCTCTCTACATGTCCATCGGTCGGGAACAGTCCACTCTCTGGGGGCGCCCGTGACGATGCCGCGACACTTGTGAGTCTGATTTTTATATTCTCGTATCTATCTGTGCGCCTCTAACTAAAACTCCTAGGTGTCCCGCTCTCCTACGCTCGACGAGCTCAAGTTCCCATCAGCGAAAAGCCTACTGCATATAGCCGTGCGAAATGGCTCTCTCGCAATAGTTAAAACCCTGATCCTTGCCGGGGCTCAAATCGATTGCCCCGATGAGTCTGGGGCTTTGCCGTTGCACATAGCAGTACAGGGAAGTCGACACAAGATCATCGAGCTGCTAGTTGTTAATGGCGCTTCGGTGAACGCTACGAATTCGGCGGGCATAACGCCACTAGAGCTCGCGGTACGGAACCAGGACGAGGAGAGTGTAAATATCTTGCTGCTACGCGGAGGCGCTAGGATAACTTAGGTTTGGTCTAGCAGCGTTCCTTTAGAATCTAACTAGACGAGAGACCTATTGTTCAGTCCGAAGGACTTTATTCAGTCCGAAGGACTTTATTACGACGATAACTGAGGTCCAAAAGCTCTGCTCGTATTGGTCACATAAGTCTCCACTCGACGTCGATTGGATGGCAGTCCTGCCTGGGTATTGTGACGGGCTGAGCCGTCAATGTGCACTCGGCTGATGCCGATGCTAATAACGCCACCAAATGAGGGTCTCACAGCCTGCCCCTGAGCATTGTCTATACGTCACTAGGTAGCCAGCTCCTCGAGAGCATCCCGCTTTTCTTCTCTGCAATGCATTCAATTCGTTGGTTGGTACTCCGTAGCCCTTTCAGGTGTAAAGCCAGGTGCGCGGTCTATATGGTTGGCCTGCCCGCGCAGTCCCCCCTCCCCCTTCCTCATCAAACCGTCCCAGCAATCCAACATACTATGGCTGATTCTATCCCTTCAACGAATGTTTGCAGGACGTGCAAGCAGGAGAGGCCGGCAGATCAATTCATTTCGAAGACAAAGTCCTCCATTACACGTGGAAGACGCACGGCCAACTGTCTGGACTGTAGGAATCGACAGGCCTCAGGCACCTCTAAGCGTACTGCAGAACAAGCTGAGTTGTCCCCAATACGCCGGCAAGGATTGCCATTATTAGACTTACAACTAGGTACACCAATTATCTCACAAGGACCTATTCTGCTGGGAACGCCACTTGCCATGTCAACAGGAGCAGACGCGCCTGCGCCGATTACTTCCCGACCAGGTCCCTCGGTTCCATCTCAAGAAGGCGTACGACTTGGAGCGCCGATCGAATCTCCAGTATCAAGTCCTTCTATTTGGCCGAGACACGCCCGGGGAAGATAATCCCGCCCAAGTGTCCAGCAGTCGGTCATCGAACATCGAGATTTCGAGCTTGTCCATCATGTTATTTATTCACGCTTAAGGCTCTACAAGTCCTAACAGAGCAGCAGGTGCTTTGATGAAAGTCCGCGGCCAGGACCGGCGCAAACAGCAAATTGACCAGCCACTATTCCAACCTCTCTTTTCGTGATGACGGTATGACACGCATCGCTTCGCGGAGCACCAGCGTAAAATCACACTTTTTAATATGAAATATCATGCCATAGAGATACATCCTTCGGACTGTATTACACCCTCCCCACCTCCGGTGAGGGTGTCAGCATATTTTAGTAAGACTTTTATCATTATTATCGAGTAACTAAAGTCCTAGGCTTACTTCTCCATATATACCTCCGAAGTTTTTATAAGAATACTCTATCTTTATTTGTATCGTATTGCGCTAAAACGGTCTATGCAGAAATATAACGTGGGTTTAATGGCCGCCAACTTTGCCCGCGTCGGCCTACCCGTTTCTGGGAGCTCTCATGACCAAGTAGGCGTGATTTTGCGTCTTGCAAGGTCTATTATATGCCTGCAGCGATGCGGGAGGTGTGGGTCGATCGACGCACTCGGAAAAAAGGCGCACGTGGAGACTTGGTTTCCCCTCGACTAGTCAATCGTATTACAGGTCTTCGAACAATAGCTACTGTGCGCTTCTTCATTAGTCCCTGGTCTTTATCTTTTCGGCCAAAACCCTCACGTACGCAGACTAGAGCATACATGTAGCCCATTGGGCTTTGAATAAAAGCATGCATTTTAGGCACATCATCCACGGTGCTCTGCAAATCGCGTTCGGGCAAGGGAAATAAAAAACTTGCCCGTCATCTACATCTACTCTCCTCGGGCGTCTCGGCCGAACTAGGTACTCAGTCGCCCTCTTCCAGCCAAGTATCCCACCAAGGAAAGCAAGTTACAGCTTGCAGATGCCATGATGCGATGCAGCGGAACGACACTACTGTTAGGGCAACAGCCGAACACGGCTATATCCACGTGCGCCTCGCCTCTACTGTATGTCTTACCAACAAGAGGTTACACTGCATACAGCCAGCAGCAGAGAATCATTCCTCTCGGCACGGAGCCAACATTTATGTGCCTCCTGCCAAGTTCAAGACTTACACAGCTCTTTGCACGGCTTGTCTGCGGGATTATGTGGCAATCCTTTGACATTCTGTAGCGCTCAGGAGGCAATGTCAACTAATAGATGCTGATGATGGGGCGGTATGACTCTGCATGCTCGGGCATTATGCAATGTCAAGAGATGATCGTTTGAGCAGTTATTAATTAAGCAAAGCTGGGGGCCGAGCGTAGCTACACCGGCGTCAGCATGTGGAGGAGCAGCGGCTTCCTGCTTTGCTTCTTTAAGGGGCCAATTTTGCGCTCCAGAGAAAGTTGACTCCCCAGGTCGTAAACCGCTGCCCTTGACCGTGCGGGACTGTTGGTCATCAATCTGCTTAGGTAGGTACCACGCAACAGGCTGCCCAAATCGTCAGGCGTCGAGTGCCCTAGCAGCAACTACGAGGGTGGCGCGTGGTAGTGGCTGTAGTGGCGTGGATAGAGCGAGTAGTGGTATCAGCCCCGTAAGGCCATGGCATCCGCCGCCCCTTCGCCGTCGCCGCTGCGCCTGGCTATCCTCGAGTGCGACACGCCGCAGCCGCAGACGCGGGCCAACGACCTCCGCACGTACCCGGCCCTCGACGACGTCGACGCCGTCCTCGTCACGGGCTCCCGCTATGCCGCCTTTGACGATGAACCCTGGATTAAGAACCTCGTCGCCTTTGTCCGCCGCGCCCTCGACTCGGGCCGCGTCCGCGTCGTCGGCATCTGTTTCGGCCACCAGATTGTCGGCCGCGCCCTCGACGTCCCGGTCCGCCGCGGCAACGCCTGGGAAGTCGCCGTTACGGACGTCGACCTAACGCCCAAGGGCAAGGAAGTCTTTCAAGTCGACAAGCTAGTACGCTTTACTTATATACTTTCCCTCCTTTCTCTCCTCTTCCCTCTTCCGTCTTTTAGCTTTCTAGCCTTATCGTTACGTCCATCTCTAATTGGTCATCTTCCGCAGCGCATCCACCAAATGCACCGCGACATCGTCACCGAGCTCCCCCCGGACGCCATCTCGCTCGGCTCAACCGCCTCGTGCGAGATCCAGGCTATATACTCGCCCGGCCGCTACCTGTGCGTCCAGGGCCACCCCGAGTTCACGGGCGAAATCATTTCCGAGATCCTCTTTAACCGCCACACCGTCGGCATCTTCTCCGACGAGGTCTACGAGGACGGCATGCGCCGCGCCTCGGTGCCGCACGACGGCGTCCTCGTCGGCAAGGCCATTCTCAAGTTTATGCGCGAGGGCTGAGCGGGGTCGTCCCTCCTTCCCACCTTGGGCAAGGCTCGCCCTCGAACCTCGAACCGCGAGGGCATACCGGCTCTACCGTTTGACCCCCCATCCTCGTCTGCGACGCGGGGAATCAACGCCGTGTATGTCATCACACGCGCACAAAATGCAAAATAAATGCCAATACAAAAAGAGTTGAACAACTTGGGACAACCGGGTGGTAGATTTTTTTTAGAGCGGAAGAAACAAGAAAACGTCGCAAGACTTTCTTTTTCATGTACGGAGGTTGCGCCCTAAAGAAAGTTGACACCGCGAGGTTACATGTGGCCCCGGCCACCGTGTAAGTCGCGTTTTCTGATGATTTCGTACCATCTGCCCTTGGCCGCACGAGGAGGGTTAATGCTAGTAAATTGTATAGCAGGATCCCTTCCCAAAGGGAACGCGAAGGTTTAGACAAAAGACCCATGAATGGTTCGGTCCAACGGGCTGCATCTGCCTTAGCTCCATTGAAGGCCACGATGGAGGTGGGTTTAGCTGCCCCTTTTCTTCCCGCAGCCTCGCCGCAATCCGAGAGAGATTCCGTTGCATCGGATTCCTCCACAGGGACAGCATCCGCCGGAGATTGGAGTTCTGTCTGATGTAGAGCCCGCATTCTGGGATTGGTACACTTCTCTTGCCAGTTCTTGAGGAAGCTGCGACAAGGCCATGATTTAAGGTGTCTGTGCCCTAGAGGGAAGAGAGATCAAAATGTAAGGCGCATGCATGCAAATTAAATAGAGAGTGAAGAACGGGCCTAATTATTCAATTCATTGATCTCTGAGGATTCCCTTTCGCAAGCTGTGGTCATCCCCAGTCCATAAATTGCTCCTCATTGAGACCTCGCCTCCCTTTTAGGATGACACGATGAGGGCTTTATGGCGTGACAGCCGTTCGAGCAGACCAAGAGGAAGTGTCGGCTAGATGACGCGATGGTATCGATTCATCGATTGTACCATCGATTTCCAAGCCTGCCGCAGACTTTCATCACGACGCGCCGATTACCCTCTTGGGTGTACCTCTGGGATCCCATCTATCACCCGAATCGTGAAATCATCAGCCGCCTATTATTCGAGGCCAGAGCACCGAGATTGTGCCTCCATCGGGCTCTTGCCATGAGACCTGTACGGCTTACAAACACTGTTCTCATGCTCCATTTGAGCCATAAGCCTTGATGCTGCTGCGATGGGGATTAAACAGAACATGAATTGGGTCGTGCTCGCCAACCATGGCACGACATACCGCTCTTGCAATGGCTGGGGATTGGGCAAATCCTCCTGTGTTGTTTCCGCCAGTTATGACGAGATGTCCACCGCTTGCCGTGGGAATATCCTCAAAGATGCCTAAACTCGTACAAGTAAAGGGCCGAATGCAGAATTTCCGTTGGCCACCCAGCCACAGCGTGCCTCGCTCCTTTGCACTCCGATATCCGGCAGGGAAATATATGCGCGCCACTTCCTCCAGCTCGTTGAAAAGGGCTTGCAATTCTGAAGACTCGGGTGACGGGCAACCCAAGCCAACGTACCCGTATCCACCCCCCAGGATGAGAATGTCTTCGCCCGTTTTGGCATCTCTCGACACGGTAACATTGATGTCTTCGACAAGAGAGCCGCGGCGATGGATTTTGATGGAGTTTCTCATCATCGGGTCCAAGTTGGGAAGATGTAGCCACACGCCCAACACGCCTTGCACCAGCTTCTCCGAGGCCGTTCCGTCAAGCAGTCCGTTTCGCGTGACGCCTGTGCTTATCACGTAATGATCCGCCTGGAGAGTCCCTAGCTGAGATTTCAGCGAAGTCACCTCGCCGGAAGCGTTGCGTCGAATTCGCTGCACGCTGCAGTTCCAGGTGAACTCTCCACCGAGCCCGGTGATTCGATCGATTAAATTGCGCACAAACGAGTGAATGCCGAGTGTAAATCCTTTTACGGTGAGTCCCCCGGCGAGATTATTCGATGTGGCCGCCGCATTAAACCCGGGATATTCTCTCACAAGCTCAGACTGGGGAAACTCGTCAATGAGCGCCCCGAGGTCTCGGTTCAGCTCACTAGCCGCAGCCAAAACGACGTCGTCGGCATATAAGCGCAGAATGTCGGCGTGGAGAGAAACCCCTCGGAAGAGCTCCGGAGCGCGGTCCATGTATTCATCCCAGAGCTTCGCAGCTTCCCGGTTGACATAGTAAATGTCTTCTTTCATAGCCTGCGCCAGCCAAATTGGAAGTTGCTCAAAAGCGTTGACCCAAGCAATCTCGGCAGCGTTGAAACTCGACGGCGTCTTCACACTCCAGCCGCGCTTGAGAGTAGTCTTGCGAAAAACATGCCGCATATTATGATAGATGTCGCTACCTATCTCATTGTAGCTATCCGCTTCCGTAAAGGTGAACATGCGAGCATCACAGCCTCCATGTGTGGCGCCTAGGCGAGTCCAGTCCTTGCAAGTACGGGGATCCGGCTGGGCGTCTACAATTCGCACTTGAAACCCGCGGGTCGCGAGAAAGTCGGCCGCCACAAGATTCATGATGCCCGCTCCAACAATCAAGACCGTCTTTGTGGCGGAGTGGTCGACGACTTGCTCGTGGTGAATTGGGCCACGGCTACAGGCGCGTGCGTAGAGCATCTCTCCCGCTCGGAGAGTCGACACCACCCATGACGACTCGCTTTGCTCTTGTTTGGATATTGCTTGGATCGCAGCCACGCGGCCCCTGGAAAGCTTCTCAAGATGAGGTATGATATTGGCGTCGTGCACTAATAGCGTTTTTGGTGAGTTGCGATTCCGGGCTGCCCAATGATCCATCAACTCCTCGGTGACCTCATCACCCTCGCATATCCAGACGTCTATGACATCGTGGCCATCAATTTGTAGGGCGAGTTCGTAATTGTCTTGGCAGAAAGAAACGTGCAGAGAGTCATCCCCGAGCACGGAACGGAATACTGGCACATTCGTGCTAATGAGGAACTTCATTGCGAGGCCGTCTGAGACAACACGATAAATGCATTCTTTACAGAGTACAAGACTATCTGCTAGCGGCCGTTTAAATATGACGGAAAATATTCCTGCAATATCAAGGTAACGCTCCACTCCAACTGCATAATTTACGCAGCCGTGATGCTTACTATCCATGCTTCGCTGCGCTTAGTGAGGCCTACTAAGCAATAAACGCCTCGCTCAGGTAGGCTTTATGGCAATAGTCATCATCATGTCCTCCGGCTGGGTTGAAGACAGCGTTTTATCTCGATATAGCATAGCAATAGAAGCAGTATTGGCTGGTATTGGGAGAAGACAGTGACTTCACCATGGCCGACCGGCTGGAAACCACCGTCGTCGACCTCTTCGACGCCTGGGCGACGATCACACCAGAGGCCACCGCAGTCGAGTGGAATGGGCAAAGACTCACGTATGCCGGCCTACGAGATGCATCACTCCATGTCAGCAAAGCTCTGCTATCAGTGGGTGTTGGACCCGGCGACATGATTCCCATCCTTTCCCAGATGTCGCTGGAGATTCTTCCCGTCATCTTGGGCGTTCTCAGGGTTGGCGCTTGCTACGTGCCCATCGATACGGCAGCCTGGAGCAAGGCGAGAATCGAGGCCACGCTCGAGGATATCTCGCCGCACGTGGCCACTGCGACAAGCCAGCCGGACACACGACGCGTGCCAGTGATTGTATATTTTCAAGAGCGGTGGCTTCAATCGTCGTTCGATGACACGGATGACACTCGTGACCAGCTGCACGCCATCCGCCGAAAGCTCGACACGAAGACACTTGTGTATGTCACCTTTACGTCTGGAACCACGGGGAAGCCGAAGGGGGTGATGATATATCATCGGGCCCTCTATGAGTTTGCCACCCTGAGAGCTGGTGATTCTCTTAGCACAGCGCCTGGCGAACGCGTGTTGCTGGCCTTTTCAATCTCGTTTGACGGTAAGCAAGCCGCGAGACACCCTCGCATGAACCTTGCCCATTCGCTAAAACGTAGCCCAGCATGTGCTGCCGCGATCTGGTCAACAATCACCAGGGGCGGAACCTTGGTTATGGCTTCATGGCCAACGTTTCCTGAAATTGCCACCACCTGCGATACTCTGATACTGACGCCGTCCATGCTTGCCACCTTGGATCCAGCCGGACCGTATGACAAGGTCCGCAGTGTCTATTTGGGCGCCGAAGCCGCCAACTTTGATATTGCGCGTCAATGGATTACTCCCACGCGAAAAGTTATCCACACCTACGGCCCATCAGAGGCGACTATTGTCATCTCTTACGGGAGAATCCCGGAAGACACGGAGCCAGACCTGGGGGTGCTCAACCCTGGAGTGGACGTCGTTCTCGTCGACGAAAATTTGCATGAAAGCGACGCTGGCGAGATATTGATTGGCGGTCAGTGTTTGGCTGCGGGATACCTGAATAACCCTGAGCTCACGGCCAAAAAGTTTATTGACTGGCATGGGAAGCGCGTATACCGAACGGGTGATTTGGCACGGAAAACCAAAAAGGGGCTATCATGGGTAGGCCGAGCGGACCGCATGGTGAAGAACCGAGGATTTCTCGTTAACTTGGAGACGGAAGTGGAATCGGCCATGCTACGGTTCACCGACGTCCGAGCAGCCTCCGCTTTCATGTGGCGTGGCAAGCTTATGGGCTTCGTGCAGCCAGCGACTGTCAACCTTGAGGAGCTGCGCGTGTTCATGAAAGAGAACTTCGACCCGTTTGTGGTCCCGGACGAGATCTTGGCAATCAATCAATTCTCCATCACGGCACATGGAAAGGTCGATCGAGCTGCCCTGAGCGCTCAATTGGACGACAGAATGGCCAAAGTGGACGCGGATCTGGACGCCATGGTATGCCCTTCGCCTTGTGATGCGCTGCGGTGGGCTTTCGCCAAGTGCCTTCAAGTTCCCTTCCGAGATCTCGACAGGACATCGTCTTTCTCCCGACTTGGAGGCAACTCCCTGGCGGCTATACACCTGTCAAAGGTTCTGAGGCAACAAGGTTACGCCATTGCCATCCTGCACATTCTCAGCGGAGACACCATCGACCACTTGGAAGAGAAGCTCACGAGGATCAACAAACACAATGGGGCGCCCAATTCCAACGGTACTGTGCAGATTGAGCCTAAAGCGGTGCCCGCAACCGACCTGCACAAAACTATGCTGGTTCAGTCTCAACGCAACCCAGCGGCTAATTGCCTCCTGGTGAGAGCCAAGTTCGCTGGGGCACAAGATTCAACCCCGACCCCAAGCCAGTTGAAAGTCGCTTGGGCAGCCGCATTGGCGGCCCACAGCGTCTTCAAAACGCGATACGACATGCAAAGCTGGACGCTCCATGACCTTGATCGTGTAAACCTGGCCTGGGAAGAGGTCAGCGTCGAAGCCGAAAAGTTTGACAACGCTCTCCTGTCGATTCAGGAGCAGGTTTGGACACATCACAAGAGTCTCCAGAGCGTCGATCTCGAGGTACCATATTGCCACATAACCTGCGTCTACGCGCCCGGCCGCAAAGCCATAGGTTTCGTCTGGCGTATACACCACGTTCTCATCGACATCTTCTCATTCCTCATCCTCGTGCGCGACTTGGACCTAGCCCTGGCTGAGAAAGCCGTGGCCCCCGGACCTCGCCTCCAAGACTACTCGCGCTTCCTGCAACAATACAAGCTAGACAAGCTGGGCACAGCTACCGAGTTCTGGAAGCGCATGATGAAGCCGCTTTGTGAAGAGTCTTTGTTTGACTTTCGACCGCCGCGGCCATCTTGTGAGGGCGACAGTTGGCGCAGTCTGCCATTCACAACTACGGAGACCGTAGAGTCCATTGAGGCATCGGTGCGCCCATACAACATCTCCAGCGGGACATTAATCTTTGCTGCGTGGGCGCTCGTTTTGACCAAGTATACGCGCAGCAGTTTTGCTTCATTCTATCTCAGTCGCTCCGGTCGCATGCTCCCCTGGCCGCAAGCGCCGTCTCTTGTCGCGGCAGTAAACTGTCGCGTGCCGTTTGCCACGGACGTTCCCGCCCAAGCAACGGTACATGAATGGCTCGCGGAGATGCACAGTACGCTGCTCACGGTTGCGGAGCTTGAAAACTTGTGCCAGTCACTTGACACATCGATTTATCCCCAAAAGCATTTCAAGACGGGGGTGCAGGCGTTTCTCCACATGCCAGAGTCCCCGGCGAGCTGGGAGGTTCATGACAAGCTTACTGGTCAGGCAGAGCAGGTGGGCATGGTCTGGAGAGTTCAGTCGGCAGGCGATGGGGCTGTTACAGCCAACCTGGAGATTGATCAGAGAAGGGTGGACGTCGAATGGGCCAAGGAAGTGGGCACAGTCGCTGTGCAGATGCTTGAGAGGCTGGCGAATGCCCAGAGGGGTACCAAGTTGCAAAGCCTGGACTTGAACTAGTGAATTCTAGGTTGTTTATAGCAAGTATTTGCGAGTTTACATTGAATCGCTGAGACCATCACGTACACGTTAGAGAGACCGGAGATCGGCTCGTCGCCCATAGCTACCGTATGCCATCGATATACTCTCAATCCCTCCCTCGTCAGCAGATCCAGAACGAACCTTTTCAGGTGTTCGTCGTACACAGTCATGGGGCTGCTTCGGATGACGGGCAAGGATCTCGAAAGGGTTGAGTGTATCGGTAACGGCTGAGGAACGGCGTGTTGATCTCATGCATATTACCATCGCAACTGAGGAAGTGAATGAAATGGAAGCTGAGCTACAGTTTGACTGATGAAATAGAATGATGGCTGCCTATCACGATTCATGAAGAAAGTCTTTCCGGTCATTTACAGACCCAAATCGGCTTCAAATCATCACCTCTTTGTCACTGCCTACAACACGTTGTACATACAACAAGCGTCCTGCATATACTACAACGTGTATATACTACACCTGTTGTGTAATATACTATAGTTGTACCATTTTCCCACGTATGACCAAGACATGGTCTAAAGTGAGCTTCTCGTCAGCAGATTTCTCACTCCTTGGAGTGATTTAATCTGTTTCCCATCGGCTTCAAAGTTGGTCGCTTGTAGCCACCTTTGCAGCACCTTTTTGGTGAGTGGCCACTCCTCGTCCAACATACTCAGGCAATCCGAATCCCGACTGGTGCCCCACCGGGTTATATTGTCCTTGCGAAACGTGCCTTCATACTTGTAGCCCAACCGCTCCGTATGCCGCCGACACGGGACATTGAGTGCATTGGACGTCAACCAGACTCTAGAGTATGCTATTTCCTGCTCTTCGAACAAATGACGGAGCAGGAGATAGTGCGCTTCCGTGGCGGCATACGTATGTTGCAGCACGGGAGAGTATAACACGTCGTCGAATTTGATGGTACGAGATACTGGGTGAAGCCGGTAGCCCATGATTCCTAGGACAGAGGAATGGGAATGAATGTCAGAAGGGGACGGTGGACCGAGGTGAGACTGGCAAGCTTTGACGGCGTAGATGGTGAGGTCCGGATTGTCGCGCAAAGAGCCCAAGATGTGATTGGAAAGCTCATCTTCGGTGTAGACATAAGGAAACCCGGTAATCCAGTCGACAATATGATTGTTCTGTGGAAGACCAAGACCATGAAACAGGAGGGGAATATGCGCCGGAGTAATGCGTTCCAGGGTCACGTATCGGCCCACGATTGGAGTCGACATTGATGGTGGAGTGACGGGCTGAGTTGAGCCCAACTCATCAAGATCTGCTGATACTGTTAGCGGATGCAGAGAGCGGGATTATGTAGTACAAAATGCACCATGGGTAACTGTTTTTGCCATCAAGAAGCGCTACGTTGAATTTTCCAGATGCGGATTGAGGAAGAGGGTGCAATGATGATGCTAAACGTCATGTTCGGCCACACGCTGCCATTTAAAGTATTTCACTCTGAGTTTGTTCCTTTATCCAACTCCCCTCTCCCCTCGCCGCATGTATTATCATAGCACGTAAGATAGGATCACGTACATGAATAGACTACATGTAGTTTAGGGGTTACATAGTGACACATGCAGCCAAGGGATGAGCCACCTGGCATCATGCGTCCTCTGATGATATTAAAATATTGAGTATAATAATAAATTTAAAATACTACTTTTTATTAGTAAAGTTTATAATAAAGTTATTAGCTAAATAAAATAGCTAAAATACTAAAAATTTATAAATAAAATATTAAAAGTATAAAGAATAATATAACTTATTACTACTCACTGTATAATTGCCGGTCCTTGTACTTCTTGCTCGGCGGGTCGTCGTTACTAACCTAATAACTGAGTCTACCCCGTCCCCTTGGTGCACGCTGCGCGAAGTCATATCAATACAGTAGCTACCACCCATAGTCTTTGTAGTAAGCTGCACGCCCAACATTGGTGTATCCGGAATCCTGGAATGCATCCTAGTAAGAAGCCAACATCACCAGCGCTTCAGTGCCGTGTCCGGAAGACTCCACCGGCGACCACTGCGACGTCTGAAGTTGCTTGTGCTTCGAAATCTCTCCATGCTGAAGATTGTCAAGCCCAAACAAAACTCAATCCTTCATGTCGAGTGGCGGCTGATGTACTTATATTGTGCCATATCATCTTTTAGTTAAGCACTGAGACCTATTGAACGGTATTCCCATCCCTGCGTGTACGCAACAGCACCATCATGACCACGGTCGACGGGAAAAGATCCGAAATGTACGCCGACCGTATGCTCTCGAAATGGCTCCAGGACCACAAGCCCCGGGCTGCTGCCATGAAGGACCAACCGGCCTTCTATCGGAACCTCGAACGAGCCATGGACGTCTCCCGCGCAGACCACAGTCTATTCGTCGCCAAGCCTCGCTGGGACGACTCGGTTCTTGACTTCACCTCGAGCGACTTCCTGTCCTTCAACCGCTCCGGCCTCATTCGTGAGGCTTTCCTAGAGGAGCTGGGTCGCCATGAGAATTTCCGGCTCAGCGCCTCGGGCTCGCGGGTTCAGTACGGCAATTACGACTATCTCATCCAGGTTGAGGAGGAGCTTGCCGCTTTCCACGGGGCCGAAGCCGCGTACATTGCGCATTCGGGCTTCATGGCCAACGCGGGGACGGTGGCGGCCGTGCCGTTGCCTGGTGATGCCATTGTCTATGATGACGCTGTTCATGCGAGCACTCATGAGGGCATGAAGCTGTCCCTGGCTTCGCATCAACTACCCTTTCGACACAATGACGCCGACTCTCTCCGTGAAGTCCTAAGCTCGCTCAAGGAGTCACATGCGGCCTTTTCGTCAGGGAGCTCCTCCATTCTAATCGCCGTGGAGTCCGTGTACAGCATGGATGGGGACATTTGCCCGCTCGACGAGCTGGTTCAGGTGGCCAAAGAGCTGTACCCCCTTGGCAACGCTCAATTCATCATTGATGAAGCTCATAGTAGCGGCGTGATTGGACCGAGGGGAGCCGGCCTTGTGAACATGTTGGGGCTAGAGAAGGAAATAGCTATTCGCATTCACATGTGCAGTAAAGCCTTGGGATCGACAGGAGGTAAATCCACGCGTCTCGGTGATACATAACACGTGACAAGGACTAACTTCTGCGTTATCAGGCGTTATACTATGCAACAAGACGATTCGGGATCGGTTGGTTAGCAACGCACGGTTTGCCATCTACAGCGGCGCACCGTCGTTTCCAATGGTGGCGTCCATGCGCGCTGGGTACCGATTATTGGAGAATGGCGAGGCCAAGATTGTAAGAAGCGCCGTACTATGCTTCCTAAAACTCCCCCGTGCTAACGAAGCTCTAGGGCATGGAAAAAATCCAAAACAGTGTCAGGCACTTTTTGAAAACCATCACCGCCCATCCCGTATGGGATGAAGCTGTGGACGAGGGCATCCTAAACATACCCCTGGCCGACGACTTTGAAAGTATCGAGTGCCTTACTCACATCGTGCCGGTGTTGACACGTCCGAAGCACGAGCTGTACCTCTTCTTCCATCTGATGGTCAACAACATCAACGCCTATGCTATCTCTTTTCCTGTCGTTCCCAGGGGGAAAAGTCGTGTACGGCTGGTATTTCATGCCCATAATGGACTGAGCCAAGCGGAGACGCTGGCCAACGTCATTTGCGAGTGGGCTCAAGAGATGTTGGCCATTGAGGCTGGTAAGACGGACAGTGACATGCCGAGTGCAGCACGCCAAGTTTATGCTATGAAGACTTGAGAGATGTAGCTTAATTGGATTGCAAATGACAAGTTCCTTGTGTGATGGCACATCATATCCTTGGGCTGGATGGTGATCTGACATTAAATGTACATTGCGAAATGGGAAAAACTCGCAACTGACCCTAATGCCTGGCATAATAGAAGACAGTCTTTATTCACACGCACCCAAATCTCAATTCGCACGCACCCCCCCACATTCAGCCACAGCATAGCCACAAGAACTCCGACTTCGCCAACGATCCCGCAGACAGCATTCTTGCGACTTGTCAACGCCAGTTATGAAGCGAAGGAGATATATCCATTTAACTCCTGTGTTGGAGATGCTTGCCACAAATTCCAATCTAGCAGTTCAGTAATCCTTCTATAATTGAGCCCTAATTGTACAATAGGATTTGGCAGGAAGTCCTATTGTAGGACGTCCTTCCACGGTTCCACCAGGCTCATGGTGTCACGCGCCTGGGACGTAGCCTGTAGGCCCTGCCCCAAGGGATTGAGACTCCGTAACAACACGGAGGGGAGTCCGTGGAAACACGGAGGAAGCTGGTGTATTAACAGAGGCCTCGCTCCCCAACCTAAGTTGGTGAGTGGCCAGAGATCAACAATTGCATCGATCGCCTCCGTTCTTCACTCTCTATTACAAGTTACAACGTGGCTGTGCGCCTAACACATGAGTACTTCCAGTACCTGAGGTTATATCCGTACAGTATTCTGAAAATTTGCAGATAGTGTTTTCAGTTCAGTTGAAACAAGAGTAACTGACAGTCTGGAAGTGGCTGGAATACACCAGCTTCACTAAGCACAACAGGCTCACAGCGCGACCTAGCAACATTCAATCACCATGGCTTCTCCAGCTCTGATTCCGGCGCTTCCTCCGACGCTTTCCGAACCAGGTGGAGAGCTACCAGTCGATTCAGCCGATGAGTTCAGCGAATCCGACGACTGCGACGATTTCCACGACAACGACGACTGGGATGGTCAGCCATGGGAGGTAGAGTTTCCATCGGACTCTCCCCTACTGACAACAAGCTATGAGTCTTTTGATCGACTCCTTGATGTCTTGAAAGCGTTCTGCATTCAGAATCGGATGGGCATCGTTACTATACGAAGTCAGAAGGATAAGGCGAAGAAGCGAACGATAAAATATGAACTTGCATGGGTGCGTGTGAATAAAGACTGTCATAAAGTGTGCCTTTGTTGTTGCCGACACTATTCGTCACATGCCGTTTGTCTAAAATCCTTAGCGGGATTCCAGCCGCCGATACTACGGTGCTAGCATTTGATGCGGTAGCTAGAGCGATAGCGAAAAGGGTTAATAAACGCATATCGCTGTTCTGTTTTTTTCTTGGTTTGTAAGATTTAAGTAGCTCCTGTAGTATAAAAAATAGGTGTGCTTTGTTTTAAGGTTATTTAGGTGAGTATTAGTCTAAATACCTGGTTAGTTCATAGGGGAAGGTTGCTCTTATTTATATTAAAGGCTTATTCTCATAACATCATTGATGTTTTGAGAAGCTAGCAGGCCCAGGATTCTCACGCCCCTCTCGTAGACAGGTGTGGTATTTAAAGTCTCAAGATTAATATCGTTACCGGTATGGGTGGATGCAGAACTGCAACTCTGTGAGATGTAACGATCCATACCTCGCACGCGGGTATGGAAGAGGCCTACAAGACACGTCAGATACTAAATCGTAGACCTCCTTAAAAGCTACAGTTTGGTGACTGTAACCGTAAATCCACTTATACTAGGTATTAGTCGTAAAGAAGACTTACCTACGAATATAAAGGAATATAATATTATCTAGCTGTATTGATAGCAAAACCACAAGGAGAGGAACTATATACATGGTAATAATACTCTGGGGTCTTTTTATAGCTAGCTATCAAGCTATACGTAATGGTGCCGCTTTATTTGAAAACATGTCTTACTTTTGCATGAATCGCTGCTACGACTTCGCATACCTGCTTTCCCGGCTAGGAATCACATACCCTGAGAAAGGGGGGCAGGTGTGGGCCTAATGTGCTCACTTGCCGTGTTGTAAAAGACATAAATAAACTGTAAGCTGTAATCGCGAATCGACGGGTGTTAGAGCGGCTATAGCTCCCGAAGAGTCTAAGGTATATAATTATATATAGTAATTAAAGCTACAGTACTCGTAATAAATAATCTAGGTGTGTCCATTATCTCTTTTACTTAGGGTGGGGGGCCCCGTCATCAATCCAGTTTCTTACCGACATCCTGACGGCAAGACCCCTACCAAAAAAAGGCTTGCTTTCTACGGAGGACCCAGCATGGAAACACAAAAGGACATGGACATCTCAAGGTGCACAATTATTATTCACCTCATGCGCGCACGCCTCGCACCGAAAGCATTCTTTGACTCCGTTCCCATCTCACGACCTGCATGGTCTACAGTAACACATAGTAAGCATAATCTCAACATAGTAAAGCCAAATCAATGTCAGCTAATTGCTAAGACCCGTGGCATACCAACACCCTTGGCCTTACTCATGATGCAGGGGCTTCTGGGGTCGCCCGGCTCGTATGTATACGTGCTCGAGGCTCGAAAACTCGCCATTGGTATGAGCTTTTGCGAGACGACAAACCCGGACGCTGCTCAGAGATAGTAGTACGCGCAGGGAGTCATCTGTGCCTGTACACGAACAATAACTACAAGGCCATTTATCAGCCTGCATGTGGATGATTGCGACACTGAGATTGACAAGAGTATTTTACGCAGCCAAGAACGATGATTACAGGTCAATAGGGCAAGGCAGCATTGTTCATTTCCGTTCTCGATTGGCATTCAGTTTCGGCTGAGAGAATCAGACCATAATGATCGATCACTCTAACGGGACCAATGGGTCTACGAATCACGTTGGCCAAGACGATGTGTCCCAATTCCACGGGGCCACAAGCACGGCAAACACTCACTGGAATGGGGTCAATGGTCTTGGTCACAGTGTCAACGGCTCGAGCCAGTCAAACGGTCACCATGATACCAACAAGACAAACGGAACCGGCCATCACAGGGACACAAAAACTCACCAAAACGGCATCGACACCCCCCGAAGCACCCCAAGGCCCTTCCAGGCCGTTGCCATCTGCGGCATGGCATGTCGACTACCCGGAGGCATCCACTCTCCCTCGGAGCTGTGGTCTTTTCTCCACGCCGGCCGAGACGCTCGCGGTCCCGTGCCGTCCTCTCGATACAACATCTCGGCCTACCATTCACCGGACAAGAAGCCCGGCAGCGTCATTGCCGAGCAGGGATACTTCCTCGATTCTACCAATGACCTAGCCGCGCTGGACACGTCCTTCTTCTCCATGCCCCGCAGCGAAGTCGAGACGCTTGACCCCCAGCAGCGCTTACTTCTCGAGGTCGCCCGAGAGGCCCTGGATGATTCGGGCGAGACGGGCTGGAAGGGTTCAAACATCGGCGTGTACGTTGGCAGCTACGGCCAGGACTGGTACGATGTCTCGGTCCGCGATACAGAGGCCCATGGCATCTACCGAGTCCTGGGCCCACACGACTTCATGGTCTCCAACCGCCTCTCCCACGAGCTAGACCTACACGGCCCCAGTGTGACGGTGCGGACAGCGTGCTCTGCTTCTCTCATCGGCATCAACGAGGCATGCATGGCCATGGCACGTGGCGACTGCACATCCGCCATTGTTGGTGGCTCTAACATCATCATGGCCCCGTCCTTGACCGCCGCAGAGTCGGAGCAAGGTATTCTCAGCCCCGATGGCTCCTGCAACACCTTTTCCGCCCACGCAAACGGCTACGCGCGCGGCGAGGGCATCGTTGCACTCTACCTGAAGCCCTTGGCGGACGCGATTCGGGACGGCAACCCTGTCCGCGCCGTCGTGACCGGCACGGCGGCCAACCACAACGGCCACTCGCCAACCGTTTCTCAACCCAGTTCGCGGGCGCAAGAAGCGCTCATCAGGCAAGCCTACCGGAACGCTGGCATCACCGACATTGCTAGAACAGGCTTCTTCGAGTGCCATGGTACGGGGACAAGAAAGGGGGACCCCATTGAAACGGCGGCCGTGTCTGCCTGCGTCGGCAAAGCCGGTGTGCATATTGGCTCGGTCAAGGCCAATCTCGGCCACGCAGAAGGCGCGGCTGGCCTTGTGGGCGTTCTCAAGGCCGTCCTTGCTTTGGAGAACCGCACGATTCCCCCGAACATCAAGTCCCTTCCGCGCAACCCTGCCATCCCGTTCGAGGACGCGAATCTCATCGTTCCTACCGAACCAACACCATGGCCTGAAGATCGTGACGAGCGCGTCAGCATCAATAGCTTCGGTCTTGGTGGTTCAAATGCCCACGCAGTCATCGAGTCGGCCGCCAGTTTCAATGCGGCATGCAAGCCCGGGATCAGTCGAGCAGCGTCAAATACACCCCATCTGCTGCTCTTCTCTGCCAATACCCCAGCATCTCTCAAGGCCATGGGCAAGAAGTACGAGGCTTTCCTGAACAGGACCCCGGAACTGCTGCCAGATGTGGCATACACCCTTGCCAATAGGCGGGAGCATCTGCCGCATCGCGCATTTGCCGTCTGCACGAGTGACAAGATTACGGTGGACGCTCCCGCTCCCACGACCAAAGCTCAGAACCATGAAACGTCCCTGATGATGGTCTTCACCGGCCAGGGCGCACAGTGGGCACGCATGGGCTACGAGCTCCTCCGCTCCAAGACCAACCCGGTCTTCAGCAACACCATCGCGTCCCTTGACAAGGCACTCCAAGAGCTAGGCCCGCTGGCTCCGTCATGGACCATTGACGAAGAGCTCCGCAAACCTGCACGGAAGAGTCGTGTTGACGAAGCCGAGTTCTCTCAGCCTTTGTGCACAGCCCTGCAGATCGCCTTGGTCGACACATACGCTTCCGTTGGCATCCACCCGGCCGCCGTGCTTGGCCACTCCAGCGGCGAGATTGCTGCCGCATACGCCGCGGGCGGCCTCAGTGCCCGCGAGGCCATCATCGTGGCTTTCCTACGCGGCCTGGCCACGACGCGACAGAGTCGCAAGGGCGCCATGGGAGTTTTGAGCATGAGCTGGGAGGCTGCCGAGAAGCATCTCGTCCCTGGTGTGGTGCTCGCCTGCGACAACGCGCCAACAAGTGTGACGATATCGGGAGATGCTGGTCCGGTAGAAGAAATGGTCAAGAGGATCAAGCAGTCGGGCTCTGGCGTCCTCGCCACCGTGCTCAAGGTTGAGAAAGCCTATCACTCGCCACATATGGCAGACATCGGGGCCAGATACTACGCGAGCATGGCCGATGCTGGCGTCGTGGGCAACGTGCACACTCTTCCATTTTTTTCAAGCGTTTCAGGCGAGTTCTTTGCCCCTGCCGCGAAGAGTAGATTTGGACCCAAATACTGGCAGACCAACTTGGAACGCCCCGTGTTATTCACATCAGCCGTACGCTCTGCTATTCAACAGCACGTTGGCCCCTCGAAGCAGGTTTTCCTGGAAGTTGGTCCCCATGCGGCCCTGGCCGGACCCCTTCGTCAGATTCTCACCCATAGCTCTAGCAGCGCATCGTACGTTTCGACTCTCTCCCGACGAGCTGACAGTGCCGAAAGCTGGCTGTCAGCCCTTGGTCAACTCTTTACCCAGCATGTATCCTTTAATCTTCAGGCTTTGACGCCGGCTGGCAACACCCTCTCCGATCTGCCCCCGTACCCATGGGATCATCATCGCAGCCATTGGAGCGAATCCCGCATCGCCAACGAGTGGCGCATGCGTAAACATGCACACCATGACCTCTTGGGCGCAAAGGTCCCCGACACCACGGACCTCGAGCCGGTGTGGCGGAACTTGCTGCACATTGGCAATGCTCCGTGGATACGTGACCACAAGATCAACGCGGATATCATCTTCCCCTTTGCCGGGTACATCGCCATGGCAGCTGAGGCCATCCGTCAGATTACGGGCGTCGAAGAAGCGGTTGCGTTTCGAAATGTGGCCGCGCGCACCGCGTTAGTGATCAACGAGGGCTCGCCCAAAGAGCTTGTGACCACTTTCCATCGGCTCCGTCTGACAGATTCGCTGGACAGCGAATGGTGGGAGTTCAGCGTAGCATCACACAACGGACACGCCTGGACGAAACACTGCTCCGGCGAGGTTCGGGCTCAGGACGAAACAGACGACGTGCCTCATCGCGTGGCTGCGCAAGAGGATTTGCCGCGCAAAGCATCCAGCAAGCGTTGGTACGATACCATGCGCCGTGAGGGCCTCGACTACGGCTACCATTTCGAGAGTCTTGAAGCCATCACTACGTCAACGACCGGCGCACGAGGCGCTCGCGCTCATGTCCGCAACAATTGGCATGGAGACGAGCAATTCTACCACCTTCACCCTGTCATATTGGATTCTTACTTCCAACTTCTCAGTATTGCCGCTCGGTACGGACTCACGCACGACTATCATCAAGTCATTCCCGCCAGCGTGGGTTCGTTGACCCTTCGTCGCTGCGCTGTCAACAATCTTGTGGTGTCAGCGATCGCCGAGCCCGTCGGCAGCGGTGTCTGTGGAACAGGCACAGTGGCAGCTGGCGACGAACCCATCATCGAGATCTCGAATGTTCGTCTGGCATCCTTTACCAATGGTGAGGTAGAAGGACGCGCGCCCATTACCGCGCGGGTTGAGTGGGTACCACATATTGAGACTGAAGCTCTCGGCACTCTTGTGAAGCCAACCCGAGACAATCAAGCCTACGCCGCAGCGTTGGATGAGCTTGTCAGCCTTTCGATTGCGACCTCTCGGAGATCGACTGCCGGTCTAGATGTCATTCCAGAACTTGGACGATACAAGGCATGGCTTGACGAGACTCCGTCGTGCTCAGCAACATTAGACGATGCCACGTTGAACGCTCGTATTGAATCTGTCGCAACATTTCTAGCATCAACACCCGTTGCCCCCATTGCCAAAGCCATTACCATGGTCACCGACAATGCACCCGCTGTGCTTTCCGGTCGAAGGAAGGCTTTTGAAGTCTTGGATACAGAAGACACCCTCGGCAAATTCAATCGCTTCTTGGAGGAATTCAATGGATCTGCATATTTCAACCGCCTTGGCCACAACAAGCCCAACCTTCGAGTCCTCGAGCTAGGCGCAGGCATTGGCTCGGCCACAGTCGGCATTGTCAAGGCTCTGACACGGCCTGACGGCCAGGTGCTTTTCTCGGACTACAAGGTGTCCGATCCATCTCTAGGCATGGTCGAAGCCCTCAAGACGCGCTTCCAAAGCCTCCCCAACATGAGTTTTGAAGCATTTGACATTGGAATTGACGCCGAGCTCCAGGGCTTTAACGAGAGAGACTTTGATCTCATCATTGCAGCAGGGGTTCTTCACAGTACGCCCAAGCTTTCAGAGTCGCTCGTCCGGGTTCGTCAGCTTCTCTCCCCGTCAGGAAGGCTTCTGCTGCAGTCCTTGCGGCCCGGTCTGTCGTGGTCCAAATATATCCTTGGAGTTCTCCCCAATTGGGAGATTGGTGTTGACGACGGCAGAGCTGGTGAGCCGTATGTCGATGTGAAGAGTTGGCAAGAGAGGTTGGCGGCAGCAGGTTTAGAGACCGCTGACGAGCCTGCGTTCGATTCCAACGAGTCAAGTCATATAAGCCACGTTATCGTGGCGATACCCCGGCGCGTCCACCGTCCAACGAAGGTCACTATTCTTTCCGAGGGTTTAGCTGGACCCTCCAGGTCTCACCCCGTCACTGAAGAATTGCTCGCGCGAGGGTACGAAGTTTCTTATTGCAGCCTCGCATGTATTCCTCTGCTCGGTCAAGACATAATCGCCCTCCTCGATGGGACAACATCGTTCCTGGAACAGATGGATGCCACCAAACTTGACCAGCTGAGAAGTTTCATCGACAACATGGCTGATTCGGGCATTCTGTGGATAACCCAGCCTTCTCAAAGTCAATGCGCAGACCCAAACTTCGCCCAGATCCACGGCCTGGCTCGGTGTATCCGCTCAGAGCTAGGCATTGCCTTTGCAACTTGCGAGGTCGATGACATGGAGAGCTTACGAGGACGCCGAGCGGTGGCTGCCATGATCCAGAGATTCTCAGAAAGGGTCAATGACGGAGAAATTGAGCCCGATTTCGAATACGTCGTGGAGAAGGGTGTGACGCGGGTCAGCAGATTCTTCCCAGTCTCCTCTGCAAGGGAGGTTGCCGTCGTTGAGACGGCCAAGGATGCGCACTTGACTATTGATCAGCCAGGACGTCTCGACACCTTTCACTGGGGAGGTGAGACTGTGAATGACCCCCAAGGGGATGAGGTACAAGTAGAGATCCACGCCGCGGGTTTGAACTTTCGCGTAAGTGATTCGTCAATCATTGTTCTGAAGAGATGAGGATATTGATATTTGTAGGATGTTCTGGTGGCCATGGGAATCATCGAGGTGTCCCCTCCTACCTTTGGCTACGAGGCCACGGGAATCGTGCGTCGCGTCGGGCCAAAGGCAGGAAAGCTCCGTGTTGGAGACACAGTTGCCCTCATAGGATTCAAGGTCTTTGCGTCGACCGTCACGACTACCGAAAAGCTGTGTGAGAGGCTTCCAGACGAACTCGACTTCACCAGCGGAGCTTCCATGCCGCTGGTCTTTGCCACGGCCATCTATTCGCTCATCAACATCGGCGGGCTTGAAAAAGGCCAGGTAGGTGAACTTATCCCAGAGGAACACTGCAATGCTGACGCTGCTTGCAGTCTGTTCTCATCCACAGCGGGTGCGGTGGCGTGGGCTTAGCTGCCATCCAAATCGCGCGCATGATTGGTGCCGAAATCTATACCACGGTCAGCAGTGAGAAGAAGGTTGAATTTCTTATACGAGAGTTTGGCATCTCAAGAAATCATATCTTCAACTCGAGAAGCGTGAGCTTCGAACAAGACATGCTTAGGGAAACAAACGGCAGGGGGTTTGACTTGGCGCTCAACTCGCTCTCGGGCGAGTTGCTCCATGCAACTTGGCGCTGCATTGCCAAATGGGGTACTATGGTAGAGATTGGCAAGCGTGACCTTCTCGGAGCTGGCAAGCTGAACATGGAGGTGTTCCTTTCCAATCGTAGCTATCGATGTGTAGACATTGACCAGATGTGCAAAGAAAGGCCTGAGATGGTCGGCCGGTACGTTTTGCTCGTTGCTCACACGATGGATCTGGCTGACGCGGCGGCAAGCTTACTTCGATCGATGATGGACTTCTTCCGCGATGGGCATATTCAAGCCATCCCGATCGACAAGACCTTCCCTGGCTCCAAGATGCAAGAAGCATTCCAGCACATGCAGCAGGGCACCCACATTGGCAAAATTGTGCTCGAATTCCGCGAACCGACGTCTAGGGAACTTACCCTTGGACAGATTCGGCTTGGGGGTTCGTCTACGGCAGCCGTGCTTGATAGCTCAGCTTCGTATCTGCTCGTGGGCGGTCTTGGTGGTTTGGGCCGTTCGGTAGCGGTGTGGATGGTCCAGCACGGAGCCCGACACCTCACATTCCTCTCCCGCAGCGCCGGGACAAGCGATAGAGACAGGCTCTTTGTCGAAGAGGTCCAGAGCATGGGCTGTGAGGTGCATCTAATACGCGGAAGCGTCACCAAAGTGGCGGACGTGGCCCGCGCTGTTGCCGAGTCGTCTCGCCCGCTCAAGGGAGTCCTCCAGATGACAATGGTTCTTCATGACCAAGCCTGGCGCAAGATGACAATTGACGAGTGGCACGGAGCAACGGCGCCCAAGGTAAGGGGCACGTGGAATCTGCACAACGAGACGCAGTCGCTGGATCTCGACTTCTTCATCTTGTTCAGCTCCCTTTCGGGCATCGTAGGTCAGCCCGGACAGGCCAACTATGCCAGCGCAAACACCTTCCTCGACGCCTTTGTCAAGTTCCGGACAAGCAGGGGGCTGCCTTGTACGTCGCTCAACATTGGAGCCGTGGAGGGCGCAGGCTATCTTGTTGAGAATGACGAGCTGCTCAGGAAGATGAAGGGAACAGGCTGGCGGGCGGTGCAGGAGTCGGAGCTGCTGGACGTGTTGGGGACCGTCATGCGACGATCGCTTTCGGCACCAGCTCAAACTGGGCTTCAGCTTCAAGGCCTGGCCAAGGAGGATGGGCCAGAGTCGAGCCTCGTCAACCCAAACTGCACTCTCGTGGGCATCGCACCCGCCATTCCGTTCAGCAGTCCCGACAGCAGCGCCAGGCTACGTAGGGACGTCCGCATGTCGGCATTTCGCAACATCCGCAGCCCAGCCAAGGGCGGTGCCTCGAGCAACGGCTTGCGGCAATTTCTGAGCGCAGCCAAGGCCAACCCCGAGACGCTCGGCACACCCGGGTCGGTCATCTTGTTGTCACAGGAGATTGGGAAGAAGCTGCTGGGCCTGGTGCTGCGACCTGTGGACGACGAGATTGACGCATCTCTGCCTCTTGCGCAGCTCGGACTCGACTCGATGGTGGCGGTAGAGATGCGTGCGTGGTGGAAGCAGATGTTTGGGCTGGATATCAGTACACTGGAAATGCTGAGCATGGGAACGCTCAAGGCGTTGGGAAAGCGGGCTGCTGAGGGCTTGCTGGCATTGCATGGCTGATAAGAATGCCATGGTGTCAAGTGCCTGGTGTGCCTGCGAGCGCGAGCCATTTGCAGCACAGCGTGTATGGGTGACCGCTGGCATGATGATGCCGCCGTGTTTCTCAGTGCAACAACATCGGCCTCGTCCGTCAACGAGCTGCTCGAGGTATTCTACACCCTTTGAGTGCCCTCAATTCATGTATCTTGTCGATATTGGAAGCCAATACTCAGGTGAAATTTCCTGACAAATTACCACCCAATATAAACAATATACTGCCAATATAGTTAACCCTTATATTGTATTGTCACAATATGAGAAACCCCATGTTCTGTGATATGTATTGCGATATATTGTTTTTGCCATAATATTAGCAATACTGGTTGCCCAAAAAGTTCGAGTCTATTGCTTATATGACATGACGAACTGCTTGCTGCCTGGTAAGCAGCACAGTGAGTAATCATCCTGGTCGCGATATAGAGCACAGCCCTTTATTCCTCGAAGATCAGGGTGGAATTTATGGGAACCTGAAGTCGTTGGGGACACAAGAAGGGGTCTTGTTCTTTTCATTGAACTTGCAGACGGTCTGAGGAGGGCAATGACCCGCAGACTGGGCAAGTATTACGATGAGAGGTTAGCAACTCCTGCCGGCCGGTTACAGGCTTGGAGACAGTACTTACGACCCACTGGCGCTGCATATCGCACACTTGCCATCCTGACGAATGGGGTTCGGTTGTGCAAGAGTACGTGCCGGGCTCGCATTTCTGCATCTCGCCCCTGGGGCCGGCTGCGGCGATGGACGAGAGAGCGGCGACAGCGACGGCGACGAACTTCATTCTGTAAATTGTTTAACGACGTCCGGGGATAGTCGTATAAGACCAGTAGAAACTGTTTGTATTTTTTGTTGCGCTTTGCTGCTGCCGAGGCAAATTCATAGTGGCCACGGGGGTGAACTCGACGTTATATAACCTTTTGCGCTCTTACAAAGGCCCAAAAGGAATGCAGACGACTAGCTTACGAGGCGGGTTAATTGCGAACTGCCTCGTATGTCCAGCCGTTGCCATCTATTTCACGGAGCAGACGGAACTTAATTTACGCAGTCCGTGTGTATATGTAGTGGATTTAGAACGTGGGATGAATACAAAGTCCGATGGATTTGCGTTCCTAAAGCATTAACTTACTTATACTAGAGCCTGGCTAACATAGGGAGGCGATATGAATAGAGTGGATTAGAGGAGCGGTCTATTACGTTACCGCTACGTAGCGGTTGTTGAAAATCTCAAGGTATAATTAACCTTATTCCATACTAGACGTAGGACTATACTTTTTTTGTTGTGTAATGGCTGTCCATTCCAAGCTTCTGGTGGAGAATTGGATAGATAACTCCGTCAAGGTTTAGGCTATTTACGTCAGCGAATAGCGGTTATCGAAAAGTGAAGTCATTATCATTCTGTCACACAGTTGTGCCTACTAGGCCTTGCAACTTGCAGTCCTGCAAAGCAAGCTGCATAGCACTACTTAGTTGGCGAGAGGTCATTTAAAGACTAACAGCTAAATGAGCGGATGCATAGAGTCGTGCAGCTCTTCATAAAGGCAACAGATATTATGAATAGCGATGGCGAGACATGCGATATTGTCCTGCTTTTCTACCAATATAAAAACGGGTTAGAAGGCCAGGTCTTACCGGTATTGACGTACGTAGCTGACAGGTGCCGCTCACTACCTCATATTAACTAGTGAATAAATAAGTATTTCATTGCCCGATTCACTAGGGATCTTCCGCTAGGTCGTTACTCGGACACTTATACTGTCTGTATCGCTTGTTGTGTGATATGTTGGGTGTAGGCAGGCCTGTCTTTAGTTGGTTTCTTGTAGTTATGGTTAAGTTTTCTGTCTGACCGCACATGTAAGACTTATGCCTAGTATGTTATCCCTTGCTGTTGACAAGTACATACAGAATCCTCCAGCCCAGGCGATCCAGGATGAGTGTCCACGGACTACGCCAAATAACCGCAGCTCATCCACCATTCGGCTAGTCGGGATCAAGCTCACTATGGTGGTATTCTCTAGGGCTATACACCTCACAGCCCTGGCCATTCCGCAGCTGTTTTCTTCGGCGGCAATGACAAGATGGCCAGGGCCATACGCGTCACATACGTAGACCATAGTCGCACGACAACAGGCTCCGACAAAAGCTCCCTTGTCAAACGGAGAGGTCTTGACAGCTCAGCCATGGCGGCACATTGTGTCACCGGCACTCGAGCCTTTCCAGAATTCTCCAGCTGCTACCAGTCCATCATCCTTGTTGACAGGTTCTTGATAGCTCGATATAGCTTTATGCCTTCCCCCCCCCCACGGCGACTTGTTACCGGTGTAGAGGGCACGTTGCCCCGTTTCACGTAGTAGTCACTGTTCAAATATAGCAGCATATGCTGCGCTTCCAGCTATTTAGGGTTTCGAACTCGCCCGTTACTCGCCGCGCCGTTTCATGTCGTTAGAACCTGCAAACGTAAGCAGCATCGCAAGACCGTTAAGGGAACAAATCAACTAGTATAGACTAGGATTGTTATTGCATTTATGCTTAAAAGTATCTTTACGGACATAGCATACTACATTGCGCTTAGGGCTAAATGTAAGAGGCCTCTAGTGAGTTGATTCAACTAGCTAGTCCCTATGCTGTTTACTATCAGGATAGAGAAGAAAGAAAGAGAATCTACTATATAAGAGCATTTTATAGCTTCGAGCCAATGGAAGGTTCAATAGACCCATGCTATGACGGTCTCGTTGACATAAGTGACGATAGCTAATGTAGCTCTTTTAGTTGTTTATATCGACAAATGCTGGTGGGCGCCCTGCTTTTGCTTCGCCCACTCCGTCTGGCGCGATCGAACCTCGGTGCTACGCCCCAATGAGGTATACCTATTGACTCGAAAGTCACTCGACGTAGCGAGCGGTATCGTAAGCGGGAGCTTCCCGGAGGCATAGGACCCGACAGCGAACCCTTAACGCCCCTTCCAAGCCGATTCCGTAACGGAAAGGGATTTAATCCGTGGCTTATCTTAGCTTACTGCATCTCACTAAGCTCAAGTGTCGTAATACTACGGGCGGACTCGGCTGACAATCGGCATTGACGAATTCATTTGGCCAATCAGATATCGATTCCATGACGACTTGTCGAACCGGCATGCAATGTTGCCAATATTCTCTTCCATCTACTTCGTATCGAGCCCGTATTCAGGGACATCTGCTGAGCGTATGGTGGCAAAGGAGTCAATGACGACCACTTCTGAGCTCGGCCGATAATCCGTTTGAGTGTGTCCCATACCGGCGTAGGTATCAAGATTCATGCATAAAAAGACTGTCGGTATAACCTAGCCGTCAGAGGACGGGGACTACGATGTATCGAGACAATTGAAGTAGCCAGAATTTGTGATATTCTATTAGACAGTCTTTATTCACACGCACCCAAATCTCAATTCGCACGCACCCCCCCACATTCAGCCACAGCGCCTCCGAGATCGGAGCCCAATAAACCATTGGTGCGGATGTCTGACATTTCCAACTCCTTGGCGAGCAGGAGTCTAATTCGTTGCAACAGTAATGCTGTCGCCAACCGTATCTTTACCACCCTCGTTGGCAAGCCACGAGTCTGCTACTCCCAGATCTTGCGTCATTTCAGAAGAGTTACACCGTTCAGCTCGTTTGCTGCTGTCGTCCTGTGTCTTCGCCTGTCGGCGCGTAACTCGAGTGCTTCCTGACTCGACAACTTTACTCCGTTTCGGCCGACGTCGCGGTTTGTCTTGTGCGTCTGCTGCATCTTCTTCCTCCAGCGTTGCCCCCAGTTCGAATTGAGAGTAATTTCGACGCGCCGAGCGCTGGACGCCACTCCGTGTTGAGCCTTGAGGGGCTAGCTGCTTCTCTGGGATTGCGCGTTCGTTGCCAAATGGTTCGCCATTGCGTGGTCGACCCTTAGGTATCCCCATTGGAGGACGTCGTATTTGAAGGAGAGGATCATCAATGTCTCGTGATCGCTTGAGATGCCAGAATGGATCTAGGTCTTGCCTCTTGAGTGGTTCCTTTCGACGAGCTAGCTCCAAGAGCCTGTGAGCACAGGGTAGACCGTATTGAGCCCTCGTGGATCCTGAACATTGCGGCAGTGCCTTCTTAGAGACCCGGCTCGATTCCATAACTCGGTGCATCTCGTTTAGCTGGTCTAGCGCCCAACGAGTCACGTTTAGGGGGAGCTGGCCGAGCCATTCTCTAACTGGTTCCGAATAGTGGTATTAGCCTGTTGTATTTTATCTTTATACAGTTGACTCTTATCCGCCGAAAATCCTATTGTACAATTAGGGCTCAATTATAGAAGGATTACTGAACTGCTAGATTGGAATTTGTGGCAAGCATCTCCAACACAGGAGTTAAATGGATATATCTCCTTCGCTTCATAACTGGCGTTGACAAGTCGCAAGAATGCTGTCTGCGGGATCGTTGGCGAAGTCGGAGTTCTTGTGGCTATGCTGTGGCTGAATGTGGGGGGGTGCGTGCGAATTGAGATTTGGGTGCGTGTGAATAAAGACTGTCATACATAATGGTTATAAGCGTCTAAGCCCCGGGAACCTAGTGGCCTTGGGAGACCTGCCGACTCTTGATAATGCAGATAAAGAGGCACTTGGAAAGCTTTTTAAAGCGGCTAAAAGTGCTAAAAAGGTCAAGGACTTTTACCATTCGAAACTGCCAGTCACGGCAGAGGAAGGCACCAAGCTAGGTAGGAAGCTCGGAAAGAAAGTACTAAAAAAGCTCGATCAAACACCTGGTCAACCAGTAACTGTTGTAGTTTCGTTTCTGGAGGGAATTTTAACTTGCAGTCTTCAGGGCAAGTCACCTAGCGAAGCCCTCGAGTGCGGCAAGAACAGTGTCCGCCAACTTGGGGACAACACGTCCATTGCTGTACCAGAGCGTTGCAACAGCCTCTTAGGCCAGTTCGAGATTCCCGGCACGGGTGGCTGGCCGGCAAGATGTCACGACCCTAGCTCAACGCAACATCCAGAAGGAAACTTTATCAGGCGTGGCCTTTTACGCGGCTTATGCCAGGCATTTTCTTCGCTGGCGGGGCATGAATGGGAGCAGGCTGACCGCGCACGCGGCAAGCCAACCTGCAATGATAGATTCCCGTCTGACGCCCATATTGCCAAGATTGAGGCGGACAAGCAGCTTAAGGCCAAACTAGACAAGGCAAAGGCTGAACTTATTGAACACCGCAAGAAAGTTCAAGAGAAGGTGAACGCGGGCGGCCAGGTAGAGCAGGGTGATATTGAGAAGGCCGCCCAATTCATCGCCGAAGGAGCCTTCCCATCGTTTAAAGGCAAAGACAAGCAAGAGGCAATAGAGCTAGCCGGCTGGTATATGGGCGACGTGAAGCCAAAAGCTACGGATGGAAAACATACGCCCGAAGCGGCTTGGGTGGCTGCACCTAAGGTCACAGCAAAGGATATCCCCATCAACAAAGCAGTGGGTCAGGAGGCGTTTAAGCTAACGAATCGCGGGCCGTACGCAGGGTTGTTCCAAGACGCGTCTCCTCAGGGAAGCGAGACTTGCTACTCGCCTGCAGGTCTTGCGGAAGCGCAACCAGGCAAAAACTGGGATAGAATCTCTGCCGCGCTTGGCTACGTCGATCAAAACCTGCGAAAGAATAAGCGCGCATGTAAGGGTTGTGACAAGGGGGGTGATAAATGGGTTTTAGCATGCGGTTCGACAGCTGCTTAACATTGTGCAGCTATTTAACCTACAATAAGCCACACTAGCGTGGCAAGTACAGAAGCTTAAGACGTGGTTGTCAATTTCCTTCCATCCTTAGCTTCTAGTTACGCAAATTGCTTGCTTGGCCAGTTCTCAACATGCTTGATTTTACCAGCAAAGTAAATAGTGCAAAATACCGTAACGTAGGTGCATAACGGGTGTGCTAATATAACGAGTGGGCTACTTCTCCCTTAAAGACCAACCTTGATTTTATTATATCTAATAATACCACTAAAAGTAATGGACTCTGTATTAAACGCAAGTAAAATAATGCTAGCCCTCCAAGCTCTTAACCAAGATTAATAATTAAGCATTCGAGAGGCTGCAAAGTTATATAGTATCTCTCGAAATACGCTCTAGCGACGACGCAACTCAACCAAGACGCGATACTATACCTAACTTGCGAAAACTCACAGATCTGGAAGAAAATACAATTATTCAATATGTCCTGGACCCAGATTCGCGATCATTTCCTCCGCGCCTTTCTAGTGTTGAAGATATAGCTTATCGATTGCTTGCAGATCGTGACGCGCTCCCGGTTGGGCCACATGGGCTGCAAACTTTGTTAAGCGCCGCTAAGAGCTAGCCATGCGTTTTATGCGCCGATATAACTACTAGAAGGCCCTATGTAAAGGCCCAACCATAATTTGTGGCTGGTTTGACCGTCTTATAAGCCAATCACAATCAAACTCAGCAGACAGATATCTGTTAGGTCCGGCACAAGTACGTTGTTGATTATATGTGGATCAAGTCATAAGTAATTCATCTAGACCGGGAACTTTCTTCCTCAGTTCCTCCAGGATCTCCTTCCAGACTATATCCTTGACGCGTTTTGCAGCATCACTCAGCAGGTTCGGATACGCCATCCTTTGTAAGTCAGATATGCTTGTTTTGCGGGGTTCGAGGAGTGCCCTACCTGCGGTACTCTTCATCGGTGAAGAGTGATTGGATATTTCCCCCCTGCAATGTCCCCATTTGGTCAGTAAAGTCATGTTACACCTAGCGAGGGCTGCAAGCTGAGTCTTACATGCTGTTCCTTGGGCGCAAGCGCTGCCTTGATGTAGAACCTCGCTCCATAGTCTGCTGACTTCCCCAGAATGCTGAGGTACACCCGGATCAAGAGACCCATCAATGTTGACTTCTGAATGATGGAACGCGCAATGTCGGTGGATACGAGCCCCGGGCAAACGCTGTTTATGATGACTTGTACTCTGGCAAGAGAACGGATCCGGGTTAGTTGGAGCGTGAACAACGACAGAATAATCCTTACGTTCCGTCCCGCGTCAACGCGTGTTCACACAAGCCCCCGATGGCGTACATAAGCATCAGCTTGCTATTGGCGTAATTCGGGTCTATCCTCCCTGCTGGCCAGTTTTCCACGTTGCTGAAATGTCGTAGAACGCCCTCCTTGGCCGACAAGTCAGCCCATGTTGATATATCTGGATCTAAGTGATCTCGCGACGCGATAAAAACGAGATGGGGGGTTGGTCGATGACTGTTCGGCGTCTTCTTCATCCATTTCAGGAGGAGCAGTCCAAGAAGAGTAGTGCTCAAAGTGTTCACCTGGATAGTTTGCTCCCTGGAGTTCCTCGCATTAGAGAACTTCATGTTGGCCAGCAGCCCAGCACGCTCTCCACAGGAAGCGAAAACTTACCAACCTTCGGGACTTTCCACAAAATCGGGATTTATGACGCCCGCATTCAACACAGCACAGTCGATACCACGCTGCCCGTGCTCGCTCTGCTTCAAGTCATTGACGAAATCCAAACATGCGGAATATCGACTCATGTCCAGCACCCTGACGTAGATCTTGCCTCGAGCAGTCCCGCAGTGACTTTCAATTTTATGCCTGACAGCTTCGCCTTGAGCCATACTGCGGGACGTTATAATTACCGTCGCTCCGAGTGTTGCGAATTGCCGCGCGGCTGCCAGGCCAAGGCCAGAGGTTGCCCCTGTGATGAGGACCGTTCGCCCATCGAAAGATCCTACAGGAGGCAACGGCTCTGGGTAGAGCTTGTCGCGCAATCGCCGAAGCAGAATAACAACCATGTTCAGGTCTGGTATCTTAGCAGCAGTTAAGAGACAGCGGTGGTCCCTGTTTCTTGTCGACAGTCGAACAGTAGATTGGATTGTCTAGACCTTTTCCGCAGCTGTCTACGCTCCACACTTTTAACGACTAACTTAGGGGCATAATAAATTGGCCCCCTCAAGGGCTCTGCCAGCAGGCAGACTTTATTACAATAGTATTGCCTTAGCTGGTATCTATTGAGGGGAGAAGTAGAAAAGAGCGAAAGTCCCTTACTGTGGCTGACCGTAATACACTTCAACATGGCTTATGCTCACAGAATGGGAATTTCCTGCCCGCTTTTTTCATGCACTGTCAGACACAATCGATGGACCAGTAAATTCATATTGTCAGCCATAGATGAGGACGCCCCGGCTGCGTACCTCGCGTATGACCCTCGGCGAGAAAGACTTGGGAGTGAGCGTAAGGATTATATATGTTGCAACCATTTACGCAACTTGAAGCCCTGTTGGAATAGTCAATTGCTCACCTCCTGCACGGAAGAATGTTGGCCCTAGCCCGAGATGTTTGCTTTGTATGCTCTCTATCTCCTCTTTCTCTTTCACACTCTACAGAAGAGAGAGAAGATAAGTCATGATCATAGCTGTAATAGAGCTTCTTTGTGACTCGTATGTGTATCGATACACGGTGACCTACCTTCAACGTACATACATACTTATATTTACGCGTTCTGTCTGACGCGTCACCACGTTCGCGTTAATTGCCAGGAAACCACTGAATTTAATCCATAGGACCACCATCCAATATGAACAATATATTGCCAATATGGATAGGCTTATATTGTATTGTGACAATATGGCAGAGGGCATATTATATTGGCACAATATCAGAAAACGCATATTATATCGTATGTATTGCAATATATTGTTTTATTGTCATACTATTAGCAACACTGAAGGTCGGCCGCAATGGCGTCGTCAGCGCGTGAGCTGATGCGCTGTGGTGATGGACATGGACCTAGGCCTCTGCTGTGTTATGGGAGGACAAGGCGACTTCATCAAGACAAGGATAATGCATTGACGCGCCGACGTGTGCCCAATGTCGAGGTTGACAGATTAATTTCAGGTGTCAGAGTCGACTCCGCTTGTTGCCCAACGGCGGATCGTGCCAAACGGGACGCAGTAAGCCAACGTGCGTCCGAAGGGGTGCGCCAGGGGGTGCGTACCAGTAAATGCATTCTAGGGCGTGCATACTAGTAAATTTTCTCTAGGGCTTGGGTACTAGTATATTTATTCTAGGGCGTGGGTACCAGTATATTTGTTCATGCTAGGGCGTGGGTAACAGTATATTTGTCTGTACTAGGGCGTGGGTACCAGTGTATTTTGTTTGTGCTAGGGCATGGGTACCAGGATACTTGTTTGTGCTAGAGCTTGCGTACTAATGTGTTTATTCTAGGGCGTGGGTACCAGTAGACGTATTCTAGAGCGTGCGTATCCGTACTAGTTAATTTATTCTGGGGCGTGGGTACCAGTATACTTGTTTGTGCTAGAGCTTGCGTACTAATGTGTTTATTCTAGGGCGTGGGTACCAGTAGACGTATTCTAGAGCGTGCGTATCCGTACTAGTTAATTTATTCTGGGGCGTGGGTACCAGTATACTTGTTTGTGCTAGAGCTTGCGTACTAATGTGTTTATTCTAGGGCGTGGGTACCAGTAGACGTATTCTAGAGCGTGCGTATCCGTACTAGTTAATTTATTCTGGGGCGTGGGTACCAGTATACTTGTTTGTGCTAGAGCTTGCGTACTAATGTGTTTATTCTAGGGCGTGGGTACCAGTAGACGTATTCTAGAGCGTGCGTATCCGTACTAGTTAATTTATTCTGGGGCGTGGGTACCAGTATACTTGTTTGTGCTAGAGCTTGCGTACTAATGTGTTTATTCTAGGGCGTGGGTACCAGTAGACGTATTCTAGAGCGTGCGTATCCGTACTAGTTAATTTATTCTGGGGCGTGGGTACCAGTATACTTGTTTGTGCTAGAGCTTGCGTACTAATGTGTTTATTCTAGGGCGTGGGTACCAGTAGACGTATTCTAGAGCGTGCGTATCCGTACTAGTTAATTTATTCTGGGGCGTGGGTACCAGTATACTTGTTTGTGCTAGAGCTTGCGTACTAATGTGTTTATTCTAGGGCGTGGGTACCAGTAGACGTATTCTAGAGCGTGCGTATCCGTACTAGTTAATTTATTCTGGGGCGTGGGTACCAGTATACTTGTTTGTGCTAGAGCTTGCGTACTAATGTGTTTATTCTAGGGCGTGGGTACCAGTAGACGTATTCTAGAGCGTGCGTATCCGTACTAGTTAAACGTGGCCGTGGCTGCATGAGAGAGTTGTCGTGGCTGTCGTGGAAAGGCAGAATAGGATATGGGGAGCAGGGGGGGGAGGCCAAGTTGGTGCAGGCACAGAGCGAAGAAGAGGGGAGGGGGCGTTGACGGTCGACTCATTTGCCGCGAATGCGTGGAAGGAGAGGCCAATTGAGGATGGGCGTGTGCAAAGTACTTGAGCGACGGCCGTGCTGTATGCGCATGCAAATGTACACATTTGTCGCGGTGCAGCGCGGCACGACAGCGGCACCTGCATCTACCGCGCGCGGCGCCAGGCGGTCCTGGAAACATTTGATGGAGAGACGGGCAGAGGTCTAGGTATATCGGGGTCATGCCTACCTAGGTAGTGACTTGGGTCACAGTCTGCCCTCACCACTGCGTGCCAGGGCCGCCGCTGCAAACCGATGGACTGGGCGAGCAGCAAAGATTGTACCCTCATGTACTAGGGGGGCCTAAAAGTCGGCCCCCCGCACTTGATTCTCAAGCACGGGGGGTCAATTGACCAGGAAAGGGTGCGCTGACCGGGAAACGGAACGTAGCTACTTCTTTTCCACGCCAAATTGTGTGTAATGGTAGGTAGACTATTTTAGCTGCAAACCCTTCGTACTAGCATCAAGTCTCCCCACCTATTCTACTAAGAATGTGAAGCTATCGCGTAACGGTCGGTAGGGCGACGAGATGCGTCGCGTCGCCGCAACTTCGCAATATCGCCAAAACTCCAATTTAATTCCAATCGCGCTCAAACTATCACGATGTCTTCTGATTGCGATGAGGAGTCTGCCATTGATAGGTGGATTAATTCGGATACAGGGAAGACAATCTTTTCGAAGAATACTGCGGAAAACCTCGAGACGCGCACCGTTGCGGCGGCCGAGCTATTCCAAGAGGGTTATTACCCTACGATTAAGGCTGCCGCTATTGCGCTGTGTGTGCCGTATAAACGACTCTGGTCTCGTATAAAGGGGCATCACCCGGTGAGTAAGAATGGAGGCAACTTCACGCTACTACAGCCGGAAGAAGAGGCCGAGGTGATATGTTGGGCACATCGTCGGATTATTCAAGGTCACCACATTCAGCGGCGATCGCTTCAACAGCACGCCAACACTATTCTGCGTGCTAAGGAGAGAGAGACGAGGGCATCGCGATCTTGGGCTCAACGCTTCATGCGACGGCATAGGGATATATTCCACCGCCGGAGGGCAGTCTCTAGAGACGCTAAACGTAAAGCTATGCAAGACCGGGCTAGCGTTGATGCCTTCTTTAAGGCTTGGTCTAACTTTATCGCCGATCACGGCATCAAACGCGACAACATCTGGAACTTCGACGAGACCGGCTTTATGGTTGGCTACCTCCAGAAGGGGACATTCCTGTGGACTTTCAACGAAATAGACAAGCCCGTATTAACTGACGCACACGATACTGTCTCTGTGACCGCAATTGAGGCTATATCTGCCTCTGGAGAGGTGATTCCGTCGTTCCTAATTCTCCCAGGCGTTCAAATCCCAGTCCGCTGGGTCGACAACGACCTCGACGGCGATACAATTATCACGACTAGTCCGAAGGGGTATACTAATGATATTATCGCGATCGAATGGATTAAACACTTCGAGCTTCACACGAGGCCCCGGGTCAAGACCGATACGAGGCTAATCCTTATGGACGGCTGTGATAATCACTTCACAGTGGAGATAGTTCACTTTTGTCACGATCACAATATCGAGCTCTTCCCGTTGCCGCCGCATCTCACGCATTATCTCCAACCCCTAGATGTTGGTGTTTTCCGCTCGTATAAACACTGGCATCAACAAGTGTTGTATCGCGAGATCGCCGACGGCGCTGCCGACTTTAATAAGACCGACTTCCTGTATCATCTTCAAGAGATTCGCACACGATCCTTTAAGAAACACACGATACTCTCATCCTGGGAAAAATGCGGCCTTTTCCCGTACAATCCGGCGATAGTTCTTGATCAGCTTCAAGATGCGTTATCTTCATTGACTCAGGATGTGGATAAGCAAGATCTTCCCGGCGCTGTAGGCGCCGGGAAATATGACGAGAATATCATAAGGGCACTCGAAGCGGCGGTCACACCAAGGGGCACGCGTTGTGCCCCTGCGCCGCGCACGCCCCTAACGAAGCCACTATTCGATTGGAATAGCGTCACAACACCAAAGCACAGCTTGATGCTCCTTGCGCAGCTTCAGCAGTACGTGAAGATACGGATCGAGGGATGCCTCGAGTCTGATGTGCCGTTGACCCCGTCAGTCAGGCATGTTCTTTCGAAGGCCAATCGCGCTGGGCGCATTCTCGCTCTGAATGGCATTATGGCCACGTCTGAGATGGCTATCATCAAAGAGAAGCAGCTGCGGCGATCTACGTTAAAAGAAGGCACCCAAGTTGTTGCCCGCTTCGGCCCCCTAAGTGTCCACGATGCTCGGGTGCGGGTGGCTCGCGATGAATATAACCGGCGCGCTTCACAAGAAGATGAGGCGCGCCGGATACGAAAAAAGAGGTCTCGTGAAGAGGTTCCCTTCGTGAGAAGATGGATGCGCGATCTTAGAAGCGTTGCTCGGAATAGTGTCACGAAGTGGAGGTTATCGGAGATGCGGCGACGAGGCGGCCTTACGAAGGCGGACTTCCGCGCGTATTTAGATAACCCGGAACAGCTCTGCTTACATTATCGCCTTTTTCGCGAGCTCAAGCACAAAGGAAAGATCGTGAATAGTTTCACCTGGCCCGAGGAATATGACGTCGATATTATTGACGATGCGGTGCTATTGCTCGCCACAGAGTATCACGATCGCGTTAGCAGCCGTAAGGCGCTTTCTCTCGAGGTTGACGGCATTGAGATTACTCAAATCCATGATATAGAGGCAGAAGGCGATGAGAACGAGGTTATCAAAGTTGAAGATGCTAACGAGGCAGCCCCGAGTGCGGATGCCCTCATTTGATAATATTCTTGTAGATAATTAGGTTGACGGGGTGTATGCGCTTACGGGGGGAAAAACGATACTTCAATCGCTCTATTTTTACTATGAGAAATTGGCTTTTTCTATGTACCCCGATTTTCCCGGTCAGCGCACCCTTTCCTGGTCAATTGACCCCCCGTGCTTGAGAATCAAGTGCGGGGGGTGTTGGAATAGTCAATTGCTCACCTCCTGCACGGAAGAATGTTGGCCCTAGCCCGAGATGTTTGCTTTGTATGCTCTCTATCTCCTCTTTCTCTTTCACACTCTACAGAAGAGAGAGAAGATAAGTCATGATCATAGCTGTAATAGAGCTTCTTTGTGACTCGTATGTGTATCGATACACGGTGACCTACCTTCAAGCCCCTCATTATAATAGCATTTCGGATGGTCTTACACAGCGTTCTCCTACCTCCAGAACCTCCTCAGGCTCGGCACATGTCTCCGCTGCGCCGGTGAATAGGCTATGGCAGACCGAAGAGCGACAGCGCCTACGCAGGGTTCTGCTCGGGTCGAGATTGACGTCATGGTTTCCCAATGGTAACACCAGTCCGGAAGGACCATGCTGCCCAAGGATATGCAGCCTTGACAATCTGGATGAAGGGAATGATGCAGAGTCCATCCTCACCATCGCAACAATGACGCGTCAACGGGAAATGTTTGCCAATGTCGACTGATTCAGGCAGTTCTGCACGTCACGACAGAAACAACATATTTACCCAGGCGTGACTACTAATAAAATGAATGAATGACATATTACCAACCCCCAACCGCTGCCAACTAAAGGTAACTCGGACAGTGAAATGTCCCCGCGTTTACCCATGTAACAAAGAGTATTGCTATTCATACAGTAGTTTTTCTCCAATCGAACAGGAAATCCCACATTTTACCTATTCTAGCCTGCCCCAGGCCGCGCCAGCCAAATTGGCTGTGTAGCCCTAGGTATCAAAGGCATCCTCCAAAGTCATATTAGTATTCTTATTCTCCCAGCGTCTGGCGTGGCTTGCAGATGATGGCACATAGACCGCATAGCATGGCTAACCTTAAGGTGGCGATTGCGGCTGACACTCACAGTCGCCAAATTGCACACATCGTGTTCTCAGTAAGGTTGTTGAACAGCTATGAAAATCTCTGCAACTGATGACCCCATAGCTGGTGCAATGGCAAAGCTGCTCGCAAACTTGGTTCGTTACGCCAACGCCTTGGCAATTATTGGCGAAGGAGATTTCGCATACGAAGCGAGAGGGGGGGACTCTTTCAACCAGGGTGTCATTGCTCGTAGTGCCGTCCCCCAATGGTGTGGCTATTGAGAGGCGTATCAGAACGCCGAGAGCAAAAAGTGTTGCGCCGCTAACTTTCATGGCAAGATGTGGTCGGTTTTAGAAATGAGAAGGATAGACTAGCGGGATGGTCTAATATACTGTGCACTTGTATCTGTTTCTACTCTTGTATCGTCACGTCTCAACTTCAGCAAGCGTCATTGTATTTACATCCTGCACATACACATTGTTAGCCCCATCATAAACATACAATATCACTATATACAGTGCGGTCATTATGCAGTGTCAACATGCAGTGTCAACATGCAGTGTCAACATGTAGTGTCAAAATGCACTGTCAACATGGAGGGTCATTATTCCAAGCCTCCTTATAAGAGCCTTCCTGACTGGGAACCATGAAGGTGGGGACCAACGGGGAAGATCCCAAGTCGCCAAACACCCTTTAGTATTCGGACCAGGATCGGCATTCCTCTCACTCATTCGGCCACAATCGACCCCGGCCGTGTTGAGAGATGAATACAGCCCTCTAGAGTCATTGGACGATGCTCATGGGCCTACATGGCCGGAGTGAAAGATTGGGCATCCGAAGCGCGCTGCGCTTAGAGTCTCCAGCTATTTGTTTGAGTAGGACGACCGGACGTGCTCGGACGGTTTCCTCCGTGTAGCAGAGCTCGCTCGCCGGGTGTCCCCAAGCTCGAGTTACTAGCCGTTCGCTGGAACGTCCTCGAACTCGTCTTCCTCGTCCGAACCATACTCGTCGTCGTCCTCACCGTACTCGTTGTCATCATCTTCGCCATCTTCCCGACCCGCCTCCCGTGCCCTCTCTGCAGCTTGCTCTGCCTTCAGCTTCTCAAAGATGCGATCAATCTGAGCGCTAGTGTGGCTATCCAATAGCGCGCCCTCGGCAACATGTTTGATCGCCTCACCTTTGACCGTTGAGACATGTTCGACAGCGGCCGCTCCCGAGAAAGACTCGCCGGTGACTGTGCTGTTGGACATCCACGCCGGCAGTGCGTTCTGTTGGGCACCCTTCTCCTTGAGCGCCTTCTCCGCCGCCTTGTCCGCCTCCGAGGGCCCTTCCGACGTCGATATGTTGACGGCAATGGACTGCGGTCCTGTGTTAGCCAGGCCCTTAACAGCCATGGGCCGGTTCGCCCCTCCGTCAACGGGCACGGTTGCGGCGCGCTGGTGCGTAGCGTCGCGGAAAACAGGCCGGGCCATGGAGAGTGCCCGGTCGAAGTCGCACTCGGGGATGTGGACGGCGTCGATCTTGGGGAGAAGCTCGCTGATGAACTTAAACTGGTCGTTGAGGCGCGTCGATTGCTCGTGTCCGCCGGAATTCCGGTCCGCCTCAGATGTCAGTATGTGATGGCAGCGATGGCACAGAAAGCCGTTAGGACTAACGTTGTCGAGCACTTCCATAACCGTCCACTCGGCCTTGCAAAACGTGCAGAAATACTCCTTCTTCTCATTAGCCGCAATAGTGCTTCCCTGCACCTCCTTGTCGATAGTGTAGACTCGCCACTTGATAGCATCGATGGTGTGGCGGTAGTTGATGTAGTACCACGTTTGATTACTCGGCCGGGGATTCCCTTGACGCAATTCCTGCCTCGTGTGCCTTGTTGTAGAGAAGCGAGTCAGCACGAGATGCCGGGCTGCCTATCTTCTCGACCGGCTGGATATAGAAGACTCACACGGTCAAGAAACGGTCCTCGCGCAGTTTGCCGCAGATTTTATGCAGGTCCTTGATATTGATGGTCATGAGATGGGCGAGGTCGTCGTCGCGGAGGCTGCTCGAGATGTTTGTCAGAACAAGGCGCTTCTCAGCAGAAGATGACGCCACAGCATGGCAAGCGGAGCTGAACATACGCTTCGTGAAGTATCAAGGCGTCGACGACCAGGATGTCGCGCGTCGGATAGAACGCCCGCATGACGGACTTGATGAGCGTCACGGCGAGGTCCATGGTGCAGACTTTGCGCCCGGGATAAGTGGAAGAGGGCGATATGATATGTATCCGCAATAGACGGGGGCGGCCTCGTTCGCGACTATGGTGGGATATGATCCAGATGGCCGCGGTAGTGGCCAGCCAGATGGCGTGCCCGCGGTGGCGACGTGGTGTCTCGACGAGCGAGTGCAGTGCGAAGCGACGACGCGAGGCAACGGAGGCCCCCCGCTTTTCGACAGCTGTCGATGGCTGCCTGCCTTGCTTCGACAATGGCGGCTGCACCTGACGGCCGAGCCGGGCTAAGCAGGAGCTGCGCCTGCTGCAACAGTTGGGGACGGCCGAAGAGCAACGCCATGCACCTTGGCTACGTGATTCCGAAAGGATCAAGACTGTGCAGCTTTATGTCCGACGACGGGCAAGAGACATCGCCCTGTACCTTCTTAACCATGCGCTTCCGTTTGGCCGTTTCTCGCTGCCCGATAAGAGAGACCATGAGCTCGGCGACCTGTAAGAAGCTGTCGAGATCCAGGCCATCTGCCTGTTGACATGGCAAATTCGCCAGCTGCGCACGCTCCGGTATATAAAGATCGACCGTTGGTACTGAATATACTTCGTCGACTTGATAGTCATTACGGGCAAGCTGCTGCTTAATCTCCTACGTGGGAGATGGTAGAAGTAGTACTGTCGATAGTATTCTCGAATACTCTTTTCGAATTGCGCCTTCTTCGTTCGGATTATCTTCGTAAGCTATCGTACCTTATCTTTGTGTTTAGTGCCTCGAATTCGGTAACGCCTATCCTTTAACTTATCCCTCTAAGCCTCTAGTTCTAAGATCTCTTAGATCTGGTTTTAGACTTTGCTAGACCTCGTCGGGCACTATATCTTGCCTCGCTCCGGCTTACACGCTAAGCTTATATGCGTGAAAAGATCGATTAGATAGGTATCTATTAGTTCGCCTGTAATAACTCTTTTAAGGTAAAATTCGATCTTCTCGTTAATATTAGCACCGTTTAAAGTAGCCTATCTCGGGTAATAGCACATTATCTAGTCGCGCATAGCATTAGATGCGTTGCCTAAATTAACCATTCCCGCGTTAGAGCCTACCTTTAGGTTATAGTTGCAATAGGAAACCTAAGGTACCCTCCGCCGCGTTAGCGGCCCCTTTACGAAATGCCTTCGGTCCTAGCGCTTTCTTAAACCTAGCCTCAAGAGTCTATCGTTCTATATCGTCGTTTAACTTATAATACAGCAGGGGCTTCTCCTCCGAAACGGCCGAGCTATTGTGTTACGGAATAGCTAATATCTAGCCGGATAGACATACAGCTACTTCAATAGAAGTGCATTGCCGCTCTCGTTAGCATTTTGTAAGGTCCCTTAGGTACTGCTATATATAGGTGTAGGAATTTGCCGGCCCTAATATGCAACACAACCTTCATTCCTACATGTAAGTCTATGGCCCACAGTGACCCTTAAGACCCTTGAGACCCTTATTGGGTCGTGACAATTCGAGAGATAGAGCCCGTTCATCCACCGTAGTAAGCACATCAAAATGCAACCACACAACAGTAGCATACGCACCAACACAACCAACAGTGATCACACATCAAAATGCAACAAATAGTAAGCACTAAAGCATTGTAGGCACGGCCCAGCGCGGAGTTGGCCTTTTGTACCGACGTGAGTTAGATCACGGGACTGATAGCGAAAGGGCACAGGACGACCAAGAACCCCTGTCCGTGAGAATGCCTAACTGCTGAATGATCTCCCCCTCTCCCCCTCCGACTTTGCTTCCGAACCACAGTCTTTGATTCTTCGATACTGGCCTAGGATGGAAAAGGGCGTGGAAAGAAATGACAATGATCGCCCTACGTCGCAGGCGGAGCCGGATGCAAATGTGACTCAAGCCGACGGTGGCACAGAGCCGCGAGAAAGAAAGCATTATTCCTTCTACTTGTCAATACTGATGCTGGCTATGATTGCTATAATTGTGTCCTGGGATGTGACAGCTCTGTCTCTGGCATTACCTGTAAGTCTCCTATCAAGCAGTAGCATTAGCGACGGCCACGGCTGACTGACGACGAAATCGCGCAGGTCATTGCCGACCAGCTACATGGGACAAACTTCCAATCATTTTGGGCAAGCATAGCCTTCATCCTCAGCATTGCCGTCACTCAACCCATCTATGCCAGCATCTCGGACGTGGTGGGCCGCAAATACGCTCTCTACACCTCCATTATCCTCTTCGGCATCGGATCAATCGTCTTCGCTACGGCAACAAATATGAAAATTGTGGTCGCCGGCCGGCTGATTAAAGGTCTCGGTGCTGGCGGGCTAGACGTCCTACAGACCATCATCCTCTGCGACATCACAACCCTAAAGGAGCGACCGCGCTGGCTGGGCGTCATGTCCATGGCGAATGCGGTGGGAGCGGTAACCGGGCCGTTCATTGGAGGTGCATTTGCCCAGCAGGCTGGGTGGCCATGGCTTGGTTGGATTAATCTCATCACAGCAGGCATCACTGGTGTGCTGGCATTCTTCTTTCTTCACCTGACGCCCATCGAGGGCGACCTCAAACACAAGGTGAGAACACTTGACTGGTCTGGATTTGCCCTCTTCACCGTCATTGGCACTACTGTTGCGCTGCCGCTGAGCTGGGCCAATACCCTGTATTCTTGGGGATCTTGGCAGACTCTTGTTCCGCTCGGCGTTGGACTCTTGCTCCTAGTTCCGTTTTGGTTTGTTGAGAAGAGGGCGGCCGTGCCCCTGATTCCGTATCAAATCTTCGATAACGTCTCCATCATCACAGGGACTGTGTCCGGATTACTCTACGGCGCATTGCTGAACCCCACACTCCTCTATCTCCCGCTGTTCTTCCAGGCGGTCTACCTCGAAACTCCTATCGAAGCCGCCAAGTCGACTCTACCACTCTGCTGCCTCGTCGTGGCAATGAGCATCATTGTGTCGATGCTGATAGATTGGAGTCGAAAGTATCGCATTGCGTTGTGGGCCGGCTGGAGCCTTACGACGATATTCCTAGGCCTGAACTACATGGTAGGCGCCGATACCAGCAGAGCGCAAACTTATGCCTTGCAAGCTCTCCTCGGTGCTGGTCTCGGCACGGCTCTCATGGCAACCATGATAACCGTCCTGGCGAGCGTGAGAAGGGTCGACGACGAGGGACGTGCCGCCGGAATGCTTGTCACAGCGCGTTTCGTAGGCTCCCTGCTGGGCTTGGCCGTTTGTTCGACCGTCTTCAACTCGATGTTCCAGAGACGTCTCTCTTCGGTCAAAGACCTATCAGGGCAACTTGCCGTGCTGCAAGATGCAAGTCAAGCTGTGGGTTTCATACCACGACTGAGGGAGGTTCACGTGTCAGCGGATATCATGCGTGTCGTGATAGGGGCGTACGAGGATGCTTTCCAGACGATCTGGGTGGTACTGGCTGCCTTTTCTGGTTTGGCAGCACTGCTCTCGATTATGACTAGGGAGAATTCACTGGAGAAGGACGATGTCGGTCGTCAGGGCTTCAAAGCACCGTCAGAGTAACTCGCTATAGGTTAGATACGCCTTACCAACTTGAAATCTTGGGTTTTGCACGTCATGCTAATGCCTACTAGCCATAGTGTCTTGTACATCACATTTCTGGCTCCATGTCATCTCATCATGGACGAGTTGGATGAAGTAAACAAATTCGTTAGACCTCACGTCTGGTCAGTCTTTCCATATATTTTAGCGGGAGCACGGGAACATGATCGACTAGGTCAAGTCGATTATGTCCTATCTAGTCTGAAGCTGTCGACCTGGGTTGCTGTTGAACACACTCGAGATAATAACCGACCGTATCCCGGATCTGCTGCTCATACGGGATAAAGTCAATCCCAAGAATTCGCGCCGACCCGCTCGCATCCACCTTGTAACCAGACGAAGGCAGACTACTGTTATTGAGAATCGTACTGCCAACGTGTTCTGAAAAGGTGCGTGCTACAACCTCGAAGCAGTCATCTAGTTTGGTTCCCGCCACGCCTCCCAGGTTCAAGATATAGAGCCGATTACCAAGGGTCGATGGGTGTAAGGCGCGAACGTGCGTTCTAGCCACATCGTCAAGGTGCACAAGTACTCCTGGCTCCGTGGTGTATTCTTTCCCATGACGGGCAGGAGAATGATTCGATTATATATATAAAGAGACTTTTCCTCTCTCTTCCCGCTTCTCTTTCTTATAATATAGCTACGATATAATATAACCTAGTCTTTATAGCTTAGTCTCTAGCCCTACTTTTACTATACCTTTTAGTTATTTAAGCTTAGCTAGTCGGCTTATTATTTCAAGGGATTAGTATTAAAACTTTATAATTCCCTCCTAATTACTATTTCTAAGTTATACCCCCTATAACTATAGATATATAATATACCCTATTATAGCTTAGCTATTCTAAGGTATCGACAAAGTAGCTTTATATCTATTTAGCTAGATATTAGCTATTCCGTAATATACGTATAAATATAATATTAACTACTAAGAAATTCTTAATCTAAGAGGTCGGCTAGATTAGGACATAGTAAAATTATTATAACTGTAGCTTAATTATTTAACTTTATCGGGAATAACTACTAAGGCGCTTCGATTAATAAGGGATAGTTTTGCTATATATATCTAGATAGTTATATAAATCTTAGTTATACTTAACTACGCAATTTTGCTACCTTTTCTAGCTTAGCGAACTATTTTATTTTATCTCTATCTCCGCTTTAACGCCAGATTACGTTAACTAAAGTTTGCTAATCTAGGCCTTGGTGTGCCTGTGGAAGGATATTCTTAGTTATTCTGACGAGCCAGCCTTATGACTCCGAAAACTTGGTCCCGCATCTGCCAACAGCCCCCAGAGGTATATTACCTCTGACAGGCCCCGTATCAGCACTATGCTCAAGTAGCAGCGTCACAATTTCCGATGCACCCTGCATGACGGCCCGCTGCAAAGGTGTGAAGCCGTCACTGTCTTTATCATCAATCATGACCCTTTCATCCTGCAGCAACACTTTGATGGTATCTATGTGATTCCCCGCAACGGCAATATGCAGCAATGATGTCGATTGTCGGCTTTTACTGACCAATTCGGCTATTTCAAAATCAAAATCCTCGTACGTCGTTGCCGAAAGATCGGCTGAATTCAGCGGCAGTATGCCATCGGGCTTGATTCCGCCTTCCATTGGGAGACTTGGTGCAGCTGTGGGGGTTTCTGTACCAGTCCTTTGGTTGTTGGCCGGCGCCAAACATTCCATCCGCTGTCGTGTATCCGGTCTCGGGCTGTTTGCCGATTGCGGCTCTATTGAGGTTGGGCAAACCTGTTGTTGCACTCGGCTGAACCGAGAGTCGTTTGGAAATGGCACATGATAGTCTTCCTTGCTTGGTGACACTGGCGGAGTAGCCTGCGGTGGAGGTGGACACCAGCTTCCAACAGCCCGCTTGTTGGGCGGCAGTATTGGCGGGTTATTGCTCTGTTCACATGTGCCATTCTCGTCTTGTGTAATTTGTAGATGGAACTCCTCGTACGCTCTAAGCTGTTGCTTTAATTGTTCAATCTTTCCCGCTCTCTCGCGCATGTTACGTCCTATGGTTGCACTCAAGCGTCAGCCCATGATTCGTTGGGATGTTCCATCGCTGTGATGATCAAGCTACAATGCGCGAGCACGGGAGACGTACTATAGGCACGCTGCGCGATGCGATTTTGAACCTTCCTTCGCTCCGAGGGGTCTCCCAGTCCGCTCTCGTATCGTGTCAGCGCCATCCCAAGCCATATCGGGTCATCAGTTGAACTTACCCAATCTTCGCCAGGTCTCATAAGGTCTGCGTACCGCATAGTCTATGATACAGGTCACAGATCCGAGGTCTGCCGTTTCTCCGCTGTAAGCTCTGTGCACGTACTGAGTAGAACCCAGTGTCGTCCTCAACAGGTTTGTTTAGGTAGAGTATTTTGTGTTCCCTGTTAGGGGCTTGGCAGCTAGATTCGCACAAGCGCAGGCCGCGTAGAGGCTTTTTCGGATCGGAGTGTGAAGGGCTGCACTCGCAGGCACCTTGAAGGTTGTGAGGGCCAATACTGTTTATTGCTAAGCTGAACAGAAGGGAAGTAAACTACCAAGATCAAGGGCGATGTTGCAGCTTAAGAGGGCCACGTTATGTGGCGCCCTTTCCGTTCGTGCTCGCTTTGTCTCGCAAGAAGTTGCCAAATACGGTGATTCTTCTACGCCTCGGTGTAAGGACGCTGAACGTATGGAGGGCGCGAGTATGGTATTTAACAATATCACGAACGAAGCTGAAAAGAGGCCGCAATTGCGCAAGGATATACAGTACTGACTCCAGATGTCATCGGCGAGGCTCGGCAAGGAGTCTGAAGCCTGCAATCTGGCAGCCCGTGATTCAATTATGTAAACCCAAACCCATACGAACCCGCCGGCCGATAGGATTGAGTGGGCCGCAAGTCCTAGCAGTTAATTGCCATGGAGCCAACTCACGATTACTTCCCCCACGCCGTGGTCATGCTGCGAATTCGAGCTCTCAACTCTCACTCCAATCGGGTCTCGTAGTTTCAGATTTGACGCAGTTGACACTGCATCATCATGTACAGTCACGATCCTACACGCATACATTAAGGAATGTGGGTCGAGTGTGGACTACATGTAGGATCGTCATCCTCACTGATTCTGCACAGCCTTCAAGTATCCACGATGGCACATATTTACTTTGCTCCCAATTCGTCCTTGACCATGCTTACAGCGCATCGAGGCCCAGCCTCATAGCATGATTGGTAGAAGTACTTTAAGACGTGCGACGTGTCTGCGAGATTTTTTGAACATTCCTGTATAAGGGAGACGGGGTTCAGATGAGCTTCGCTTGTTCTGATAGTCAACGGGGATAGGCCAGCTTAAAAGATCGACGTATTCCTCGGCGACAAGTAGTCCGTCAAGGACCATCCGATGGGTACGTCCTGGTTACATTGAGAGAAACGTGTTGCTAAGAATTGAACGGTGCCGTATGATGTGCCAAAGTACTGGATCCTCGGTTTCGTCGCCTCGTCCAAAGCGCGTAACTCCAGCCGACGAACGGGTAAATGCCTGCTCTACACTTGTTCAATCTTCTCTACCATGGCCAACATATCGCGGGCTACCGAAGCCGTAGACATATGCTCGAGAATTCGAGACCTCTCCGTGTCAGCGCGCGCGCAACGCTGGCCGAAAGGCATGGCTCGAGCATTTTGCCGTCGCAACTGCCGGTCCGAAAACGTATCCAGAAGACCTAATCCCTGCGCCTGCCACTTATATTTGTTTTTATTTAAGAGAGAAGCCTCTTGGGAAGTTTATAACTATTCAAGGCGAAATATACTATAGTAATCTATAAATCTATAGTAAGATAGTAGCCTTTCTTATATAGAACTTCTCGGGTTTACTTGCTATATAGGGTATATTATATACTATATAATATTTTGCATATGCACCATAAGGTAGCTTGTCGATTCCGCTTGCAAGTGCAGCAGCCGGACCAACAAATACCGCAATTCAAAGGTTCAGGAAGTACGGAGATACAGACCGAATTGGGCAACCCGACCAAGGCCGAAAGGCGTGGATCAGTCTTGACTGCTTATCCAAGAAGGACCTAGCAGAGTCTTTCAACGCCTGCAGGTACAGGGTTTTTTGATAACAAGAAACATGTAGGGGGAATATCTCAAAGATCCCAGTAGTTCGGTAATCCACATCGCTCCCTTTTTCTCCTTATCATCGCTGCGTCACTGCTCAGTACGCCGCCACCAAGAAGTGGTCAACGGCCTTGGTTTCAGCAAACATTGAAAACATAAAGCAACTTGGGTCTCTTTCACATTCTAGATGGCGCGAGCAGCTCCGACTTTTTCCTAGCATCGAGTTGCTTTAAACTATGGAGTGAGAAAAAAAATCCGCATAGTCCTTTATCCGTGTACCGTCGCGATATAAACGAGCGGTGTCCTTTTATGAGCCAGGCTAAAGCTATTGGGAATCCTTGCCCTTTCCTATTTGGCGCATTGACTCAGGTGAAAAGTCGTAAAGCATTGATGGCGTATGTTCGTAAAGCACAGCCTATAGGTGCAACTTAAAGTTGATCATTGGGCTCGACATCATCCTTAGTGTACCCCTGATCAACTAGCATATCCAGTCAATTGCTTGGGCAGTCAGCAGACATCGCAAGGTATCGCAGGCCAAATCGGGGCATGACTGTCATCTGCAGGGGGGGGTCTGTCATCCGGCCCCACACGGCTGCACCAAAAAACCCATGCAAACAGAAGGTCTGGGACCTTCGTTTTCGGCTTTGGATGACAGGGATGACCGTAGTGAATCGACAGTTCGTCGCGTTTTTGAAGGCCCGACCCGGGTGGTGCCCCTTCAGGTCGCGACTTTTTTTTTCGGAGCGTTCTGCGTGTAACCAACACCAACACCAACCCACGTCATACAACGCTGAGCAATAATATCACCCTTTTTCATTGAGCAGCGCATTTTAAATGGCCCACCCCGACGATTTTGAGCTTCTTAAGGCAGTTGAGCACGCGACCAGCTATTATTTAATTGATGAGGACAAGACGCAGCCGCAGAACACGCGTCGGACGTACACGCGACCCCAGAAGGAGTGGAAGGTATGGAGGCAACTCACTCACACACCCCACCACATATACTACTGCTTATTTATTATAACTTAATTTAACTGCAAGACGAACCCTATTGCTAACTTATATCCAGGAATGGTGTGCAGAGAAGGCATTCCCGTCTATCCCTCCGGACTGGCCTAAGCCGTACAACCAGGGAGGCGTTCTGCCAGCTGACCTCGTGGATGAGGGCAAATTGGTATGGTTTCTTGACGAGAAAGCCGTCAGCAGGGCACCTAAGACTGGATCTCGAGCGAAGAATGAGAGAAGACGCTGGGCCGAAGGCGCGGCTGAACGCAAGGCCAAGAAGGCCGAGGCGGCCTCTCTTGACGACCCTGCTGGCCCTTCAGGTCCAGATGACAGCTGTATCACCGTTGCCGTCAAAACGGCCGTGGATAAGACCGAGCTGACATCAGAAGATGAAGAGGAGCCATTCAAATCCGCACTCACGCTCAAATTCAACACCGTGAGGACCTACGGCAACGCCATTACGAGACTCTGGGCAGAGCAACGAACGAGGAGAATAAATGGCCAGATGTTAAATCCATCGCCACATCCACGTGGCTTTGCGAACAAGGCTATTTATCGCTATCTTCTGCGACAGACTCACGAGAAAGGACGTGAAGAGTGGGCAGACCGTATGGTGGGCACCATTAAGGATGCCTACTCGCCTGCCAAAATACCAGAACATACCCGTTGTGCCTGGGGGTTAAAAGAGAAGGCGTGTGGACTGCGCACTTCCGTGGATTTTCTCTTCGGCAACCACATGTTGTTACGATCAAGCAACCGGAGGCCTATTGAGTTGGCCGACTGCTTCTGTCTTGAGTGTCCTAACGAGGGCGTCAAGGTTCACAACAACCCAACCTACGCCTTTGTTGTGGTTATGAATCAAGGCAAAACTAACCAGAACGGCCGCATCGAGTATGGGGCTTGCTTGAGACATCGTGACCCTTATGCTTGTTTGGTTGGCCAACTCGCTTTCTGGCTTTTTTTTCGTTGGCAGGTTGAAAGAGAGCCATTTCCGGACTTCTCGCGTCCCGAGAAATGGTACAATATCAAGATATTACGACAACAGAAAGACAGACCAACGGGTAAGTCAGATTGTCTTCTGATTTACGAGGCTTCGTAGCTTATAATTTATATAGCAGGACTCTCATATCAAACAAGCCATGCGTGGACACGTCGCCTATATAGCCATGTCGGCATTAAGACCTCAAAGGCTAGTCATGCACCTCGTGTTGCTGCTACTCAAAATGCCGACATGGCTGGCGTTCCTGAGGCACAAGTAGGCAACCTCCCTCTGACTCTGGCAACACTATTAACTTATTATTAGATTAGACGTGCTGGCAGATGGAATATGGGGGACTCAATGATAGGCTGTTATCTCACATCGCTACCCTACGCGTTCATGAGAGCCTCTGCCGACTTCTCGCCAGAATGGGCTGGCAGTTACTTCATTCCACGCTCCACGGTCTTGCCGTCGGCTTGGCTACGTTCTCAAATTTGGCCTCAGGCCGACTTTTGGTTCCAAGCCTTCAAAGACACTAGCCATGAGATGGCTGAAGTCTTTGAGAATAAAGCTACAGGTGCTTTTATTGAGCTATTAGGATGGTTACGAGTAGTCTTGCTGCAAGATGCCCCTTTTCTCGAACGCGATTTCCCTAGCCACCCTATATTCAAAGATCCCGTCTTCAAAACCGATGAGTATAAAAACTTTGCCGCAAGCGTCTTACGTGTCTCTGAGGAGCCTCGTGAGGATAGCCAGGCCGAGTTAATCCAGAAGGCAATACCTGCAATTGCAGAGAAAGTCCGTGGAGTTGAGGCTGGAATCTATAGTCTAAAGAAGACTGTAGAGACCGAGGTTTTATCTCTTAAAGCAGAAGTCACGAGGCTGAAAGACGAGATCCAAGAACGCAACAAGGCTGAGATCACTATAGTCACAACCATCAGCCCTTTCGGCAGAACACATCGTCAGACTGTCCGATACGAGCAACAGCAACAAGGTATTCCAACGTCCTCGCAACGACGGCAGTCTTTATCCCCAGAGACCCGCGCCCCGGTAGCTGCCAGAGCCCCAACGGTCATCACGACAACAACAGAGTTACCTCCGCAGATCGGACTCCCACGTACTATTCGTACAGTCAGAGATCTCGTGAGGCTCTGGAGACACGGTCTGGCAGGTTATATGGACTCGGTTGACGCGTTAGAGAAGCGATGGGGCTCGCAGTGGCGGCTACGTAATGAGAGGCAACTCTTTTCCACTCGCAAACGGATCGTCGATGAGGTGGTCTCTCGGTCACAGGCAAACGGCCGGCCAGAAGATGAGTCGGCGAGACAGCTGGACGAGGAGAGAGGGCAACGCTCCTTAGACTGGCTTTTTAAGCAACTTAAAGGGGCGCACAGGCCAAAATAAAAAGCTCCTTGGATCAGATCACCCGAGTCTCCATGACCTAGGTCACCCCTGCGCCATCTAATCGTGACAAAACTGATGTCATTTTATTCGCCTCGTTCTGCCGAGCAAAATGATGGTATCGTTGTGTCCGTAATGTAAAAGAAATCAAGCCCACGATGACTCTGTATTGATAGCGTCCCTAAAGGCTGTTATAGTAACGAGAAGGACTGCAAATCGTCGACCATTTTAGTGGAGTTTCAGTGGAGATATGGCGGCGGTACACTGAACGATACGCTGAAGACCGCCCAAAAATCGGACGCACTGCACGTTTCCGGACACAACATCAGAACCACGCGAGCTACCGATACGCAAGTTGGGTCAAACGATTCTTCAGACTCAGGGCTTCACGTAGGTACAATTTTTATTGCGCCGCAATGCGCAGCCGTCGGGCGCAGGCGTCGCGTTGCTGATATCACCAGGAAATCCGGGATATTACGGGCTGGGCCGTCATCTGCGGGGTCATCCGCCGATCACGCACCCAAAAGCCCCTGCGATATCCGCCAGATATTAAGCTCACCATAGGGAGCAAACTTCGCGAGTTCATTCCATCTTTGATTTTGAACGTGCTCCCAAGCGATATCGTGCGTGCCTTTGGGCGTGTAGATACGTCGCTCAATGTTTTCAGCGTCATAATATACTAAGCAATTCGGTGGAACTTTGCCAGTTGGTCGAGGATGGGCTTGAACCTTCTTCGGATCGTCTGTGCGAGTATCTGTACGCTTAGCGGGCTCCATGATGGCTAGGGAGACTTGTTACTAAGGTGAGATAGTTGGGGCTACTGTCATGATTAAAGAGCAATTCTTAAGTTGAGTAGCCAAAGGAGAGAAAGGGTCTGCAGGTATGGGTTGTCGATGACGGAATCTTGTATGACGCAGCAGTGTGCACATGACACCCGGGGTAACTAACTGGCGTTGACCAACTACATCTGCGGTGAGACGGCGTACCAGCTTCTCGCGGGGCCTCGGCATTATCCAATATAAGCAAAACCCGAACCAAGAAGACACGCGGCGACACAGGCCAACGCGTGCAACGTCTCAATGAGGGAGCTCCTCCGGTCAGTACCGCATCGAGGAAAGTGAGGACTACATGGGTCTTGCTACTCATCTTGTACACCAACATTCGATACCATAGGAATCAGTTTTGGGTACTGGAAGTAACGCTTCAGTTTATATAAATAATCTCCGTGTCACCATCTCACATCTATTCAAGCATTGATCAACGCAAGCGTAGAGATCGATCGCATACCACCCAGTACTCTTCTATTCGGCGGAGCAATCACTCGTCATGCATTCCCAAAAGATTTTCGCGGCACTCCTTAGTGTAGCGTCAGTGTTAGCTATCGACATTACGCTAGTTGGCAACAAGGATCCCAAGGATCGCTGTGGCGCACGAACAAGCCCCTATTCAAAGTGTGCGAAGGTTCCTATAGCTACATGCTGTGTGCCAGACGGCCATCTGACCGCGTATTCGGTTGAAGGCACAGGTCTGGCTACGGTTGGTGTGCCTGACCAGGTACGTCTATTAACATCATCTTTATTCAGCCCTGTTCATGAGCATCAAACTTTTCTCAAGATAGAAGGACACACTGACATCTTTTGCGCTTAATAGTTAGTGGCTTATGGATTTGGCGGCTGTGAGAGGTCGTGCAATTCTGGCGCAGGAGAGCATACCGAATGTGTTGATTGCACAGGCGGCTCTGAGATTATCGGGGGGGCTGCTTGGTACGAATGGAAAGGTGCTGCAGCTGTCAAAAAGCGGACCACATTGGGTTCAGTGAAACCTAATGTGATTGGCCTCTATGATTTCGACATCAACGCCTACCGAGAGTTTAGAATTGACGACAGTGTCCCTGCTGATATTGTTGCCGAGCTCAAGCGAGGCTATCAAAACGCCACTCACGCAAACGATCTAAGCACAGCGGTCCACCTTTTCGAGGTCACGAAGGCAAGTAAACGTCTAGCTATGGCAACTGAACCCAGCCTGGAATAGCGCAAATAGTATATACCTCGATATAGTCCGCGGTAGAGGGTCCACGTGAAAGACGCCGCTCCGCTCCGGTCCAAGACGTGCGTTCAGCCACCGGGTGATTCTTTGCAAGACGGCCAAGTGTACAAACGTCAAACTAGGTAGGTAGTTGACAGGTAAGCTACTAATTGGTAGAGAGTTGGACGATTAGGCTGGAATGCCGTCGTGGACATGGGCAGCATTGTCACGTTTACAGCACCGGCAATTGAGAAGAGGATACTCGGACAAAACGTGGCAGTTGATTCGAACATCATGTCCAAGACACCTATCCGTCAATCCCCCCCCCCCCGTTGCCATTGCTGGCCTCTCGTCTGATGAGTCCCCCACGCCAGCTAAATCAGCGTCGATTGCCAGAGCTTAAGAGCTGCAGGGCGAGCAAGTGCCTGTCGAGCCATGTTAGTATACATAGTACTGTACTGTTCCATTCTTAAACGCACAGTTGGGACCGCAGTTGCAGGCGGCAGCCGAGCCAGAGCATCCGCAGTTGTCAGACATGATGATGGTGATGGTTGATGAAGTTGATAAAGAATCTTGAGCTTGGTTTGTTTGATGGAGATGAAGAATGAAATTCAGGCTGTTTGCTTGAACTTGTAGAATCAAGGCAGAGGCGCCGCTTCTTATAGACGAGCGTTGCGCGCTTTGTGCTGCGCGCTTTGTGCCGATTCTTGGAGACCCGCTTGGTGGCGTGCGTGGTTTGTGCGTGGTTGGTGAGTGGTTTGTGCGTGGTCCCCACAATGCATGCCTGAGAACCGCCAAAAGACTGCAAAACTCGTCCCCACAGCCACATGACACGCAGCATCTACGAATACACTCTCCGCGATATGCACATCACCATTGCGGGACCCCCTGTTGCCTCGAGTCAATGCGTCATTCGTCGCTTTCAGACAGGTAGGGTATCAGATTACTGCACACTAACGAGCTAAATCGGCATCAGCCAGACATTGCCTCCCATCACCACCGCTCCCTTTTGCCTCTGCAACTTTCTCGTCCCATCAGCCTGGACCTCGACGTGCTCGTGCGGGCCTGGCAGGCAGGTATCTTGTGCTGTCTCCATCGTCTTCTCGACTTTTCCGCATGCCCAACGTAGCTTCGGGTACTAGGGGGGCCTAAAAGTCGGCCCCCCGCACTTGATTCTCAAGCACGGGGGGTCAATTGACCAGGAAAGGGTGCGCTGACCGGGAAAATCGGGGTACATAGAAAAAGCCAATTTCTCATAGTAAAAATAGAGCGATTGAAGTATCGTTTTCCCCCCGTAAGCGCATACACCCCGTCAACCTAATTATCTACAAGAATATTATCAAATGAGGGCATCCGCACTCGGGGCTGCCTCGTTAGCATCTTCAACTTTGATAACCTCGTTCTCATCGCCTTCTGCCTCTATATCATGGATTTGAGTAATCTCAATGCCGTCAACCTCGAGAGAAAGCGCCTTACGGCTGCTAACGCGATCGTGATACTCTGTGGCGAGCAATAGCACCGCATCGTCAATAATATCGACGTCATATTCCTCGGGCCAGGTGAAACTATTCACGATCTTTCCTTTGTGCTTGAGCTCGCGAAAAAGGCGATAATGTAAGCAGAGCTGTTCCGGGTTATCTAAATACGCGCGGAAGTCCGCCTTCGTAAGGCCGCCTCGTCGCCGCATCTCCGATAACCTCCACTTCGTGACACTATTCCGAGCAACGCTTCTAAGATCGCGCATCCATCTTCTCACGAAGGGAACCTCTTCACGAGACCTCTTTTTTCGTATCCGGCGCGCCTCATCTTCTTGTGAAGCGCGCCGGTTATATTCATCGCGAGCCACCCGCACCCGAGCATCGTGGACACTTAGGGGGCCGAAGCGGGCAACAACTTGGGTGCCTTCTTTTAACGTAGATCGCCGCAGCTGCTTCTCTTTGATGATAGCCATCTCAGACGTGGCCATAATGCCATTCAGAGCGAGAATGCGCCCAGCGCGATTGGCCTTCGAAAGAACATGCCTGACTGACGGGGTCAACGGCACATCAGACTCGAGGCATCCCTCGATCCGTATCTTCACGTACTGCTGAAGCTGCGCAAGGAGCATCAAGCTGTGCTTTGGTGTTGTGACGCTATTCCAATCGAATAGTGGCTTCGTTAGGGGCGTGCGCGGCGCAGGGGCACAACGCGTGCCCCTTGGTGTGACCGCCGCTTCGAGTGCCCTTATGATATTCTCGTCATATTTCCCGGCGCCTACAGCGCCGGGAAGATCTTGCTTATCCACATCCTGAGTCAATGAAGATAACGCATCTTGAAGCTGATCAAGAACTATCGCCGGATTGTACGGGAAAAGGCCGCATTTTTCCCAGGATGAGAGTATCGTGTGTTTCTTAAAGGATCGTGTGCGAATCTCTTGAAGATGATACAGGAAGTCGGTCTTATTAAAGTCGGCAGCGCCGTCGGCGATCTCGCGATACAACACTTGTTGATGCCAGTGTTTATACGAGCGGAAAACACCAACATCTAGGGGTTGGAGATAATGCGTGAGATGCGGCGGCAACGGGAAGAGCTCGATATTGTGATCGTGACAAAAGTGAACTATCTCCACTGTGAAGTGATTATCACAGCCGTCCATAAGGATTAGCCTCGTATCGGTCTTGACCCGGGGCCTCGTGTGAAGCTCGAAGTGTTTAATCCATTCGATCGCGATAATATCATTAGTATACCCCTTCGGACTAGTCGTGATAATTGTATCGCCGTCGAGGTCGTTGTCGACCCAGCGGACTGGGATTTGAACGCCTGGGAGAATTAGGAACGACGGAATCACCTCTCCAGAGGCAGATATAGCCTCAATTGCGGTCACAGAGACAGTATCGTGTGCGTCAGTTAATACGGGCTTGTCTATTTCGTTGAAAGTCCACAGGAATGTCCCCTTCTGGAGGTAGCCAACCATAAAGCCGGTCTCGTCGAAGTTCCAGATGTTGTCGCGTTTGATGCCGTGATCGGCGATAAAGTTAGACCAAGCCTTAAAGAAGGCATCAACGCTAGCCCGGTCTTGCATAGCTTTACGTTTAGCGTCTCTAGAGACTGCCCTCCGGCGGTGGAATATATCCCTATGCCGTCGCATGAAGCGTTGAGCCCAAGATCGCGATGCCCTCGTCTCTCTCTCCTTAGCACGCAGAATAGTGTTGGCGTGCTGTTGAAGCGATCGCCGCTGAATGTGGTGACCTTGAATAATCCGACGATGTGCCCAACATATCACCTCGGCCTCTTCTTCCGGCTGTAGTAGCGTGAAGTTGCCTCCATTCTTACTCACCGGGTGATGCCCCTTTATACGAGACCAGAGTCGTTTATACGGCACACACAGCGCAATAGCGGCAGCCTTAATCGTAGGGTAATAACCCTCTTGGAATAGCTCGGCCGCCGCAACGGTGCGCGTCTCGAGGTTTTCCGCAGTATTCTTCGAAAAGATTGTCTTCCCTGTATCCGAATTAATCCACCTATCAATGGCAGACTCCTCATCGCAATCAGAAGACATCGTGATAGTTTGAGCGCGATTGGAATTAAATTGGAGTTTTGGCGATATTGCGAAGTTGCGGCGACGCGACGCATCTCGTCGCCCTACCGACCGTTACGCGATAGCTTCACATTCTTAGTAGAATAGGTGGGGAGACTTGATGCTAGTACGAAGGGTTTGCAGCTAAAATAGTCTACCTACCATTACACACAATTTGGCGTGGAAAAGAAGTAGCTACGTTCCGTTTCCCGGTCAGCGCACCCTTTCCTGGTCAATTGACCCCCCGTGCTTGAGAATCAAGTGCGGGGGGCCGACTTTTAGGCCCCCCTAGTAGTGCGTGATGGCATGGATATAGGCAGGGTGTTGGCCACATCAGCTCAATTCCGTACGGCAATCGGCTCTGCGTCGCGAGTGCGCTCCGCCCATTTGTCTCGATCGCAGATTCCCAGTGCGAGCCCGCTCCAGTAGCCCTTGCAGGGTGAAGCGCATCGTGTCGAGATCAATGGCGTCTCGAATGGCTGGCCACGGGAAGCAGATGCGTTGCAGGCCAGGCACCTGATCTTGGCGAGCGTGACAGATGGCCCCGTAGGCGTCTGAGTCGAGCGTCAGGGCATACCACACCAGCAACACGTCTAGCGGTGGGAGATATTCCCTGCTCAGTTGCACTGCCGCTCCAGGACGGGCGTAGTGAAAATAGGTGGGTGCGTGGTGCAAGACGGAGCGTATTTCAGACCACCACTTTGAGCAGCGCTCGACAGCCAATCGTATCAAGAGATGCCATGATTGATCTTCCGGGGTTGCCAAGGCTTGAGAGCAGGGTCTTGCTGTAGACGTCTCCGCGTAAGACGGCGGATGCTCAGTCCCGACCCTGAGGTCGTTGGCGCTTAACCTCAGCTTGTAGAGGCATTCGAGCAGAGCCAGATGGACGGCGGCATGGGCAACGTCGGGATACAGCAGAAGCACTCGCTCATCTCCGGCCACCGGCTCATTGGGGATATGGTCCTCCCTGACGATGCTCGGTGCTGGAATCACGGTGCGCAAGCGGAAAATGCAGAAGCAAACAGGATCAACTGGACGCCAACTTCATGCATATTCGGCTCCTAAACTCATCAGAATGTACGGATTCTCTGCATCTAATCAATCCCTGAACCCGACTCCGACAAAAGACATTCCTGCAAGCTCAACGTCAAAACCGCCGGGACTCGACATCGGCACCATCTGGAAATCACACCAAGGAGTCGACGATACCCTTATAACGGCTTCTGTCCATATACGACGTAGCTGCCACGGCCATACCATCAGCCATCCCGTCATCTGCAGCTCAGACCAGAGAGAGGAGGCACTTACTAGGGGAACCAGGCATGCAGATCCAGGTTCTTGAGGTCCTTTCTGAACAAGGCGCAAAAGACGAGAATCTCCTGCTCGGTCCACCCGAGCCCCTTGTGGAAGAGGCGCATAACCATGCCGTCGACATTGTTGAGCAAGTGATGCTGCTCCCACATCCCCACGAGCTTGAGCCTCTTGTCGAGGGCCCACGGCGAGCACGGCAGCTTGTGCACCACCTCCGTCACGCCCCGGAACCCGCGTCGCGTTAACCAGTCCTTCCATCGCACCGGGTCGTCGACGGGCGTCCCGAAGCGCTCGCACGCCTGGCCCACCAGGTCCGACATGCGCTGGTACGCGCTGTTGGCCGGCACCGTCCCGTCGTCGCAGTGCACGATGGCCGTGATGCACTGGAGCTCCAGCCAGCCCCCGGGCTTGAGGTGCCTTTCGAGTGCGAGCTTGCGTCAGTTGAAGGATTCGGGAATCATCGAGCCGGCAGATACTCACCTGTAGCACTGGTCAATCAGCTTGGGAAAGTCTCGGACGGACAGGAACAGGTTGCGGCCAAAGATAAAGTCGGCCGTGCCCTCTTTCCACGTCCACGGCTGCTCAATGTCGTCGAGCTCAAACGAGCAATTCGGCGGCACCCTTGGTTCGTCTCGTCAGCCGTCTCGACTCTGCTTGATTCGCGAGCATATGCATCTCTACTCACCAGTCGGGCTGCACCGGGGCAATGTCGACTCCGACAACCTATCGCAGAGGTGGGAGCTTTAGTTTGATCCCCGTGTATCACCAGCATCCGAGGACCAGCATACCTCTGCACTCGGAAAGTCATCTGCCATGTCCACGGCCCAAATACCTAATCAGAGTCAGCAACCCCGGCAGGCCGTTTCTCTGGATCGACTACCCACCCGTTCCGCAGCCCAGGTCCAAGATCCTCTGTGGGTTCGGGTCGATTGGTGCCGAGAAGCGCTGCTTGTCCAGGAGCGCATAATACATGGAATGGCAGAGGTCCATGCGGTCCATCTCGCGGTCGTCCATGGGAAATCCATACTCTGCGGCCTTCATGTCAGCACGAACCCGTCGTCTGGCAAAATATCGCGATATGGTGAGTTGACGGCTGACCTTCTTTGCCGTAGACTGCATACGTCCGCTTCCCTTCAGCAACAACCCCATACATGATGGACGACGTAATGGACGTCAGAGAGCTATGGTTGCTTTGCGAGACGTTGCCCTACGAGAATCAGTCACAGTCATCTCTAGGTTGACTTGGACTTTGACAGATATCCCGCGGGCCTACCTCATCGTCACTCTGTCTCTGGTTAGCAAGCGCAAGACCTGACGACACGTCGTCTCACAAACATACCTCCACCTCATCAGGCGCGATTCGACCCGCGGGCTGAGAAGGCCAGGTCGCGGCTTGGTGCTCTTGCGCTGGAGTCGGCGGCGGCCCCGAAGCGGGCAGAGGTCGAGTGTCCTGGCGGTCCGACATGCTTTCTCGCCGGTCGCTTCTGCTGTCACGCAGCACGGTCAAGAACTCGCGCCCGACGCCGCCGACAGAGGCACTCGACGACGAGGGCCCGACGCTGCCTGGATCCGTTTCGCCAGCAGCCGCGCGCTCTGCTGTCCGTCTCGGGCTTCCCGAGGGCGATATGGCCTCGTCTGCTTGGTGATCCGGCCGTCCCCCCTTTCCACTTGGCCTTTGCGCCGTGAAACAGCTTCGGCCGCGCTGTTTTCGCCCGTCTAATATGCGGTGTCAAATCTCTGCTCTCGCGGTGCTGTCGCGAAACCCCGTTCCTCTTGCTCCCGTCTGTCCTCTCAATGTCTCTCTCTCTCCCCCTCGCACTCGCAGGGCCTTGCCGAGTGGGGGATGGCGGGGGGCAAAGAGGCAAGACGTCGGACAAGGCTCAAGGGCATGCGGCGCGGCTCGTGCGGCCCAGCATCACTCGGCGTACGGGCGATGGGCTGGTGACTTGTCAGCCTAGTGGCTCTGCGTGCGTGCGGCGCGTTGCAGCAGACGCTGCCAAGTCGATGCGGGAAACCTAGGCCGAGCCCATTACAGGAGGCGATATAGCTAAGTATTTACTTTTAAAAAATTTACGGTTTTAGTTACTTTGCTTACGCTAATATAGAATTAAGCGACGAACCTTTTATCTGCGTATAAAGAGCTACTACTTCGTAGGTAATTCTCATTAATTGCTTCTGATCCGTGTGGAGCCAAATGTCCGACACTTGCTCCTAAAACTTGAAGGAATGGTGACCCTGGCATTGACGCCCAGGCTAACTCCAGTGGTTTGCCATGATGATTAACTTAGATGCCCAAGGCATAGCGGCGTCCAGACGATCGCGGGTCAAAATAAGGCGCCTCTCCGCACCCGCACACTCGGTTTGCAATTCTTATACCACTGCCACCATAGTCGTACGTAGGGCACTGTCCAGGATTGAGCACATGCATGTCAGCGCCATATGATGCTGTGGCTCCGTTGTACAAGAATCAAGGAGAGACTTACGTGGAAGACGGCCCTGTTGTCCCAAATAACCAGGTCGTCGGTCGACCATTTCACTCGGGCCTGAATCTGGTGGTTCTCCGTGACCAACCTTTGGAGGAACTCGCACATGAATTTGTTCTCTACATCGCCGAGACCCTCAATCTGCTGCAGATGGTGGCCGAAGGCAAACAGGCTCTTCCACCCGGTGACGGGGTTGGTGCGGACACAGGGATGCGAAGCTCGCATCTCGGCGCCGCAGTTTGCCGGCGCGCCTCGAGAGCCGGGCCACAGGCGGTCCATGAAATTGTCCGACTTGCCGTCCAACGGCGTAAAGGTGGCGTTCAGACCCTCAAGCATGCGAGCCATGGGCGGCGACAGCAAATCGTACGCCTCGTACGCGGACGCGAACAGGGTATCCCCTCCACAAGCGGGCGTACGCTTGATATGCAGCGCTGTATAGTCTGGGGGGATCTTCTCAAAGGTGCCATCCGTGTGCCATCCGTCGGCGCGGCTCTGGTTCTTCTCGGTAGCATCGGAGAAGCCACCCTCCCGGCAATATAGCTTCTTCCTCGGATCGCGGGACGGGGACATGATTTCGCCGTCCAGACCGCCGTCCGGGAGCCTGGTATGGTTCAGCGGGTGTATCCAGAGATCGGAGCTGTACGGCCGCGTCGTAAGCTGGCCGAGCTTGCGCACAAGCAGTTTCTGGTCCGGGGCGTCGAGGTCCGTTTGCTTTGGGAAGACGCAGAAGCCGCGGCGCGAGATAAGGATGGCCAGGTCACGGACCTTGGCATCACACTCGGGTGAGCGAAGAATCTCGGCCAAGCTAACATTCTCAAACACGGTTCCTATCAGCGGCGTCACGTCCGAGTGTTGGTAGCAGTCCATGGACCCCGAGGGCTCGAGAGGCGTGGTGAATGCCTCGCCATGCCGACATGGAATCGCGGTTGTGCTGGGCGGAGGGACAGTTTGGGTTTCGGTTGCCGACATTGTCAAAATACTTGATGCTTCGCAATATGAAGTATCACTTCAATGTTCTTCAGGGACTGTCTGGTTCGTATATGTAAAACCGTCACCACCGATAGGCGAATTCCGTTATTATCCTAGAGAAACGATCCTTTCCCCGCCTTTATATATGCCTTACAAGTCGGCATCGGGACCGTTTGTGGCTGGATCTACATGTGGCATCTGCCAAAGCTAGACAGCATGACCACGTAAATGTCTCTCTATGGCCTAGCTTGACTGCTACCTTCAATAGGATTCAATACAGGCAAGGCGGTGCTCACAGCGGGTCCATGTATACAAAGCATCAATTATCCCTGTCATACTTGTCCTCTCTAATGGCGGTACTTGAGTGTTGGTGGAGGATATTGGAGTTCTGGTAGTATAACACATGGACGCAGTTATTTGATACATATACTTGATCCACGAGTCCTTGCTATATCTAGCTGGTTCTTCTGCAATGCTATGGCCACTGGCAAGCGCATATGTGCATGCGAGTCCTGGGCGTCAGATATGCATGTCTAGTAAGAGCGCATATTTCTTATTCGCCTCGACAGATGTTTGGCTGGAAAGTGCCCGCCGGTGGTTCAGCTATGCGGGGTAGCAAAGGACTGGTTTCACCGCCACGGACGTTGATGTAGCCCAATTGTTGTTCACTGAGTAGATACTCCAAGGTTCGTAGACTTTGTGCCGTGGTGTGATGGCAAACTATTGAGCCAACTACATAGTGAGGGACGGCAGCAAAGGCTGGAGAACGAATACCTTGAGTATCTTGAGGAAAGCTGCGTCCAAGTTAAACCAAATGTTGAATTGAATATCTCATGCTCGCCCTGTCGAGCTCGTTATGCCACCATCGACCACGATTTTCTGCCCCGTGATATACCGAGCCTCGTCAGACGCAAGGAACAGCGCCGCGTGTGCCACGTCCCAAGCATCGCCCATCCTCCCCATCGGTACCTGGGCATTTCTCATTTGGCAGAACTCCTCATATCCGCCCGGCCGGGGGAAGCGTTCCGACAGATGCTTGGTGTGCGGCGTGTCCATGAGCCCCGGCACCACGGCATTCAACCGGATGCGCTTCTCGGCATACGAGACGGCCGTCGCCTTGACAAACTGCAGCACCGCTGCTTTGGCCGTGTTATACGCGATCTGCGGCTTGCCTACGTACCGGAGGCCAGCAACGCTGGAGATGCAGACAACCGCACCGCCGCTTGGCTGCGCCTCCATGATGGGGAGGACGTGATGGCATGCCAGGTAGACCGTGTTGAGGTTGACGTCCAGCTGGGACTTCCACGTTTCTTCCTCCATGCTACCCGCCGTGCCCGGCTCAGAGTAGCCAACATTGGCCAGGAGGATATCGATCCGGCCATGCTTGGCCACGCAGGCATCGACCAGAGCCTTGACGGAGTCGGACACGGTCGAATCCATGGGCATGATATCGCAAGGCTGCCCCGTCTCGTCAATGGCTCGCTTTGTCTTGGCTGTGGATGCCATTGTCCTGTTCCCCCCAAAGATGGCGGCCCCTTGGCGGGCGAAGAGAACAGCACAAGCCGCGCCAATACCCCATCCATCGGGCCCCGACTGGCCGAGGCCAATGACGAGAGCGACCTTGCCTTGCAAGCTTAACATTTTCCGGGGGCCAAGGGAGAATTACCAAAACATGCAATGTTCATGTTATGTTTGCCAGATGGTTTGTGAGCAAGTAGAAAACTGAATCGTATATGTTCATATGGCTGGAGCTGGGCCGTGCCTGCAACCATTTCCCCCAAACAGGCCATCTTCGGTCCATGTCGGCAATGCCTTTTATATAATTGCCGTGAGTGACACCCCATGCCGCCTAGCGTTACATGTGTATATATGGCGCATGCAGCCCTCAACTTGGGCCCGGGTGATCGCCCGTATCTATCAAGGATCTTGTACAAACCTCTCGTTGAGTTTCTCGGCCAATTTGCGAAGAGAGGCACTTTGGGTGATGTCGAAAACGCTGACTTTGGAGGCCACGTTGAGCCCCAGCCAGGCTCGCAATTCAACCGCCACCAGGGAGTCCACTCCGTAGGCCGACGGCGACTTCTCCTGGTCGATTTGCGCGCCAGCAACACCGAGCATCTGGCTGATTCGACCTTTTAGGACCTTGATCAACATCTCGACTCTCGTCTTCTCAGGGCAGTCCTTGAGGCTCGTCCTCAGCAAGTCCCCGACTGCCTTTCCATGGCTTTGCTCCCCAGCAGCTTCGCCACCAGGCCGCCACAGGCACGCGAACCGAGGCTCCAGGCGCCAGTTCAAGTCCCCAAAGCTCGTCCAGGGGCGGATGCCAGTCACCATCTGCCCGTGGTAAGGGTGGAGGATGGCCAGCTCGACGGTGCACAGCAGCTCCGACACGCTCAAGGAGCGGTAGCTGTTGAGAAGAAGGTCCGGTCTCGGCTGTGAAGCCCGCAGCTTGCTTGACGAGTGGATGACTAATAGGTCCTGTCAAGATAAAGACGCTCATTCACGCTGTTGCCTAAAAACAGCAAGCAGTTCGTAATGCCATATTAATAATGGTTTCGAACTTTCTAGCTAATATCGTCATCTATGCTGCCTGGGTGGCATTATCGCCACCATACCTATCATCACAAGAATATAAAGCGGCAACGCAGATCAAGACGGAATAGAACGATAGATGAATACACACATTCGCAGGAGACCTATACGGTTGATCTGACTTATTCTTTCTTAGTGACTTTTTCCTCCTTTCCATATAGCTCTCTTCGCGAGAGTTATGAGCCCGGGAGAATTCGTTTCTGAAACTTCCGGACGCTATGATCTGACTTTTTCCTCCTTTCCATATAGCTCTCTTCGCGAGAGTTATGAGCCCGGGAGAATTCGTTTCTGAAACTTCCGGACGCTATGATCTGACTTTTTCCTCCTTTCCATATAGCTCTCTTCGCGAGAGTTATGAGCCCGGGAGAATTCGTTTCTGAAACTTCCGGACGCTATGATCTGACTTTTTCCTCCTTTCCATATAGCTCTCTTCGCGAGAGTTATGAGCCCGGGAGAATTCGTTTCTGAAACTTCCGGACGCTAAATTGCTTAGCCCTCTCGCGATCAAGCCGCCAAAATGAAGACCGATACGACTACTCGTGTGATTCTTACGAAGCCCGAAGACTGGGACTTCTGGCTTCGGCAATTGCAAGCACGGATTGATGAGACAATCCACCCTATTGTCTTCGAAGATAGGGCGCCAAAACAAGCCCCGGAAAGACCGGAATATTCCTCTTTTGGGAACAATGCTAACGTTTTTACTGACCTTAGCGCTGGGCAGCAGAAGACATATATGAATGCATTGTCAGACTTTGAGAGCCGCCAGAAGGAATTCCTTGCCGAGCGGAAGCTTATCACAGCAGCAAGAGCGATCTTTGCAGAGACCGTCAGCAAGGTCAAGCTTCTATCCCTTGATGAAGACGAATCTCCCTATACGTGGTTCAAGCGGCTAGAGAAGGCAACTGCCCCGGCGAAGGGATACATGCTTGAACGGATCAAAAGACGCTATTCCGACCATATCTCTGCTACTAAGAAGACATTCCCCGAGTGGATAGATCAGTGGGAAGAAATAATGCAACAAGCAAAGCGTTATTTCCTCAACGAGGCTCTGACTGGGCAGTGGCTACGAGATCTAGCAGCCATAATCCGGCCCTATAGCGACGGCTACGCTACGATCTTCAGAGACGAGAGTCGAAAGCTCGATGCAGCAGCAGCGGTTATCCAAGAGCGGCTATACCATTCCCTACCGCCTGGAGCGACGGCCACCGAGTCTGCAGAAGGGGTAGCTGCAGCAGAAGCTTCGGAATGGACCCTCCAATTTGCTGCTCATCGCTTTCGGGAAATAATAGAATTCGAGCAGCAACAGCAGCGACAGAAGACCCCAGGAGTCAAGAGAGGAGCCGGATTCCACGTTGACGGCGACGAAGACGACCAGAGGCCGTCGAAAAAGAAAAAGAAGACTCGTTGTCTAGGCTGCGGATCGACTAGGCATGGCCTATCCGACTGTTGGTCTATCTTTGAAGAGCTTCGTCCACCACACATGCCTAAGAACGAGAGCCTTATCAAGAGAGCCCAGAAAGCCCTAAAGGAAGATGCCTCTTTGCAGAAGAAGGTAGAAGAAATCAAGGCCAAGAGGGATCAAGAAAAATAGCAACCACAGCGGCTTCTAGGATCTCGTCCTAGAAGGAAGCATGGCAAGATAGTAGGAATTGCTAATCCAGCCTTTCTCTACTCGGCTGAAAAGAAGTCTGCGGATTACCCTTTGAAGAATTCGACCCTCTTGGACTCAGGAGCCTCCCTTCACATCTGCAACAACCTTAGCAGATTCCGTTCCTTTCGAAAGGCCAGAGCGGACTTTCTAATCACAGGAGACTCAGAGGTTCGAATAGAGGGCTACGGAAGGGTTGATGTGACAGTCACAGCACCCGACGGGTCAAAGAGAAAGCTTCGGCTAAAGAAGGTTGCTTACTGCCCTACCTTTTCGGCTAGCCTTGTCTCTTTTCAACTCCTCCGAGACGAAGGGATCTTCTGGGACACTTTTCCAACGCCTACCCGGCTAGTCCACAAGAGCCGGAGACCGATCTGTGTGCTATTTAGGGTATATCAGCAATTCGTCCTTGATTTCCGACCAATCAAGCAGGAAGATTTCGACGAAGCCGCGTTCCTTGCTTCCAAGCCAAGAAGGAAGGGGTCAAGGGATCCGAGACCTACAGCTGTTGCAGATGCCGACCTTTGGCACGCCCGTCTGGGTCATTTAGGTCCGATGGCTTTGTATAAGCTAGGACAAAGGAAAGGTCTTCGAATCAAGGGTCCAAAGACTGCTGAGTGTGAGATCTGTGCCCAGGGAAGAGCCCGAAGGCAGGTCTCACGACGACCTCCAACAAGGGAAAGGAGCTATGCCTGTGAGGAAATCTGGATCGACTGGACCGACCTAGCACCAAGCCACGACGAAGAATTCGGACCCTTCCTTCGAGTCATGTTCATCACGGATGCTTTTTCAGGGATGGTTTTCCCCTATTTCCTTCGGACCTATCAAGAGAAGCACAACTGGGCAGCCCTCCGTGACTTCGTTAGTTGGATGAAGCTAAGGTTTGATTGTACGGTCCGGAACGTACGGTCAGACGGAGAGCTGTTCACTAAGAAGATCAGGAATTGGCTGAGGAAGAAGGGGATTTCGGCAGAGCCGTCAGCTCCCAACACCCAGGCCCAGAATGGGGGTGCAGAGAGGTTCGGAGGGATAGTCATTGAAAAAGCTAGGAAGATGAGGATAGCCGCGAAGCTTCCACATGACCTTTGGAAGGAGACGGTGGAAGCAGCCTGCTACGTGTGGAATCGGACGCCTCGAGCCCCTAGGCCGCCCGTGGACTTGCCAAGCCAGTCAGCAAGTCCGTCGGACCCGGAAGATCAACAAGTCCTGTGGAAAACCCCGTTGGAGCTCTTCACTCGAAAGGATCAACCCGAACAGCACAAGCATCTTCGGGCCTACGGGTGCAGGGCTTACGCAATGACTGCCGATGCACAACTAGGAAGGAAAAAGCTCCAAAAGCTAGATCCACGCGCTCACATCGGCTATTTAGTTGGCTACAATTCAACGAACATCTTCCGGATCTGGATTCCACAGCTGAAGAAAGTAATTTCGACTAGGGATGTTATTTTTGATGAAAGGACCTTCTTTGACGGGAAGAGAGAGCAAGAGCCACTTTTGGAAAGCATCAATCAGCTAGTCCAGCAGATCTCTATTCCGGAGAGTCAACAGAAGAATCAAGAAGTCCTCGACGAAGAAACAGACCTAGAGAGTCAGCTTGGATCAGATGACGAAGACGAGGTCAGGAGCACTATCTTTGTCCGTGACGAAAGCCCAGAGCCCGACGAAGAAGAAGAGGACGAAGAGGAAGACGACGGAGCCCTGAAGAGAGCTAAGGAGCTAGAAGAAGCTAGCTATCTTACGCCTCCCGAAGAAGAAAGCTATCAATCTATTCTCTCAGTCTTCCTTCCGGTCTCTTCCGCTCCTAAGGGGGTGGGGGCAGGCACCTTTCATGCGTTAGGACCATCTGTGCAGGTAGGATCGGAAGAGCCGTTCGAAGAGCCCAAGGACCGATTCGAGGATTTCTTCCCGAAGCCAATAGAAGACGGGATCCACGGAGCTTTTACAGCTGGAAGGCTGTTTAAGGCGAAGGCTAGGCCACATAAGAAGGACCTTCCCGACCTCCCGCAGACACTTCGGCAGCTTGAAAAGCATCCCTTCCGTGAAGAATTCACGAAGGCCCAACGGGACCATCTCCAGTCTCACGAAGAGATGGGTACCTTCGAAGAGGTCCCTTGGAAGAAGGCAGCCGGCAAGCAGGTCCTAGGGTGCAAATGGGTCTTTGTTTACAAGACTGACAAGCATGGCTTCCTTCAAAAGTGCAAGGCACGCCTTGTTGTGTGTGGGAACCAGCAGAAGGAAGGGGATCTTCCTACGAGGGCCACAACTTTGGCCGGCCTATCTTTTCGCGCCCTGATGGCTATAGCAGCCGAATACGACCTTGAGCTCGAACAGATGGATGCAGTCAACGCCTTTGTCAACAGCCCGATAGACGAGGTGGTCTTTATTAGGATGCCCCCTGGATTCACGAGGCCCGGCAGAGTCCTTCTTCTTCGAAAAGCTCTCTATGGGCTACGCCGCTCTCCTCTTCTTTGGCAACAGCATCTCACAGGGTCTCTCGAGGCTCTAGGCTTCGAGAAGGTTCCACAAGAACCTTGTGTAATGCGGAAGGCCGGAGTCCTAGTCTTCTTTTATGTGGACGATTTCATCTGGGCCTATAGGAAGGAAGACAAAGAGATAGCAAAGGAAGCTATGGCCGGATTACAGCAACGCTATCGGATGAGCCTTTTGGGGGAGCCCCGTTGGTTCCTAGGGATCCACATCCTACGGGACCGAGCCCGAAAGACGATCTGGCTGACCCAAGACGCTTATATCGAAAAAATCACTCATAAGCTAATTGGGGACCCGAGTCTCCTCTCTCAAAGGTTTCCAGATACTCCGATGCAGGACGAAGAGCTAGTTCCGGCTCCTATAGCATGGCAAGCTTCGCAGAAGGAAGTCCATCAATTCCAGCAGAAGGTCGGATCTATCCTTTTTGCAGCTATTTCCACGCGGCCGGACATAGCTTTTGCTGTCTCCCGACTAGGCCGGCAAAACCAGAATCCTGACTCCACGCATCAGATGGCCGCAGACCGAGTCCTCCTTTATCTCTTCGCTACGAAGTCTTATGGAATAAGACTAGGGGGAGGAGAGAAGGAAGCAGAGATCTTCGTCTGCTCGAGTGACTCTTCTTTTGCAGACAATTCCCTCGACAGGAAAAGCTCACAAGGATACGTCATGACCCTTTTCGGCGGACCTATTGCTTGGAGAGCTTCGAAGCAGGCTACAGTGGCTACGTCTAGCACAGAAGCCGAATTTCTGGCCATTTCAGAAGCAGCCAAGGAGGCTATTTTCCTCAGCCGCCTCCTCCAGTCCTTACAGATCCAGATTCCTAGCCCTTTGAAGCTAGAGTGTGACAACACGCAGACCATCCGACTCTTAGAAGGAGGATCGAAGCTATCAACACGGCTACGGCACGTTGATATCCACCAGCATTGGCTACGGCAGGAGATCGAAGAAGGAAGGATACGTCTGCATTGGGTGCCTACGGCACAGATGAAAGCAGACGGTCTAACAAAGGCACTCCCGCTGCAGAAGCTGCAGTCTTTCCAAAGGCTAATAGGAATAGTGGACCTGAAAGATCGACTTTGGCAAGAAGCTCGCCTGGAGACACTCCGAGACTGGATAGCGAAAAGGGATTTGCCCCTACCTTCATGCTCACATGCCAGAGGCCCTGTTTGACTGTGTGTAGCTGTTTCCTAGAGGGTCTAGGCCAGTGCCACAGCTAAGGGGGTGTGTTGAGAAGAAGGTCCGGTCTCGGCTGTGAAGCCCGCAGCTTGCTTGACGAGTGGATGACTAATAGGTCCTGTCAAGATAAAGACGCTCATTCACGCTGTTGCCTAAAAACAGCAAGCAGTTCGTAATGCCATATTAATAATGGTTTCGAACTTTCTAGCTAATATCGTCATCTATGCTGCCTGGGTGGCATTATCGCCACCATACCTATCATCACAAGAATATAAAGCGGCAACGCAGATCAAGACGGAATAGAACGATATATGAATACACACATTCGCAGGAGACCTATACGGTTGATCTGACTTATTCTTTCTTTGTGACTTTTTCCTCCTTTCCATATAGCTCTCTTCGCGAGAGTAGCCGGCCTTTTCGAGCCGCTTGCCTATCCCAGATCGTGCCGCAAGGCCCAGCGTTGGAACGGCTCCCAGGTCAATCAACACGGCGGGCTTGCCCCTGGCCACGCGGTTGAGCGCAAGGGCATCCTGGAAAGTCCCCGCTGCCGTGTAGTTGGCCTGGCCAAAGTTGCCTATAACGCCCGTGACGGAGGAGAGGAGAATGAAGAAGTCCAGCTTGATATCTCGTACCGCCTCGTCTAGATTCTTTGAGCCCTCGAGTTTCGGACGGACCACAGCATGCCACTGTTCGCTAGTCATCTGGGCGAAGCTTGCGTTTTCTAACACTGCGGCGGCTTGGATGATGCCACGAATGGGCACCTGGTTGTGGCACTCGCGCACGACATCCTCCAGATGCGCCTTGTTGACGACATCGCAGCTCCGGATCAGGACCTGGACGCCGGCATCATGGAACTCTTGCAGGATGTCGTGGACTGGGTACTTTTGGGGGGTTCGAGACATGAGAATCATGTTTTTGGCCCCCTGGCGCGCCATCCAGCGAGCAATTTCCAAGCCAATGCCGCTTAAGCCTCCCACAATGAGATAGGAAGCCTCCGGTGGGAACCGCACCATTGAGTGAGCTGCGAGCACCTGTATTTCACCGAGTTGATATATAATGTTAGCTTGACTGACGACGCGCGAAAAGAGGAGTCTACTGGATGAAAAGTCCCTTAACGCACCGTAATGTCATCTCCCTCTCGGAGTTGAATAACAATCTTGCCAATGTGTTCGCCAGTCTGCAAGCGGCGAAACGCCTTTTGGCACTCCGCAATCCCATAAGTTGCGACAGGGATCTTATGCTCTATTCGCTTCTCTTCAAACATGCCCATCACTTCCCGGAGAATGCTCGAAAAGGTCTTGCCGTCATGCAAGGCCAGCTGCACGAGATCCATGGCGACAAACGACGCGCACTCGTCAAACCGGCTCATGCCTAGGCAGCTGTTGTGCTGTGCGTCTTTCTTGCCCAGCTCGATGAACCGACCAAAGGGCGACAAGCAGCTCCAACCGGCGTGCAGCAAAGGCCCCGTCAATGAGTTCAAGACAACGTTGACGCCTTTGCCTTGAGTTTGTCGCCAGATCTCCTCCGCGAACGACGGATCTCGGCTGGAAAATATGTCATCGGCAGGTATGGAAAAGGTCTCGATGAGGAACTTGCGCTTCTTCTCGGACCCGACCGTTGCATAGACGCGAGCGCCCAGGTGTTGGCTGATTGTAACAGCGGCTTGGCCTACTCCTCCCGCAGCAGAGTGAATCAAGACCGTCTCATTTGGTTGAAGGCGGGCGAGGTTGACCAGGGCATGAAAGGCGGTGGCGAAAGCCATGGGGATAGAGGCCGCCGTTTCGAACGACATGTCCTTGGGGACGGCGGCCACCGTCGTACACGGAACTCGTACTCTGTTTGCCCAGTGTCCGGCGGGCATCAGGGCACAAACCCGTTGACCGACGTGGAACTCGCTCTGGGCCGCAGTCCCGACCCTGCAGACGTATCCCGCGCACTCGAAGCCCATCCACCTCTGCTTCAGCTGGCCTACAGCGACCAAGACGTCACGGAAGTTGAGCCCAAAGGTATGTGGCACAATCTCAACCGAGTCTTCCATCCAGGGTATCCAATCCAGCAAGGCGTTGTCTTGCTTGAACATGAGGCTGTCGAGCAGCCCGTGCGACTGCTGCTCCATTCGCAGATACGGCCCTTGCAGGGAAAACGGCATTTGACGGGGGAAGCTCTGCCCGCCCATGCGTGCAAACGTTTCGTTCAAATCTTCGTCCCCAGATGCCCTTGGGATCAGTATTCTCCCCTCGCGCTGCGCAAATTCAAAGTCGTTGGGTCCCGAGGGAGTCCACCTCCTGGACAGGCGGAAAACGTCGCAAATGGCATTGATGGTCGAGCCATCCCAGGACTCGACGTCGGGATCCAGATCCAAAGACACAAATTGCTTGGCCCCTTCCTCTACCCTGAGTGTTCGAAGCAGGCCAATGTGGAGAGCAGCATCCGGCAGGCGACTATCACAGGTTGCTCCTCTCGATACCCATAAAAGGCTCTCGACGTGTTGTACTGTTCTCTGGAGCAGGCTCAAGTTTTCCGAGTTGACGCGAGCCAGAAAGTCCGGGTTGGCGTCGGCGAGTATGATACACGGCCTTCCAGCCAGTGATGCATCCCCAAGAGACTCTTCGACAACTTCAGTTCCAGAAAGCTCGTGCAGGCCGCTACAGAGGTCTGCCATCCATCCATGAGACCTATCCAGGGATTCGGGAAGTCGAATCACTGCCACACTTTTGCAAAGCTGTGTTGATGTGTCTAGCGATTGAGGAACCGCGGAGGCTACAATGACTGAACTTGTCGGATCGTCAGTGGGATGACTAGAAACTCGAATCTCTGGAGGACTAAAACCGCTGTCAGATAGAACAGCATCCCATGATACATGGTACGATGGCAGACCCGGCTCTTGCTTGAGTATGTTCCTGATGCACCGGTGAAGAGGCGTAGCAAGCTGTTCCAGAATAAACACCTTTCCGCCGGGTACCAAAATCTTTCGGATACTGCTCAGAGCTCTTGTGATGTCTTTGACTTCGCCAAGCACATTACAAGCAATGACCAAGTCATAGCCGGCAACTAGAAATCCCTGTTCAGCTGGGTCTCGCTCGACATCAAACGTCTTGTAATGCACTTGATTCGCGAACCCCTCCAGTTTTCTTTTCGCGCCATCAAAAAAGCTGGTGCTGATATCGGTGAATTCGTAGCTCAGTTGTGTCCGGCACGAGGCGAACCCTTCAAGCGCCGATACAGTTGCATTGCCAGCACCAGCGCCGACCTCGAGTGCGCGAATTCGCGGGTGCTTATGGGCGAAAAGACTCGTGTACTGCTTCAACATGCCGAGGCCCCTTGACCAGCTTTCCAGAAAGGCATACACCTGGTCCAGAAGCCCGCTTTGAGATATGACCTCATGCCCATGTCCTTCGCTGCCGATGAGATAGATCAGGTGTTCTGGTAGGATCTGGTCGAGTTGCCCCTTTATGTGACCCGAGGATAAGTCTTCCACAGGCTTGGACTCTTGTTTTTCCCCACACATGGCCTCGCTTGCGCAGTAAGCTTGGTCCATGTCGCGCATCCACGCCACTATCAGCTGCGTCTGCTGATCGAGGCCTTGCTCTTCGTCTGGGGTCAAGTGCGCCAAAGCATCGTGAATAACCTTGAGGACGGCCTGTTTCGAACACGTGATGTGAAGTTTCTCTTGTGAGTATGAGCTCTTAGAAACCATGTTCTTCAAACCAGATGTGTTGAGAAGGGACACATCCGGCCGCCAGGTAGTTGTCAAGAACATGGAGTCATCGGCAATATGTGCAGTCCTCCGCCTTCGCGAGAGCGACTGAATATTGAAACCCTGAATCTCTACAATTGGAGTTCCTGTTCCTTCCTCGTTCTCGAACAGTTTCAAAGACACTTCAAACCCTTGATCATCAATGGTGTTGAGGGTCGCGGCCACCCGAAGCTTCATACCCGCGCTCAGTTGACTCTGGGCATCGCGGATGATGATCCTCCCTGCCGTCTTGGGGATCGAGAGGCCAAGCTCCATCATGATAGGTTTTGGCATACAGCCCCAGGAGACCTGGAAGCAGGAGTCAATTACCCCAAGGTAGAAAAGATAGTTACATCGATACGGGGTTGGCATCATAGCGGCGATGTTTGGCACGGCTAGAGTCGCAACCGCCACCTTTTCGCCAACGGCCATGGAGGTGATGTTTCGAAATGTTCTGCCCAGGGTTGGGCCCACGGTTTGAAAGTACTCGTAGAAGTCTGCAACGTCGACCGAGGTGAGTTCTTGGCTTCTCCCTAAACCGAGGCAAAGTGTTCCAGCGCATGCTGGCTGAGAGCCGGGAGGAATGAGGGAGGCTCTCCCTGTACAACATTCAAGCCAGCCTCTGTCTTTCGTCCTTGAAAAGATCGAAAAGTCTTTACTGCCCGTGCAATCGAGCAGTCGCGGATCGGCGCCTCGGAGCACCAGTTGCACCTCGACCCCGTCCTCGTCCTTTGGGACAACCACACCATTGAATAGATTGATGTCTCGAATGATCAAGTCCCCAACCATTTCTGGATACGTTAACTGATGCATGGCTTCGGTCAACATGACTGTCAGGCCAGATATTGGAAACAAGATGGATGACTGGAGGGCATGATGCTGCAGCCAGGGGAGATCTGCCACCCGGAGGATATTGCGCCAAACACAGGTCTCCGGATTCAGGCCTTCGACTCGCAGCCCCAGCAAGTCGTGGCGGGGAAAGCGTCGTTGAAAGTCTTCCTTGGAGCTCGGCGGCTGCGCCCAATAGCCGACGGAGTGGTCCCATTGATATCGCGGCAAGCCATGAGCAACCTGTACGTCTGACGTGCCACGAGGGAAGTTGACCTGGGCGAGATCGACGGGATAGCCCTGGCAGAATAACTTTCCGGCTAGTTGTTGCATAGTGAGGACGGCATCTTTCCCCCGTTGTAAGCATGAAGACATGGCCATGCTGTCTGTGTCCAGGCCATGGTGCTCAAGTACCTGCCGCATCGCTCCTTGCAGGGCACCGTGAGGCCCAATCTCAATGAGCATGTCAACAGCGGCAGGGGGTTGGGCCGGTGACGTCTCTCCTCCAGTCATCAATTTCTCAAGCGCATCTGCAAACAAGACGCACTGGGTCATGTTCTGGACCCAATGGCTTGGCGAGCGCAACCGTTGCATCTCATGAACGATATCTCCAGTGACGGGAGAAGCATAAATGATGCCCCGTTTACTGTTAGCCGGCTCCTCGCTTCCCAGGCTTGAACCTAGCTTCCACTGGTAGTCTTTCGCCAGGGCTTGCATCTGAGGGGAATGATAGGCAGCTGGAATCTTTAGGCGACGAACAAATACTTGATCAGAGGATGCCAGAGCCTCGATTTCATCCAAGGACACCGTGTCTCCGGAAATGGTGACGTTTGACGGGCTGTTTTGGCACGCAACCACGGCATCGCCCTGTGGTATCTTGCGAATATACTCGAGTGCTTCTGCTTTACCTACGGCGATTGATGTCATGCCGCCGGTAATCGTGCCGCAGTCCACGGCCTCGGACGTAAGCTGGCCGCGAAAGTATGCCACGGAAATGGCTTCCTCAAAAGTGAGGGCTCCCGCGGCATAAGCTGCGGCAATCTCTCCACTCGAGTGTCCGGTTACAGCCGTTGGGGAGACGGTCCATGAGTCGAGGAGCCGCACCAGGGCCAGCTGCAGGATGACGGTGAGTGGGAAGCTGAGAAATGGTTGGTTTACCCTGCTTCCAGTTTCACTGGCGGTAATCTCCTCTGCAGGTTTACACAGAAATTCGAAAATAGTTAGCGGGTTCAGTTTCTCTTGGCAGTGCAGAAGGTTTGAGAGACTGACGAAGAACACTCCAGGTCGCACCAAGCGACTTGACGTGGTCATCAGCCATCTTGAGGGCTTCGGAGAAAGCAGGATACGCAGCAATCAACTCGCGACCCATGGCATACCACTGCGCCCCTTGTCCAGTGAAGACGAAGCAAAGCCGTGGCTTTTTGGGCGAATATTTTGGCGAGAGACTCAAGCTGCCGACAAGGTCACTCAACTCCTCCGGGGACCTGGCTGGCGTTGCCACTCGCCAGGAGAAATGAGACCGGCGTTGGCCAAGGGTGAATGCCACGTCTCGAAGATTAGGCTCTCGCCCCAGGGACAAGGGGATATTTGCCAGATTCTGCATATATAACCGCAGGCTCTGCTCTTGTTTAGCGCTCATAACAAACAAAAAAGGTTGTTGGAGAGGGGCTGGCGCTGAACGGTGGATATTTGTGAGGATAGCACCGTTAGGTGGTTGAAGGAAGCTTGAGATCCCATTCGGATGAAGACCATAGCAATCGAGTCCTTCCAATATTACGTGGGTATTCGTGCCCCCGGCCCCGAAATTGTTGAGTGAAGCTCGACGAGGCTTGTTTTGCGGCCATGGTACCAGCTCGCGTAGAACCTGACGATGGCTCATCAACCCTGCCAACACTAGTTCAGGGGACGGCTCGAAAAACTGACCACTCACCTTGATCTTCAGTCTCGAAAAATCAATGCCTCTGTTTGGGGTCTTAAATAGGGTTTGGGGAGGGACAAGACCCATCTCTAGCATTTTAACCACCTTGATCACAGCGGCCAGGCCGCTGGCCGCTTCCATGTGCCCAAAGTTTCCTTTGACGGAGCCGACGAGTAGAGGATCGTTGGCGGGTCGATCCCTGGCAAAAGTATTTCCAAGAGCATTCATCTCGATCCTGTCCCCGGCGATTGTCCCGGTGCCGTGGGCCTCCACGTACGGGGTGTCACGAGGGTCCAGTCCTGCCTTGTCATAACAGGCACGTATTAGTTGCTCCTGGGCGTCTTGGGAAGGCGAAGTGATTGTGGGAGTTCGTCCGTCCTGGTTCATGCCAGTTTCTCGTATGACGGCCCGGATGGGATCTCGGTCGCGCAGGGCGGCGTCGAGTGGCTTGAGGATAATGCAGCCCACGCCTTCTCCACGTCCGTAGCCTTCAGCGCGGTCATCAAAGCTATATGACTTGCCTGCGGCACCAGTTGGGCTGTCCCATAGTTGTGGACACCGTTAGCGGCATACAACAAGGTCCAAGCCGCGTAAGGACATCGTGAGTGCGGCAAACCAAGGGAGCGTCGGCGCGGTCGATGTCCAGGAAGCAAGACAAGGTGGCTGGAGAGACTTACCCTAACGTAGACAATCCGACAGACGTGCTTGAATGCAAAAGAAGATTGGCGCCTCCGACAACGGCTATATGACTCTCTCCGGACCGGAGACTTTGGCATGCCAAGTGTAAGGCAGACATCGACGTAGAGCATGCTGTATTGACAGTCACGCTGGGCCCGTGGAGGTCAAAGAAGTGCGATATCTTATTGGCGATCATGGTGAGGTCGTTCCCCAGCAGCATGTATCGCGGCTGGTTCTCGGCATCCTTCATGAGCATGTCGTGATAGTCTCGGAAGGCCGTGCCCGCAAAGACAGCCGTCGAGGATCCCGCAATGTCATTTAGACGCAAGCCGGCTTCCGTGATTTGTTAGCCACGAACATTGAACTCTCCGCGAGAGGTCGGATTACACGTGTATGGAATGCACAGAAATTGAAGGGACCCTGCCTGATTCGAGTGCTTCAAAAGCGGTCTCCAGGAGCAAGCGTAGTTGGGGGTCCGTCGCCTACGACACACCTTGAGCAGTGCCTCCAACAGACGACTCTACTTCTGGTGTCTATATCACCTTGGCTAACTCAACAGGCAAGTTGAAAAATCGAGCATCGAAAAGGGACACGTCTTCCTTGAGAAAATGACCGCCTCGGCTGTGAATCTTTCTTACAAATTTTAGCCGACGCGTCAAGTAAAGCTACATGCGCTATTGATAGGCTCAAGCATATTTTACTAACAGTTCCACTGCGTTCGGCACGAGGATGGAAGAAGGCGTCCTCATTCAGCCGCTCGGGCCAGCGTGACCAAGTGTTGCGGGCGGCGGCGCAAAGCTCCCACAGCCTTTCGGGGGAGTCAACTTCCCCTGGGAAACGGCAGCTCATGCCTACGATGGCGATGGGGATGGATCGTGTCGACATGGTTGAAGAGTCTCTGAGCAAGAAACACAGCGCAAGCAGTTGGCAGACAGCTTTAACCACGGGGACGTCTTCTTTTATCCGCGATATCTAAGAGTGGTTTGAGTCGGAACACCATGGTACGAATACCGCAAATCAATAGGCTGAGGCTCAGAGGTATAATTCCGAAGTAAGTCTAATAACTTGAGACAGCCTTGGCGATTGACAACGGCGCGTGGCCCAATGAGAAAAGGTGAAGAAGGCCAACATGCTAAGACTGTCTTGATTTATTGTTTGTAAAAAGAAAACTCAATTGCCCTAGTACGTGTGCACAACATGAGGCTGAATTGATGGAAGCTCAGATTTGTCGGCTGCAAAAAGGGCCCGAATCGAAGTCTCACTGCTGTTCTGAATAAGGCGATACTGCAATACTGTACTACCTAAACCAGCAGAAGTTGCTTTTTCCCTCTTCAGCTGGCTTGCGACGCGGTAAGTTCTTGCAACCCTATGCCGAGTCTTAGTTACATGTAGTTCACGATCGAGCAGCTTCGGCATCCGGCGACAGCCCTGTCGATGCTGCAGGATGATGTCAAGATTCTTCATTTTAGTGCGATTCGGGCTGTAATTCGCTTCGGGTTTTAGTTAGTAGCAGGATAAGCTCGTTACTACTACTGCAAAGCTTCTAGTTTCCTCTATACGAAGGTTGCGCATATAAGAAATTGAACCTCTCAGGGTCACACCCAAGTCTTGTGTCCTATCGGCGGTAACACGAGACTGTTTCCATCGCGTAACACCAATCGAATCCTTGGCAGCGGCTTGTTCGATTCCCGATGTCTGCGGTGAGGGATATGTGCGAGCATATCGAAGCTGAACCGCAAACATGAGGCACATGTACGTGACTCCTTCGGGCATCGCAAAGAACCCAGCGCCTTGATTCGATGCCCATATAGCACGGAACAGTTGAAGTTTTCGACGGGTTCACAAGCGTCCAGGTCGGTGAACTGCACCAACGCTGCCATCCAAACATTCAATCCGTGACCTGTTCGATCCTGTAGTCCTCGACTAGTCAGAAATGGACAACAATCCTCTCAAGACGGGCCCGTGTTACTTTCTTCAAGCTTACTGAGGTTCAGGCAATGCCTTTGGGCTGCGGATGGCATCATTGCATCAGATGATCCAGAACCCTCGCCGACACTGAGCTCACGGATGTCTGCTGCCGCAACTGCTGCCATCCGTTTTCGCAGCTTACATGGCCATTGGAATCAAGCAAAAGACCAAGGCTTTCCGCACTCTTTCCGTAGGTTTCCTTTCTGGGGGCCGACTGGGTGCGTTCGTACGAGTACCAGTGCGGGTGCTACCGTCTTTCACGTTCCCTGGGCTCTTTGAACGGGCAAGTCGGCCAGAATCCAGGTGAGCTTTCGTCATGTATAAGCATCCATCATGGAGGGATCCGACCGGTAGCCGCCTGTGAAAGACGTAGATGCCCGCTCGCAATGTCAAGCGGCTAGTCATGGTGCTTTACGAGGGTATAAGTCGCGTACCGCATGAGGTCAAGTCGGTTGGGCGTGTAACGGAGCGCTTCAGCTTGCGAAGATGCGTACCTGGATCGATCTGTAGACTCACAGACCAGGTGCCAAATATACAAAGAAAATGATGGCGAAATGCCGAGATGAGCGACATATGACCAGTTCCCGTGAGCATCAGCCAAGCTTAGGTCCCATCGACCCGATCGTATATCCTTTGCCGTCGGAAAAATGTACATGGACGCCTTCACGTACGGACCGCAAAGGTGCCGGGCCAATCCAGAAGTCCCCGTCTCCAATTCGCCCCGGTCGAGCCATGGTTTCCCGCCATGGAAGTCCGGGCTCGCTAGTAAGCACAAGGTCTGTATAATTCGTAGTAGTACATGCACGGCGTGCCATATCCCGTCGCCAGAACCTCCCTTCCATCGCCTAGGCGACCCTGCCCAAGATCCAGTCCTTCTCCTTGTGGCTCGGCATATCCAGCCGGCCGCTGACGGGCAGGTTGCGCTTCTTGAGCTCCGCTTCAATCACCTTCCAGCGGCCAATGGCAATCTCCCTGTCGATGGGCCCGATGCGGCGACTGTGCACCTTGACGTTTGGCAGGGCTTTCCACTCTTCTGACTGGCCGATGACGTCGGCCAGCTTCTCCTTCTTCCACTTTGCGGTGGCGAGGGCTGCCTCGAGCAGCTCTTGAACGTTTTGGACAGTGCTGAGTCTGTGGTCAGAGATGAGTTGCCCAGACAGCTGGTAGAGCCGCTTCCGCAGCTACGCAGTCAAAACGGCGTTAGCGGACGTGTACAAGGAGCAGGAAAAGGACAGATGGGAGAGGCTCGTACCGCGAATTTTCTCCGGTCGTTGAGAGCGAGCTGCTTCCAAGAAGCGTCCCAAGTGCTCGTCATCTCCTTGGCCTCCTGAGGATTCAAGTGCTCCGGGACAGAGTTCTCCACGGCCTCTTCTTTCGTCAGGCTCTTCGTCAAGCCAGCAACGTCTCCCTTGAGGGTAGCCTCGCCAGACGTGACCCGGACCGTGACGGCGAGCGCTTGACGACGTTGAGCCTCGCCGCCGTGGCTCCACCTCTTTGTGCTCAGCTTCTTGAATGTGCCAGCCTTCTCCAGGGCGAGCATCTCGACGACTGCGCGCCTCAGGTAGACCTCGAGGACGCTGCCGTCCTGCACCTTTTCGGCGCGGGTGAATCCCCTGAACTCGCTCTCCTGACCCCAGTGGCCGGGCTCGTCCCACCACTTCTTGAGCGCAGGAATCTCCTCAAGCTCGCTCAGGCTCGTGGCGGGCACGTAGTCCGGGTTCGACAGGACTGCTCGCTCGGCCGCGGCCTCGGTGCGCTTCGGGGGCAGCGTCAGTCGCGACGTCCGCACGGGGTACGGGATCCTCTCGCGGGGCGGCGGCGCCTCGAGCGCCTCGTCAGGCAGGTTGGACGTCACGACCTCCTCGGGCCGCTGCGTGTAGGGGTCCTCGGGCCCGGGGGCCTCGCCCTTCCAGAGCTTGCCGCGGATCCAGCTCGACGACTTTTCCTGCGCGAGGCATGTGCTGCTGGTGAAGGGGCGCGCGGCGGCGAATGAGAGCCTCGGGCGATCGAGCGCCGGCCCGGGAGCCAGCTCGAGGAGCCTGACGCACCTCGTTCGCGGTATTCGAGGCATTGCGCGCGGAATGGGCGGCGGCGTGGGTTGGGATCAAAAGGTTCTTGCGGCTGGTAGCTTTTTTTGGCACGCTCTCAGAATACCCAGGCAAGATCGCGCACAGTGGCTTGACCAACCAGGAGGCTCGAAGGTCGACCAAGGCCCCACTCAGCCTCAGAATATCCTCGATATGATAAGACATTGGAGCTGACGAGGTACGTACCCCCCAGGCCAGAGAGGCCATGATGACAGTCTCGTCTCGTTTCGGCTTCGCGACTCGCCACGGTTCAACATGGTCGTCCATGCCGTCCGCCTTCCGTGACGCTGCTCGTCATGGCAAGACTGCAGCTGTTTGTCCTGATACTGTCGGCGCTGATGGCCCTGGCTTCAGCTTGTAAGTCCTCTGACCATTCACTCGCGCATCTCCCTCCTCTTGATGGCGCACGGGGGCTAACCGACCCAATCTCCTGAGATTGCAGCCGCGCCGACATTTTGCAAATGCACCTGCTTCAAGAATAGCACAATCATCCCGCTGGGGCCGGCCAGCCAGCACAAGGGCTCCCGCTCGTCGCCCTCGTTGCTACTCCTGCGATCCGTCTCCTCGGCGCTCGCGGGCTCTGCTTCGCCGGAAGAGCCCCTTGTCGGGCGGTCTTCGAGCGACAGACACGACCGCCGGTCGGCCTCGACGTCCTGCTCAGAGTGCACCAAGGCCTTTTGCCTTAGCCAGGGCATCGATTTTTGCAAAGATGCAAAGGAAGAAAACGTCGTCACCATGTGCTTTCAGCGGGACAGCAACAAAGACAAGTTCATCGTATGGGGCTTTATTCTCGGCACCGTGGGGCTGCTGAGTTGGGCGGCCTTCAAGCGCGTGGCTGAATGGCGCGAGCATCGAGCCATGGAGCGCCAAGGCATCGGCTACTCGCCTGTCCGGGGGACTCGGTAGACACAAAACAAGCATCGTCGTCTCGACTTGTCCTATAAATTATTGGCTCCACACGTACGAACAAGAATGCGCATCCTGCCCTTGATATCGTCTTCCTGACATGTCATGGTGTCACATATTGTGTTGATCGTCATCATTACTGCGCTGCCCATAATCGTAGCGCAGGCTGTGATTTTTCCCTGCAAGCCTTTCCTTGGCCGTGATTCGAAACGAGTATACCAATTCCCCTTGCCGCGATACCTTCTAGTTCTTGCCTCTGCTGACTTCGCGCCTGACTCGTACGGCTGCCGCGAGATCCTCCAGAACTGTTACCGTGTTCTCCCAGTTGATGCAAGCATCGGTAATGCTGACTCCACGCTTCAGCCCAGACGGACCCTCGGGTGGCATCTTTTGGTTTCCTTCGTTAATGTTTGACTCAATCATGACGCCAATAATCGCCTCCTCGCCCTCTCGGAGCTGGTCGCCAATAGACTTGGCCACCTTGGGCTGGTTGTTGTGATCTTTCAGCGAGTTGCCTGCCGATTGATTAGTCGTCTGACCTCATATTATAACATTTGCGAACCTACCGTGGGAGCAGTCAATCATGATGGCCAATTTTTGCTTCTTGTCCATGAGCGACTTCTTGGCCGCCTGGACGCTCTCCTTGTCATAGTTGGGGCCCCTCGTGCCGCCACGCAGAATCACGAAGCCGTGCTCATTACCCTTGGTGCGAGTGATGGCGGCGAGACCTTGTTTTGTGACACCCATAAAGTGGTGCTTGGCCGCGGCGGCGCCGATGGCGTCAATGGCGACTCCCAGATTCCCATCGGTGCCGTTCTTGAAGCCTACAGGGAAGGACAGGCCAGAGGCAAGTTCACGATGCAGCTGAGATTCGGTCGTGCGGGCACCGATGGCACCGACCGAGATGCAATCGGCCAAGAACTGCGGGGAGATTGTGTCAAGCATCTCACTAGCAATAGGCATGCCAGACGACGTCAGGTCGACGAACATTTGGCGGGAGACTCTCAACCCCTTGTTGATATGGAAGGATGAGTCCATATCTGGGTCGTTGATGAGACCCTTCCAGCCAACCGTGGTGCGAGGCTTTTCTAGGTAAGCGCGCATGACAATGCACAGATCGTCACCCAGCTTGTCCGACAATTCCTTGAGGCGCGCAGAGTACTCGAGGGCGGTCTCTGGGTCGTGGATAGAGCAGGGGCCAACTACGACCAACAATCGGTCGTTGCGGCCCATGACAATGTCGGCGGCATCATTGCGACCCTTGATGACGGTCTGAACCGCCTTGTCCGGCAGCGGAATCTCCGAGGTGAGTAGCGCAGGAGGAATGAGCGGGTCCTGGCCGAGCACTACTGACAGTCAGCTCCGTATAAAACGACGGTCATCACGGGAGGATGATGGGTGTTGGTTCGGGCTCTACTGGAGGTGACAGGATGGATAATGGGGTTCACTGAGCATCGATCCAGGAGCACCACAATCTGCCCTGCACGCAGCAGAAGGCCTGAAGGTGGATGGGGACCACTCTCGCTCTGCATACAGTCCGAAACTCACCTCTGGTGTCATCCGCGACAAGCGACTTCTCCTCACGTCCTGGCATTGCGGCGTAGGCTGAGCGAAGCCCGAGGTCTTGAGTCACAGGGGGAGTCGAAGATGAAGACACTACCCTGTAGTGTACTTGAAGGGATGAAGGTTAACCTCGAGAATACACGGACCCGGCAAGGTGCCCAATCGTCTCGTCTTCTCCAAACTTGAATCGATATGAGACGTTTTCGACAGAGGCGGCCTTAAATGAGTAAGGTGCTCCGATTCAGGATGTCGAGACGTGGCCCGTTACTGGCGGATGAGTCAAGTTGAATGACGGGCTCAGGGCTGGTGCTGGGCTGATGGGCGGGACGAAGAAAAAAAAACACCAGACGCCCCGTTGGTCGGAGGTGGGGCCCGCTGGCGGCGGTGTCATTGTCAAGGGCGAGACCTCGAGGCTTAGCAGCGGGCGGCGGCTCCCGGGCTTGCTTCTGTTGCTGTGCCGCGAGTCCCGCAACCCGAATGCACTACGGGACCCACACGGACGCAGGTGTACGAGGTACACGCGTGGGATGACGGCTGCCGTGGCCAATCAGACGGGTGGGAATTTGCCTCGTTTTGCATCATCGGTCTTGATGCTCGACTTGTAAGGCTAATCCACCGCAGACGACCTCTTGCAGAGAGCAATCGAAGGGAGTCGCCATCGCCCAGGCGACGGAAGAACCCCGAGCAACGAGGCAATGCGGTTCGCGGAGTCGGAGGGCCTGAAGCTTCTGCTTACGTGCAGTCTCTGGCAGGCCATTACTCGGATGCCCGGTGAGACATTCACACAGCATTTCACCTCGAATGCAGCGGCAGCGGTACGAAGCGACACGGCAGACGAGATCTGTGCCGCAGCACGTCACGACGATTCCCTGTCGGTGGACCAAAGCTCGGGGCCAACCCACATATCTTGACGTGACATGATCGGCCCAGACTGTTGTTCTGGGTAGGAGATGCGTTGCCGCGGTGGACTCGGCGCATCATGGCGGTCAGAGTTGGATTCGCTTCGGCCGTCGAATCCGATGGACATGTGGCACGGCGGCCGGCACCCTACCTGCTCTAGCACGCGCAGGAGAGTGCCTTAAAATCTGGTTCCTGCGAATCTAGCCTTGCTCGGGAAAGCCAACTCGCGGCAACGCCCGATTACTTGCAGCTTGCCGCGATGGCCTACTGTGTCATCACGGAAGAGTCTTGCCATGGCCTTGTTGAAGGGGCAGAGCAGCATAAATCAATGACGGGTGTATCAAAGCCAATCCGTTGGCGAGCGTCGTCCAAGGGCCTCGGCATTAAACCTCGCCGCCCGAAACGCCCTAGGTTCTCCGCGGGCTGGTCCGCCGTCCATCAGAGGCGCCGAGGTGCTCAGACGTGTGAAGCAATCGTGAAACAGAGGGTCGTCAAAAGTTTTTGCCTTGACAGGGACGCGCAGCTGAGCTGACAGAGACAATCTGTCATGGGAGAGCAAGTGGGGGATGAGGCCCACTCGGCAAGTCAAGTCGCCAAAGTAATTCGACAACAGCCATGACAGGCGAGAAAACAAGGGAGAGAGAGAGGTCCCTTGGCGCATTGCCTCGCATCGGGACTGCACGCATAATCACCAAACCCGACTCGACCGTCAAGAGACTTGAGGCTAACTGGCGGCGCAAAAGGCGAACGCGCGTTTCCATGCGCCCGGTAAATGCGTTGCTGGCGGGTGCACAAAATGCATGACCTGGTGCACGCGTGTGCAAAGTATGGTCTGTTGCGTTGGGTCGGTCGGTACCTGCGAAGAGGACCTGGACAGGGCGAGGGTGATGCTGGTGCCGGTGCCGTGCCGGTGCTCGCTTCTCGCTCCTTCCCTCGACTTGATCCGCGCAGCGCCATCGTTTTGGTTGATGCTTCAGCGGCCGTCGATCTCCCTTGCTCCTTCTCCTCGTCCTGCTCCTGCTCCTTCTCTCGCTCTCCTATGTAACACCAACCCAGCGCTCCTTCCCTCGCGCGCCACCTTCGTTTTATTCAGGCGCGACAGTCTCCTTCTTTCCCACCCTCCTCTGGAGACTACAGTATTCAGTTTGTTTTCCTGTACCCCGCCCGTTTCCACTCAGCTGGCTGTTGCCAAAGAGAAAAAAAAGACGTTGGTGGCTGGTCCTATCTCGTACTCTCTCGTCACCTCTTTCCTTTTAATTCCCCTTCCCTCACTTTCCGGTACTTGAAGCGTCACCGCCAGCCGCCCGGCGTCATTCACTATACTATATTCCAACTGCTTCCAACTAGCCGCTTCTCTTCAAGCCGTGCTCTCGCCCTCCCCCCCCCTCTTCTTACCTAGGTACGATCCCTAGGCAACCGGGCAACCAGGCATCCGACATCCAGCGCAACCAGGTCCCGAGCTCGGCTCAGGTCAGCTCAGCCTCTGCATCGCGACCTGCCGCTGCCACTTGCTGACGGAAAAGCAAACGCGCCCACCGCTTCTCCCCCCTTCCACTGCCCCCAAAAGCAAAGCTCCGTTTTGTGCTTCAATTGCAACCATTCGCCCTTACATGCTACTCGATACCGCCGAAATAGCCCCTGCTCCTGTGCAGCTGTCTCGCCCGAGCGCCCGGCCAAGGTATCGACTTGGCCAGCCTGTGTGGACAAACCACGCTATCCGCTCCCTCTCCGCACTTTTCCCTTCCCCTCCATCCTCCGACTGCTTGGACAACTTAGTCAACTTACCCGAGCGTACTTCATCACCTCCCCCGCGTCTAGAACATCACCATGTTTGCCACGCAGCACTACATGGATGCCGTGCAGGATCCGAGCAGAAAACGCTCGAGGGATGATGAAGAGGCATCAACAGGCGCGTGGGGCTTCAGTGAGCATCGCAATGTGAGTCGGCTCTACGACCTACCCCTCATCATGACCACCACCGCTACCACCGACATCGTCGCCGTTGCATTTGTCAGTCGGCCGCTGCAATGGATGAATCGACTGACTTTGACTTCAGAAACGCATCCAGACTCTTCCGCTTCGATCCTCGCCTAAAGTCAACCAGCAATGGCCTCCCGTCGCAGCCTCCACACCGGTTCATCAGAGCCTAAATGAAAGTGTCCCTCGCTCTCACTTCTCTCCTTGGTCATCATCTCCAATGGTCAGCTCACAGACACTGGATGCCGACATGGACATGTCCGAGGATCCGGCAGTTTCTCCTTCGCCGTATCGTGCTGGCAATCACTCTGCGCACAGAAGTGCGGGAGAAAGCGATGCACAAGGACGATTGCCCACTCCCATCCAGCCTACCTTTGCTGCGCAAGTAAGGGGACAACATTGTGAGTGGGCAGGGCCTGGGCCGGTCGTCAAGACACCGAATGGCATCGTCAACATGGGTCACCATCAGACGGGACTTTCCAACGACTACCATGTGCCAAGGGCCATGACTGGCGGTACGGATTGGCAAGCTATCCACAACAACCGGCGCCTTCCCTCTCCCATCTCGGAAGCCGGTGATGTGTCACAATGCCCAAGCTCGGGACCAACAGGTATGGTGCTGGACGGTGACTTCGGGCAACACGGCGGGCAATCCGAAGCACAGATGCAACTGCACTCTCCACCATGGAATGCCATGCACCACCCGAATGCAATGATGGACATTGAAACTCATCCGCCCCCACCGGCAGGCGATCTCGAGTCTGACCATGCATCCCCTCCTCATCGTCGAGGTCATGTTCGCAGCAAGCACACCGTCAATTCTTGGACGTGGCAACCTGGCATGAAGAAGAGCTTCAGTATAGGCTACAGGTCGGACTGTGAAAAATGCCAACTCAAAGTCCCCGGACATTTCAACCATATTGTCATCTCATAGGAGGGCGAGACGAGGGTCGTGGATCCCAAGGACAATATACAGCTATGGCGCAGCGCTGTGAGGGCGGCCGGCTCGCGTCAGACGATGCTCCAGCTGCGAAAGACTCGTCTGAGCGAAAGCTCTTCATCGATGAAGTGCGATCAGCCACTGTTGGAGCAGGACAATTGCCAGGCGCCAGATAAGACCGGCACTCTCTCGCAAAGCCCTGCTTTCAATTGCAGAAACGAGATTGCCTATTGATGGAATTGCACAGGAGCCGCAACGATCGGTACAGTCAACCTTGGGATCCATTGGCGACAAACCAGCTTGACCATTCAAAAGGTTTGTTTTTCTCTACAGCGGCTCTTGAAAACCATTGGTCGTCTCACGGTTGAGACGAAACAAGCTGCATTTTCACAAAGGCCAGGGTAGCATTATCATGATGAAGCGTTCTTTTAATCAGCGAATCCACTTTGTACCACATACTCTGTACAGCCTCAATGTGTCATGGAAGGGGCTTTGAAGGTTCCAAAGCATAAATTGAATATGTATAATCACGGACATAGATGTCTTTTGAGTTCACATGGCATGGGGCTTCTTAATATTGCATCAAGATTCATGAGTGATGCCTGTTTCACAGGACGCCCCCAACTGCTGATCTTGCTGAAATACATCTGTGCCTCGAGAGTGAACATGGCTATCGTTGGCTCTGGTGATGTGTCCTAACGAAACCAACTCCGAACGCCTCCTTATGCATTGCCCATCTACACACATATGGTACACGACTTGAACCATTTTTGCCGAGTCTCGCTAGAACGTCAAGAATTCTGGAACAGGAGAGACGCCCAACCCATCACCAGGGCCACCATCGCTTCTTGGTCGATGATGACTGGGCAGTACTTGCAGCGTCCAGTCCTAATTGGTCAAGGCTCCCGCCTTTGCGCTGGTTCTCTTTCTCGGTCTCCCATGCTTGCTTGGCTGTCGATTCGATGGACTGTACTACTGTGTTGGCCGCGCGTGACTCATTTGGTTGTTCGGCCGACGCTGTTGCTGTTGCTGAGCCTGAAGCCCCGTCATCGCCCCCGTCCTTATTAGTGCCCCATAGCCCAGATAGGATGCCCAACATGCCCTTGCCCACGCTCGGTTCAGCTGATTGAAAGACGGGCTTGACGCGCTCCTCAAAGTGCGTGCGGTGTTCGGGCGCCGACAGCAAGGGCGGCAGCTTGATGCCCTTTTCCTCGGCCTCGCGGTTCGCCTCCTCGACGAGTGCGATTTGTTCTTCGGTGGCCTCGCCTTTAAGATATGCTATGCGCGCGGCTGACAGCGAGTCGGCCTCGAGCTTCTTCTGGGTCTCGATCCACTCGGCGCGGCGGGGGGGGGTCGGTTGTACCGGAGCATGTCCCAGACCGAGTAGATGCTAACAACACCGGCTACGGCTATCCATAACGTCAATCTGCGTCCTCACACAAGGGCTCAAGAATTTCGAGGAAGCCTACCGGTGAAGATGACGATGCCACCCACCGTCCATCTGTGCGCAACATCCAGAAACCTCCTCGAGGCGTCGATGATGCGGTCCGTCTGGCTGACCTGGGCCCTTTGCGCGGCAAGATGCGCCTGCCGCAGCCGCCTGACGCGCTGCTCTGGGGTCTCTCCGGGAATATTCGCCCGCGGCTTGGGTATGGCTGCCGAGGGGCCGGCGGTCTTGGACGTGGCGTGGGGGATTGTAGAAGTGAAGCGCGTGGCGTCCTTGACGCTCCGCGGCCCGATCCTCGAGGCCATTGCCGGGATGAGAGGAGGAGGGCTGAAGACGAGCCTGAGCGCACCGATTCGCGAACGAGACCCTGAGCCGCGGACAAGGGTTTCGGAGAGGAGCTGAAGCAGTTCGACGGACGTCGAGGATAAGAGAAGCTGGGCGGACTGCTGTCGCTGAGGGGCGCTCCTTGAGATTTTTCCGGGCAAAGGTGGAAAGCTGAGCCGAGAAAAAATGGCGACGTGTGATTGGATCGGAGAAAGCTCGGCGAAGGAAGCTAGCCGTGGAATAGCTCTGGACAGTGGCCCTGCTGTGTCAATGACTTTGCGTACGAAGCAGCCTCGGACAGATTGGAAGAGGACCTTGCTCGCTTTGACCATGATTTTTGGGATGTTGCTCAAGGTCCAAGAACAATTGTGATCTGCTAGGGCGTCATTCTCATACCGTTTGTGCTAAGAACGTAGAGCTAGAACAGTCATCTGCTAGGCATAGGCTACGAAACTGGTGGTGATTTGGCACGAAAAACCGCGTATTCACGACCAAGTTGGCGTTTTCTCAATTGTGTTTTCACCTCCTCGCAAATATTGCGGAATCTTGACATGCGCGACAGCAAGAATTACATGTCTCAAGCGATTGACAAGCTGGCGCGCGGCGCTCCAACTGTCGAACGCAACGTCCACAGCGCGAGACATGCGAGATTGATGAGATCCACAAGTTAACTTGCTACACTCTGCGATCCCGTCGATATGTTAGGACAATGAGGCCGACACATGAAAATTACATGTCCAGAAGGGTCTTCTTCATGACACCGCGCAAGGCGACGCTCACAATGAAAACAGGAGAGATCAAAAATTACGCCTCCCATGGCCCCGAAGGACAATGGAGTGAGAGAACGACTCCGCGATGTGCAATGCAGGCCTCCCTCACTGAATCCCCCGAATCTTGAGCTGGGGAATTCGAAACAAGGTAAGTATGAAGAAGAGAAGAAAGAAAAAGAGTAAAGGACGGCGGCGCGGGGAGATTTTATACACGCGGCCAGGCAGCTGATGCCTGGGGCAGCAACTCAGGCCAGCAAGGCGGCCCGCAGCAGGCAGCAAGGGGGCCAAATTTCGGTTGGAGCCGAGGGGCCGACTGAGGTAAGCAGGCCGGTCCAGTCACCACGTGACGCGCACACAAGAAATTCGTCGCCCCGAGTTAGGCGACATCCCACCGAGGTACGTACCCATCGTAGGGCACGAAAACCCTTCTACCAATTTGTTCAGCCTCCATCTCCCGAAATTTCAACGCCCTTCCCGTACATCGACAACCGGAGCCAGTTTGGTCGCAAGCAATCACAATGGTAGGATGCCCTCGCCGACGGCACGCCCTCTGTGAAGGGATTCTCTGACACGCATTTTTGTCTGCAGGCGATCAAGCACAACCAGAAGCTGGTGAACAACCGTGAGCCTCCACCGCCCTCTACCGACCCAGTGACGAGACAGGCCCGAGCAGGAGACGACTGACGTTGGCCTCGCAGACTTCCGCAAGGACTGGCAGCGACGGGTCCGCACCCACTTCGACCAGGTACGCGCAATCGACGAGGCCGAACGGCGGCGGAGACGAGAATTGGATATTGGATGTTGACTTCGAGGAAACAGCCCGGAAAGAAGGCGTCGCGGCGTACCGCCCGTCAGGTCAAGGCCGCCCGCGTTGCTCCTCGCCCCGTCGACAGGCTGCGCCCCGTTGTGCGATGCCCTACCATCAAGTACAACCGTAGGGTCCGCGCCGGCCGGGGTTTCACCCTGACCGAGCTCAAGGTACGCTATACCAACATCCGATCCGCCACAGAAGACGCCATACGCATTCGTCACCCCGAGCCCGATCGAGGGGCATGTTCGGCGTAGAGGAAGAAGAGACTCTGACATCGATCCTAGGAGGCCGGCATCTCCCGACACTTCGCCCCCACCATCGGCATCGCCGTCGACCACCGCCGCCAGAACCTGAGCGAGGAGAGCCTTGCCGCCAACGTGGCCCGCCTCAAGGCCTACAAGGACCGCGTCATCGTCCTGCCCCGCCGGTCCAACGCGCCCAAGAAGGGCGACACCAAGACCGACGTGTCAAAGGTCGAGAAGGTCACCCTCCTCTCCTCCGCCATGCCCATCGTCCACGCCGACCGCACCATCAAGGAGATCAAGAAGAGCGACATGCCCAAGCAGATTGAGGGCGGCGCCTACGCGAAGCTGCGCATGGCCCGCAGCAACGCCCGGTACCAGGGCGCCCGCGAGAAGCGCGCAAAGGACAAGGCCGAGGCTGAGAGCGCCAGCAAGAAATGATCCGGCAAAAGGGGAAATTCGGTGTTTTTAAGGGTTTTGCTCTTTTGCGTCTCACGTAGGGCGTGGCAACGTTGGTTTGAGGCTCTTCTGGGCTTCTTGACCGGGCTTGGGAGAAAAAGGTACTCTACATCCAGGTCAAAGAACAATGTGCATGAATTACCGGCACTGCCACATTCAACGAACATGTGCAAGCAAGACGTGCGCGCGAACCGAGATTTTGGGACGGTGAATTACTGCATTGTTTACAGGACCCTGACGAGCTGATGTGCAAGCCTGGAACGTGGTATCTACGTGGGCACGCAATTGTTGCATGTTTGGCACTGACTTCTAGGCTCATTGAGATCTATCGGCTACGACCAGTCCAGTGCCCTCCTTGATCAGACTCTGCAACCGAGCAGACATTGATGACGACAGCTTTTCCTGCCCATTCTGCAACAGCTCCGTACAGAGGACGAGCGCGTTCTCCCTGTCAACCTTGGCTATGCTGGCCTTGTGATCAGGATCAATCTGCTGGGGCTCCAGTTGAAGACCGGTCGCCAAAGAAGCCGTGGCCTCGTCCACTTGCGATGATGCAGACTGGAGATGGGCATCTGTTTTGTCGCTTGCCTGGGTCTCCGAGGCCTGACGCCCGGTGACAACTTCGGTGAGAGCGCCAGCCGCAGCCTCGACTTGCAACACCGATCCCACGACTGCGGCTCCGTCGCGGGCGCGGCTCATCAAGGCGAGGACAAACCAGCCCTCGGACCGTAGCGTCGGCCACTTTTGCAGAGTGACGAGAAACGCCAATGGCCCTGTGAAGTTGTGCTTTCCGTAGAACAGACTGCGCCTTTGCTCTTTGGTATCATGAGAAGCTGAGGGGGACGTCTCGGAAGACGCCTGTGCACCCGCGCTGACGGACGACGAAGCAGTTTTTGTGCTCCAGCCTTCAAGCACATCAGGGGATTCTGCCGAGTGCAGCACGCGGCAGATGGCCATGATGGCTCGGGAAGCCTCGAGTTTCGTTGGCTCAGCATCGGATCGATCAAATAAGGAGGTGATGCAGGAGACTCCTGTGCGCTCGCCATCCGAGCTTTGCAAGTCGGCGCCCAGGGGCATGCAAATCCGCGCGACGTTCTCGGGACAGCCCGCGAGCAGGAGCCTCGTCAACGAGATCGCCGCGAACTGGACCTGCGGCAGGGTGTCTAGGGAGAGTATCCTCGGAACGCAGTCGCCGTGCAGCAGATTGCCGAGCTGGGCCTTGTTCTTTGCAGGGATGGCAAGGTTCTTGCAAAAGGACAAGGCCAGGTGCAGCAGCTGAGAGTCAGTCACGGTAGAGTCGGACAGAAGCTGTATGAGTGGCGCATGAATGGCATCTCTCTCGACGAGTGCGAGCGAAGCGCCGTCGGAGCGCGAGAGGTTACCAAGCGCAAGACAGGCAGCCGACTGCAGCTGGTGATTTGTGCCGCGAAGCCAAGCGAAGAATGTCTGACTGGTGGGGGACGACAGCGGGTGTCGCGATGGATACGAGTCGTTGCCCGTCAGGTCGGCCAGCGCCGACAACAAAGAGGGCCGTAGGTGCTTGAGACGTGCGGCGTCGTCGGCATCGTCGATGTCTTGAGGCTGCCACTCGACATGGGCCGATTGAAAGACATTCATAAACAGCTCCATGTGTCCCTCGGCAATGAGCCTTGCCTGGCAGTCCTCGTTGGCGAGGTAGGCGAGGGCGGTCTCGGCTAGTGAAATGAAGGCGTCAGGGTCCCCCTTTGCCGACTCGCTTGTCGCAAGTTTGAGGAGGACGTCCACGGTGGAGGGATCGGCGGCGGACGCCTCGCCCTCCTGCTCGACAAGCAGAACGAGGATCTTGCAAATGTACAGAACGGCTGTCTCATGTTGAGAGAGGGTGTTGGGGGAGAGGTGAGGGAGGAGCTGTGAGCTTAGCCGGGACTTTGAGGCGAGGCGCTGAGCAGGGACTAGTAACGTCAGGGAAGGCCAGGCGAGTTTAGTTTTGGAAGGAGGCTTACCGTAGTCCACCAGAATGTTGTAGAGTACAGGGACGGTGTAGGGGATGAGAGTTTCGTCGTGTAGATGGCGAATCACGATTGAAAGTCCATCATCCTCGACAAGTCGCGCCCGGTTTGGCTCCGTATCGGCACATGAATTACCGACTAGGCGGAGAGCATGAACCTTGAGCCCATTCGGTACGTCGTCTTCTGCCAGGACTTTCAGAAAGAAGGCGAGGATGCCCGAGTCGCCCAAGGGCAGCCGCCACGCCACTAAGATGGAGCCATGTGAGCTGGTGATGCCAAGGCTACGAATGGTTGGCTTTCAGGGCACTCAGAATGAAAGAAATAAGTGATGTATTAAGGACAGTACCGCCGGGACTCACCATCTCTGCTCCCATCGCCGAGCTTCTGTGCCAATGCAGTAACGTCACTGGATTTCGAGGCCCACGTATCTTGGCATTGACTCAAGACGGGAGCCAGGAGCTCTACACGCTGGTTATCGGCGGCAGCTTTTGCACCATCATTGACTTGGATTTGAGAGTATGCGCTTCCATGCTGTTGCAGGAGAGACTCGAGTTCTTGAGGAGTCATTGCGCCCTGGGCTGCGGAAGATCAAGCATCAGCCAGTCGCAATGATGTCTCCAACCTCAAGTCTTGGGAAGCTGGTCTCCGCTCGACGTGCAGGAGTCGAATTGGCGAATGCGGAGAAAACTAAAGACTTGTAATGAAAATTCATGAGCGAAAAAGATGAAATTATGTAGACGAGTCTATACACCAATCCTCACCAGACTCCTTCAACGCTGCGCCCCGGGCTTTGAGCATCTTCACCCAGGGGAGCCTCTTGCCGCCGGCCAATCTTCGGCAGAATACCCTTGGGCCGCCCTTCTGCGCCGAGACTCCGAGTGCTTGCGACATGAGTGCCGTCCGCCGCTAGCGCTGGAAAAATCCCCGTCTCCAAGGCCGTCGCCGCCCTCCGCCTCCCAGCTTTGCCAATCCGACAGCGGCAAAGATTCCACCGCCTTCATCGCCAGCAGCCGAATTCGCATAGCGCAAGGGTGTTTCCCCCTCGGCTATGCTTCTGGTCTCCGTCGAGAACCACCGTCGGGCTTGAAGCTACCCTCCAAGAAAAAAAATGGTATGCTCGAATTCCGATGCCGGCATCGTCAAAACTGTCCCCAAAGCACAAGCCTCCTTTTTCCCTGGCACGCAAGTTGCGACAGGCGCTCGGTCCGTGAACATCTGGACGCTCGAAACTGACACATTTTTTGTCCCGCAGGCGCACAAGTTCGTCATCACGGCCTTCCTGACCGGCTCGCGGATCCTGGGCCGGTCCTTCGTGGCGGCCTACAAACAGGCGCAGGCCGCGTCCAACTACCAGCGCGCCCATGCAAAGGCCAACGGCGGGTCGGGCGCCTCGGCGGGTGCGTCGCTGTCGTCGGGCATGACGCTCGACGAGGCCTGCCGCATCCTCAACGTCAAGGCGCCCGCCGAGGGCCGCGCCAACGTCGCCGAGGTCCTCGACCGCTACAAGCGCCTCTTTGACGCAAACGACCCGCAAAAGGGCGGCAGCTTCTACCTCCAGAGCAAGATTGTCCGCGCAAAGGAGCGCTTCGAGCGTGAGCTCGGCCCCATACGCGAGCAGGCCGAGCACGAGGCCGAGGTTAAGGAGGGGTGGAAGCCCAAGATTTACAAGGACCGGTAGCCTTGATCTGCGGTTTGATCTTTCGCATGGAATTGCATTCTTTGCAAAGAAAAGAGGCGTACAAAGAGATGAAATCTGTTGGTCCGACGTATTAGCCGCCGCCGGCGCGTGTTTTCGCCATGGATGGACACCTCGAACGAACAAACTCGAATTCGACGGGATCAAGATTTTTAGCCTTTTCCCTCATGTATACATTCACATCTTCACTCGACTGCGGCATGGCAAGGCGTTTTTTGATGGATAGCAGTTTGGCGGCCCGCAGCCTCTGGACGCCGGGACTAGAAAATGGGGGAAGAGGCGGTGCTCTGGCTGCATGTTTGATGCCTGTACAATAGATTCGGACTCAAGGTCCAATAAAGATGTCATGTTTGGCTTCCCTTTATCGAGCGCCTGTGAAGTTGTGACAAGGTGACTAGCTTGTTGGATGTCTTTGATATTGGCGTTTCAGAAACGTAATGGCTGAAGATCCGAAGATTGCCCCCCCCGCAGTGTCACAGTCAGATTGTCCATCATTAGACTCTGGAGATCTATATATTTAGGAGCGAGGAGTCCCCCATGCCCTCCCGAGTGCTCCAATATGCAAAATGGGGTCTGAGTTCCGAACTCCTCGAGGACCGATTTGGTCTAGGGTAGGCACGGTAAATGGCCACTTGAGTTGGCAATGGATGGGTTGCCCCTTTTCTATTCCTTTCTTTTCACCAGACCCTTCCAAAAGTCGAAGCTATTCTCATCGCTCTGCAAAGTCCATATCTTGCCTGTTCCTCTTCCCTCGTTATCCGTCTCCTCGACGCGCAGCATCCCCCAGTCCCGCGTGATGCCGAGCACGCGCGCCTTGACGCCGCCCTCTTGCTCGAGGGAGACGGCCTGCCCCGTGTGCAGCCAATGGCGATAGTACCTGCGCTCGAGGTCCTCGGAGAAGCCCTGGCGACGGAACTGGGCGTGCACGGCCTCGAGCCGCGTGAGGATGCGGGCGAGGAGCGTCTCGAGGCGCAGCGGCGCCGCGCGTGAAGGCAGCAGGTCCGCCAGTGATGTGGTTGGGCGAGGGTTGGTTGCGTTGATGCCGATGCCGAGGACAATCTGATATGAGCCGTTGCTGTAACCGCATTGAGAAAGCAATCCGCCAATCTTGACATATTGCTTCGACTCGGCAGGCTTGGTCGGGTCGAGGGCGTCTCGAATAATCGTCAGTAACCGTCGTGAATGGCATAGGCAAGGGTCTCACATATGTCGTTTGGCCATTTCAGCTTGACTGGCATGTTCTCGTAACCCGGACCCAGCGACTGGATGGCCTCGATAATGGCGATGGCGGCGACGTACTGGATGAAGATGACGGGACGAGACGCGGCGAGGTGAGCTGGGTGATTTATGATGGTGGAGAACATGAGTGCGCCAGGCGGAGCGACCCAGGAATTTGTGCCGCGGCCTCGACCAGCCACCTGGGTAGACGCAGTAAAGGTGAAGCCAGTCGGTAGATTGGCCATGAGCTTGGGATTTCTAATCATGAGACAGACGCTTAGCATCAATCCCCAGGCCTCAGGTTGGGCGGAGCTCACTTTTCGAGTAGAGAGTTGGTGCTCGTGACAACCTCGCCATAGAGTAGAGAACTGCCCCAGTTGGTCGCTTCAGTCTCAATCCTCTGAAAACGACTGAGACTCGAGTAGTAGAGCTCATGGTCAAAGCGAGGAGTCAGCTCTCGAGCCGGTAACCCCGTCTCGTGTGCGACGATGATCTTGTCGACGGCAGCAAAGTCAATGCTCCCGTCGTCGGCGAGACCCATCTCCTCAGAGGTCGGAAGAGAGCGCTTCAACCCGTCGAGCGACATTGATTCATCACGAGTTTCGACAAAGAAGGTGTCGACCTCCCCCTTGATGACCTCCCTGCCCTCGTCCTTGTCCATGACGTCCTCCCAGGCACAGAGCAGTTCTGTGACGGCACCATCGCGCGCGGCCGAGAGATGGAGGCGAGACAGCTGGGGAATACTCGACTCCTCGTGGACTGCCTCTAGGCCGATTTTAAGGAGACATGCTCTGAGAAAGGCGACGCGAGCCTGGTTATCGGCCTCGAGCTTCTTGATGAGCTCGTCGTAGCCAGGCACATCAGGCTGGGGGCGGAGGATGGCGGCCGCAAATCTTGAAAGATTAGGATGAGTCAAAGGTCGGAGATGGGGAAGGCGAGCTCACTCTGGATGCGGCCCAAACAGGATCGCCTTGCCATCGCCGACATGGCATAGAACAACTGCCGCCGTGCCGCCATCGTGAATGTCGAGCTTGTCGGTGTACGAGGCTAGAATCTCAATTTTCCGGTCCTCGACCTTGTCGGCGTCGACAAAAATGCCACCACCGTTGAAGTAAGAGGCAAAAGTAGCTGGGACATTGCCCTTGAATGCGCCGTGCGGAACCCTGAGACAGGCTGCCCGGGCGCCCCTTTCGCTATGATACTCGAAGCCGGCAAAGGCGGCGCCTCTACAGGGGCCCGGGAAGAAGGCCAGCTCGCGGGGCCCGACGACCTCGAGAGGCGGATGGCCGACCTCGAACTCGCAGCGGGCGCTGCCGTAGTAGCCGCCGGCGCAGAAGCCCAAGTATGCGCCGCCGCGACGGACGTAGTCGGCGATGCGGCGGTTGCCGGCGCCGTTGAAGACGCGGCAGTAGGCCAGGTCGGCGCCGCCGGGGAAGACGAGCAGCGCGCACGTCGACGGCCAGGGTTCCCGGAGCAAGGCGGCCTCGGAGACGGGGACGACGGCGTAGTTGGGCGACAGCAGGCGGCGCAACGAGTAGATGCACTGCCGGACCGACTCGGCGCTGGCTCCGGCGCCTGTTGCCGGGGGACAATTATATCCAGAGTCAGAGCGATGCCATGGCCAAGATCAAGGTGTCGGAGACTTGCCTGTGTAGACAAGAATGTTGAGCCGCCGTGCCGTCATGGTTCGACGCCGGGTCTGGAATGGCCGGTGCTGCGGTGTGTGTGTCTGAGTGTGTGTGATGAATTGAGATGTTTCCGGGACGCGCTTGAGTCCTCTGCGACCAAGTACTTTTTCCTCCCTTCAAAGCTTGGAGTGCCTCGCGAGACTCGGCGCGGCCCAAGCATTCGCCCCGTGGCAAGAAAATTCAAAAGCCGCTCCTGGTGGGAAGAAATCGCCGCACTGACTGAGAAATGGCATCGGACCCGAGCAAGATGGCTCCGCGGGCCAACGTCGTCGTCGACGATGATGAGCCGGATGAGTGGTACGTGAATCCCTCGCAAGACGCAATGCCGCACCGTCGGGCCTTCCCCTCTCTCGTGGCAATTGCGTACACAGTGCTCTTCGTCACACGGGCGGTTCTGACAACGGTTTACTCGTTACCATGTGCAGGGACAAGCGCATTTATAGCACCGGCTGTGCAGGTACGTGATGATGGTCGTTTCGTCTGCAAGATGCGCTCCTCCTCCGTCTGCCGGCGGCACGGGCCAAGCTGCCGCGCGCAACAGACGTGCGAATTCCTACTCCCTAGAAAGAAGCTGCTAACCATTCCGTCACGACGACAGAGGAAAACTCCAAAATGACAGACTGCTACTTTGACAAAAAGGACTGGAGGGCCTGCACCGCCGAGGTGAGAGGCATCATTCCGAGACCCAGAGCACGGCGACTGACTCTCGTGCTCCAAACAGATGGAGTCGTTTCGCGAGTGCTGGAAGAGGAATGGAAACGACGAGCGCACCTCGAGCAAGGCTGCGCAGTGATTTCAACCTTCGTATTCGCGAGCATGGAAGCAAAGAGTCGTCGTTTAGATACAGATTACTTGGTAGTGCAGGCAATGAAGCAACGTGCATCCTGGAAATCGAGATTCTTGGTCCCCTCTGTTAGCTACCCCGGTTCCCCCGCCATGCCATTCTCGGCCCCCAAGCAGCAGAGGATGGACATGGTGCCTTAGCGCCCGCGACTTTTGCACCTGGAAAGCAGCTGTTTTTTGCCGCTCCTTCGTTTTTGGCTACTGCATCATTTACCTCTGCCCATCACGACGCGGCAAATCCTTCCATTCGCCAGACACGAGCTTGGGACAGCTTGCGCCCTTTTCCTTGTCACATCGTGCTTCGCTGTATATACAACCTTGGCGTCATGTCCTTTCGTCGTTATGCCGTCGTCACGCCGGCGCGGCAGCTCTCCCATCGGCCCACCTCCATCGTGAGCCCATGGACTCGCCGCTCTTCCACCGTCGCGGCTCCGGCAGAGTCCTCGGCCCCCGACTCGATCCCTCCCGAGTCCTCGGCTCCGGCCTCGAAACCACCCTCGCCCCCGACGCCCGTGGCTCGTCCCGCGAGCAAGGCCTTCTCAAGCGCCGCCCCGTTCAAGCCGACCGCGGAGCCCCCCGGGACAAACTCGAGACCGCCGTTCAGGGCGATGCCAAGTGCCGCCAGCAGTACGCAGTCGAGCGCACCCGCCGTCGACAGCCCTCAGGGCTCGCGTGCGTGGTTACACGGGCAAAGACAGCCAGATGAACCAGCCTACAGGTCGAGCAGAGCCGCACCTCCTCCCAAAAGCCGCCCTTCGCCGCCCATCCTGAGCTCGATCGACTGGGCAAACAGCTTCTACGGCGTGTCCACCCAGCCAGTGACCGAGGACCAGTTCAAGGTCCTCATGGAACCCATTGACGTCAAGGACATTGAAGTCAAGTCAGACGGCATCATCTACCTGCCCGAGATCAAGTACAGGAGAAGACTGAACGAGGCCTTTGGGCCCATGGGTTGGGGTCTGATACCCAAGGGAGAACCCGTGGCGGGTGCCAGCATTGTCACGCGCGAATACGCCCTCATCATCGGCGGACGGTAAGCCCTAGACTTCTCCAGCCCCTGACTGCGTCGACGCTGCGAGCCGGGATTCTGACTCTTCCGTAGCTTCGTCTCGCAAGCCCAGGGCGAGAACAACTTTTTCAGCCCCGAACAGCTCCCCTCGGCCATTGAGGGCTGCAAGTCCAACGCCCTGATGCGCTGCTGCAAGGACCTCGGCGTCGCTGCCGAGCTGTGGGACCCCGTCTTCATCCGCTGGTTCAAGAAGGCGCACATGGAGGAGGCATGGGTAGAACACGCCACGACCAAGAAGCGCCGGACGCAGTGGTTCAAGAAGGGCGCCGTGGAAGTCGTGTATCCTTACAGGCTTGCCAAGTAGGAGCCAGCCGCGCGTCAGGCAAAGTCTTGAACGGGACGGCGCACTCGTCGGGCATCCAAGAGAGGGCAGTGGGCCACTGTACACTAGGCATAAACGCGGACCCAACGAGGAGCAGCAAGGCGGCTGGATCTCGGACACCAGTCTCGTATTGAACGGGGGACCGCAAGGGCACAACCATGGCATTGCAAGCCCCCGGGGGACATGCCGCAATAGACGATCCGTCTCCATATTCCCATACCTTGCATCCTGTGGATTTGCTCGCCAAGGGTACCTGAATGCTGACCAGGCTTTATCTAGTACAGCCAGGGAGCCCGCAGACCAAATCGACGCTCTGAAAACCCAAAACTCCCCGTCTGACCCAGTTCCGTCTAGGATTCTATTCCTCGCGTGACGTGCTCTTTGCAGACCCTGCGCCGCCGCCCCAGCCCCACGGCATCCACGAGTTGCCAGCGGGCCCCGATACGTGTCGGCGACGGAGAGCCCCTTCATCCTCGTCCTCGGCGCCGCTCTCGGCCTCGAGCTTCTCGAAGTCGGTCTCGCTGCGGCTCTTGCTGAGGCCGCTGGATCGCCGCCGGCCGGGAGACTCCTGATTGTCGGGCTGGGCATCGCGCCGAAGCTCTTGAGCCTCGCGGTCGAGCGCGGACAGCACAATGTTGAGGCGTTCGCGCTGCGCCGCGATGAAGTTCATCTTCTCGGCGGACCCGCGCACGTTGGGCGGGATCAGGGAAGCCGATTCAGCGCTCGCGCCGCCGCCCGAACTTGAGCCGGCCGCGCCGGCGGCGGCAGCCACGGCATTGGACAACAAGTTGTAAAACTCGCTACCCGTGTTGGCGGCAGCGGTGCCGGCCCACTTGGCCTTGGGCACGCTGAAGCGGGCGAGGAGCGACTGGGTGTAGCCCTGATTGGTGGGCGGCGGGGGCGCCGGAGGTTCCTGCTCGGACGGAGGCAGGCCGAGGAGCTGGGTCTTGATGTACTCGATGGCCTGCCGCATATAGGTCCAGCCAGCCGCCTTGATGCGGTCGTGGGCGTCGGCGATGAAGTCGTCGATGGTGCCTTCGTTGTCCTCAAGAAAAGGGTGAATCTTTTCCTCGTAGATGAGGCGGGCGCCCTGCGTCTGGGGCAGGATGAGGTAAAGGAAGAAGAAGAAGCGGATATAGCCGTAGAAAGGGATCCTGTAGATGCGAATCAGCGAACCGGCTGCTGTGCCTCGCCGCGGCGTCGGCGGATGGCAAGGGAATATCCGTCAAGACGCACCAGACGAGGATGAACGACACCCAAGACTCAACGAGCAAGCAGCAGTTGAAGACGACCCAGTACATGAGCCATGGCGTCAGCTGCGCGGGATCCGACGTCTTGAGCGCCTTGTAGGAGGCGAAGATGGGCAGGAGGAACGAGGTGACGGAGCTGTTGCGGTCAGTTCGAGCATGGCCATCGAGGATGGTAACGAGGGGGTGGAGGGGCGCGGCGGGGTGACGACATTGGCGGGGCATTCGGACGTACGAGAGAAGTGTAGCGAATAGGTCGAACATGGCGACGGCGGGAGTGCGAGGCCGAGCCTCTCAGTTGGTAGCTTGAGGGTCTTGGGGATGTGGCCCGTCGCGGAGCAAAGCTGTCGGAATCGGCGGGATTGGTTTTTTGTCGATGGCTCGAGAGAGGTGGAAGGGCGGTGGTTTCGGGAACGGAGGAGGGACGGGATATACGGAGTGCTTGGGACGACGGGAATCTCCAGTACCCTCAGGTACCTCTGCGTAGAGGCGGGGCCCCACAAGTGCCACCTGATGCGCTTTGGGCGGCCCCATGAATGGACCCGGGACAAGCCATGGAAGGTCGCAAAAGGGAAACCCGCACCAAAAGCCTGAAGACGAGCTGAGGACTGGGGAGTCTGCGGCCTGAAGCCTAAAGTCAAGCGGTAGACACGCTGACGGAGGCGGCACCAAGGGAACTGCAGCACGTCGACTGACGTTTATTTTCCCATGGGGCAGGTCAAGCAATCAGTGGAGCCTACCTTACTAGTAGCGGTACTTGGCACCTGTACCTTGGAATGAGCGCGGCGACTCGTGACCGCAACTTGGACGGTCTGGTGACGGCACCTAAAACCCTGGCGAGGGGGCCGCCGTTCGACTTTGCTCGCTCCCATTTCCCGCTTGCCGCCGCCCGTCCGCCGACGCGGTAACAAGAATCAAACCAGGTGTCCCGTGTTTGTGCCTCTACAGGCTACAAGGGGAAGGATCGCTCGTCAAGCGACCCAGCGCGCTGGGCTGCCGTTTGCCTGTGCCAACGCGGCCTGACGACTCCCTTCCATCGGCGACTCCTTGGGCTCGTCTTCTGCCACGCACCAAGGTCCAGGTGTTGCGCTGCAATTGATGCCACGTCCGGCGGGCAGCTATCAAGGTTTGCGGTGCTCTGCTGACGGGCCGACAACACAACACTTTCCCCTGGTTGCTGGCGAGCTCAGATGAGCCGGACCCCAAGGGCCAACACCGTGGTAGGAGAAGGGCGTCGAGGTGCGCGTGCTGCTTGGACGCCGTAGTTGGGAATGACCACGACGCGAAGGCCTCGCTTTCGGCCGAGTCCGGTGAGAGTTGGCTGTAACATCTTTTGAGCGGCTTGGGGATGATACATGCATACTGCAGCCAACAAGCATCGGGATTGTCGACAACGGCCTACCTCACCTTGCACGCATCGCCAACTCGAAAGATACAGCCGGACTCGGCATCCTGGCAAGGCATTCGTCCATTGTCCATTTTCTAATCAATGGTAGCAACGACCGGCCAGGCGGCTCGGTTATACGGTCGGAGTTGGCGTGCGGCCGTTGATCCTCCGCATGCAACTCCCGAAAATAGCACGACAAGATATAGCCCCCATGAATGACCACGTCCGATGCAGCCGGCGATGCGAGGCATGGTCACGCCCAACATGCGTCGACCACTGTCGCTATTCTATGACCATTCGACAGTGCCGGCACGCGTTAAAGACGTATCCGCACAGCCCGGAAAGCGTCGTGCTCTGTGCTCCAATCCAAAGACCACCGACGGCGCCAATCATTAATGCATGTATTCGATGCGTTGCTGCATGTTTCACGTCCTTCAAGCCACGGGAAAGCCAGATGGCGGAACCATGGATTCATATCCTTGGCTGGCGTCCGGTCATGCCAAAGACGCTGATGCTGTTTCACCTCCCTGGCAAACGCTACAACGCTCAAAGGCAGCAATGATCCCTCAATCTCGGCAAAACAGGTGCCTCTGACGAGTGACTCGTCTCCAACCTCGCGTCTACCGTCTCCTCGTCCACAACAGACTCAACACTCGCGGCACCCACGTCCAGGTGGCATAGGCGCCTCCAAAGATGGCCAGCCACGACAGGATGCCGCGTGCAACGAGGATCCGCTTGATCTGTGTCATGGTGGCAGCGTCGTTGACCCAGGGAAAGGGCTTGCCCGTCGGTGCGTCTTTGCCGAGGAACTCGCAGAGCGGGCCCCATCCGTCCTCGGCCTTCCAGATGAGCACCTTTCGACCGCGCTTCTTGGCCTCGCGCAGCACAAACTTCTGGTAGACGTCGTAAAAGTCGGGCCCCAGGCCGACGCCAAACTTCTTCTTCCACGTCTGCTCCGCCACCCGGTGGATGGTCCAGTGCAGGCGATCCGACTTGATGGGGAAGCAGACGAGATAGTACGGCAGCGTCATGAAGAAGCCCAGGCTGTCCATGAGGCTCTTGTACCATGCGCCGCCGCCGCCGCCGCCCCGCCGCTGGTTGAGGACGATTTGTGCGTTGGGGTACATGTCCATGAGGTCGTCGATGAACCAGAACCCCGGGAAGTCGGTCGTGGCCTCGTATCCGTCAAAGACGCGGTGCAGGATCCTGCGGCGCTTGGCCGTGTCGTCCTCCCTCATGGCGTCGAGGATGAGCTGCGACCGCGTGCTATGGGGCGCTACGTGCGCCATGTGCATGCATGGAAAGTAGCCTAGGGCAGGCATCTCGAGAGCCGCCTGGAGCGACGAGGTTGCGCATCGCGGGAGGCCGGCGCCGATGACGCGGATGCGAGGGCCCCGTGCGCTCCGGTCCGCGTCTGGCTGGGCGACGATGAATCGCATTGTGACTTGAAGGGAAAGGAGTGACGATTCCAAGGTTGTTCGTCTTCAAAACGAATGGTGAGAGAGAATGAATGTCAAAGACAGGACAAGGCCATGGCAAGGAGAAGAGGTAAAGAGCCGGCCGAGGCGGCCGTTATACGCCGTCTTGGAGGAGAGCATTGCAGCTCTGCCGGGACTAGCTCTCAACCTCTTACACCACCTCCTTCATTCGCCATCCTGTTTAAGCAGGGTCGTCGAGGCAGCCTTAAACGCATCGGCCAATGGCACTGCTGGTGAAGCAGCTCGGCGGGACCCCGAGTCAGCCCCCCCCCGTCCTTGTCGGCGATGATCCCCCAAATAACCCTCGCGATGCCCTCAGGCCCTGCTCTATCCGTCGCCCATGTCAAGGCCATGCGAAAGCACACTCTCGCCAGACGAAGCACGCTGACGGGGGGCCTACCGGAGCCCGCATGAGACGAGGGCGGCCCTTTTTCCCGCGCTTGTGCCCCTGCCGGCGCCGTCGATCCGCTCGGCCGGGTCGGCGGCAGCGGCAGATGCGTGCGCGACTGCAACGTTATGTGCGTGTGCGCCATGTGGCATTTTTCTTCTTCGCCTCCCTCCCCACGGCTCGTCGTGATTCCCGGCGTCTCGTCGTCTCCCAGAGGCGCGCCGGCATAGTGCTGACCAGATTGGCGATGGATGGCGGCCTCGCTCACCACTCCTAGCGTTGGACTCGAGCAATGGCCTGGTTTGATGTTTGAGTCTTGCCACAAAAGGAGCTGTAAGAGACGCTGTCACTGCATGAATAAAACTCTGTTCACGGAAATCAACGTCAGCTTGTGCGGTTGAAGCTTGCGTATGCGTGAGAGAGCTTTGGATGAGGCACGGCTGCGACTTCGTCTGCAAAGACCAGAGTACTGCTCCAAAGACTCTGAATACCAGCGGCGACCGAATGAGAGCGCCGAAATCCATCTCTATTGCGTCTGCCTGTGGGTGTTTGAAGATGGTTGCCTCCCTAACCAGGTCGGCTTTCGATGCCTTTCAAAACATCAACTGATCCCGGTGCATCTCATCTATTCATCTAAGCCTTCGCCTAATGTGCCCGGCCTTGTCAATATTTCCATTCTTCCCTGTTACATCCACGGCTCGACAATGGCCGTTTCCTTGTCTCCCACACTCCCAGCAAGCTCCATCCACGGCTCAACTGCCGCGGCGTCGCGCTTCTTCTCGGCATTCTCGTTCCATGGCTCAGCGGCCAATACCTCCAAGCTGCCCAACTCGGGAGTCGGCGCAATGAGGCCTAACAGGCACGTTTTAACACAAGCAAAGGTTGAGGATCGCACCGGTGCCCGGGTGCTTACCTGTTCTGCCGATGGGCACCGCCACGGAGCCGAGCGCAAAGGCCGTCAGGACGAGGCACAGGAAGTTTTGCATATTGAAGGGCGGGTATAGGGGTTTGCTGAAAAGAAGTAAGGGAAGCGCCGAGTTGCTACGTTCAACGGTAGTCAAGGGAGGACGAATGACGAATGTGGGCAAGGAGACGACTTATACCGGTAAATGGCATACCCGTCGGCGTCTTGGGCCCCCAACAATGGCCAGATTTAGAGCCTGTACATTGCGGGCTTGAGCCGAGCGCTGTCTGCCCCATGGCGGAGACTTGGTGACGAGGAAAACTGACAGCTCACACATCGCATCTGCGGCCTCGATGGCTACGCAGCGCTTGACGCCCGTTTATAAACTCACGCCGCTGTATGGATGGGGTATGGGGGGAGACCTGTCACCGGAATGAGGCGACTTGTTCGACTTGATTATACGAAGTACAGGCTAGGGCATACGATAGCCGAGTCGCGGGGCAAGGCGTCGTTACCCTCGAGGTTCGACGGTTGAAGAATGGTGATAAGCGAACGGGCGGGCCCTCGGGTGACACTGCATTTTTGACGAGCGGCCAACAGGACGGTGGAGTACAGCACATCGTACGGTATTGTAGCCTAGAACTCTGGCTGCAAGTATTGTAGAGTCGGCTCTCGGCGATATGGGAATGATGATTTCCGGCGTTGTCTGATGGTCTCGCGGACATTGTGGCCGTCTCGCTACGCAGTAAACGCGGCCAAGACTTGACCAGGAGTAGACGTCCAACTCATGTATACAATACATGCCAAGAATCCGGATCGAAGTTACTTGTATTGCAAAGATGGAGTCCTGAATGGCGAGCAAGCCACTCTGTTATCGAGTCTTTTGTTGCGCAGTTACAGTATGTGTAACTCACCGACAAAGTTTATAAATACAGTATGCTGCGAGTACAGGCAAACCACGCCAAGATTTTCAAATATCGACACCCTGAATGTGATATCGTTCATCCAACGCCGCGGCGCTATGCGCCGAGAGATCAGTTCCTAGTCGGCCTCGGCACAAGGCTCTCGATATAGTCGATGTGGGATCGAAGCGCGGAAAGCCATGGCAGTGTTGTACGGCTTGCTCGCAATAAACAGAGAACCTGCGCTGTCAGGTTATCACAGTTATGTACTCCGTCTTTCTGCAATTATCTGGCAATGATGACGGCCAAGATCACATACGTCGAGGGAATCTGTACGATTCATGCGAAATAACCGACCATCATGACGATACATCGATACAGCATCGCGGGCCTCTCCAACGGTGACGACCGCGAGGCCTTGAGTGACCGCGAGGATGGTCTGTACACTGTCAACTCTCGATTGGAAAGCGCAAAAAAGAAATGGTCATGGGTAGGACGCATTGCCATGTGGATACTCGCCGGCTGGGGACTGTACTCGCTCTCCAGCACCATAATCACGGCCGCCGTGGCTCCTCAGCCAAGGGCCGCTACCCAAGACACCCCCCGGCCCGCTCAGCTCTCGGAGCTCAAGCTTTGCAAATGCGGCCAGACGGTCGCGGAAGCCGAGTCCCTCGACTGCTTGTACGACTCGCTGGCCACGTCTTGGTTGCCTCCTCACTGCCGCGACGACGCGACGACTGCCGAGTTTGATCGATCCGGCCCCGGCGGGCGGTGGGCATACTACGCCGACGAGAACGGCACGGTCGAACTCACCATGGCCGACCTGGGCAGGCTCGGGGAGACGGGGGGCGCGTTTTGGAGCTCACGCGAGTGGCACGTTGCGCATTGTGCGTTTTACTGGCTCAAGGCACGGCGCGCGCGCGAGACGGGCATCGTCGTGGAGGCCAGGTTCGATACCGTCGAGCACGTGAGGCACTGCTCGAGGATGATTCGTAGTCCTGCGCCGGTAGGTGTCTATCTGATTGAGGTGCCGGTGAGGATGAATGGGAGCATTGCGCAACGTCCGAAGAGGACGAGGGTTTCGGAGAATTTGGCGGCATCGAATGGCTCTACTCACTGATAAGAGGGTTGCAAAGGGGTGTTCTTCGCATGGTGTCGCATTGCAAGTGCTTTTATAATAAAGGAGGCTTTGCAAGATTCAAGTTTAAGTGAGAGTGGCTGAAGTGTGTCAAGATGAATCTTGAGAAGAATAATGAGGAGCTTCGTTGGAGGAAGACGTCCTTATGAGGCAATGTCGCCAGCACGCAACTTGAGAGTGAAATCAAAAGACAGACTGTCGCGCATCAATGGCAGCCCTACCTGGCCTCAATCATCAATAGTCAATCGTCTGATACCAAAGCTTTGAGGCAGAGCACTCCCGCGTGCCTGGCCAAAGCAAGACATGACCTTGGGCATGCCGCATGCAGCGAGCAGATGCGCGACAAGCAAGGTGAGCCCCGGACAAGACGCCCGAGACATGACGCGCTTCATATTCCACGACGTGTCGCCGATGGGCCATCTCGGACTATCGCGAGACTCGGTCTGCGGCCACGCGGCGTGCTAGACTGCATCGCCGAGGACTCGCCTGGACGATTGGCATTGTTATTTGGAAAAAGTCGAATGCGATCGACCAACTGGTGACGAAATAATCGGCAATTCGTAGGCTGTAAGCAGAAGTGTGTAGACACGGCACCGTCAAAGACGCGTCAAAGGCGACGCATAGCATGGATCTAGGTGGCCCTTTTGCAGGATGCGGCTCCTGTCTGCTCACAATCAGACGTCATCCTCCCTTGAGACGCTGTCCCTTGGGGGAAAGGTGCGTGTCTCAGCCGAGGTGCTTTGAATGCTGGCGTGGCAGTCGTGGATCGCAATCAATATAATCCATGAGGCAGCTCGATGAACCTCGGTATCGATCTTCTGCGGAAACAAGGCTAGTAGCTGAGATCTCTTTAGCGGAATAGCGAGCACTTGACGTGTAGACGTGCCCCATGGGCAGATTCTGCTGTCGAATGTGACGACGCGGTAAGGGGGATTGACGCGACGGGCTTGTCCCGCGGTTGAGCGTGTCGAAGAGGCTCAGATTGAAGCTGCCGTCACTGGGGCAAGGTGTCCAATGTCGGCTTGTGAGCGTGATGAGGCGAAGTCGATGTAGAAGCATAGTGCTGTGGTGAAATTTGCGTTGTTTTTTCCCAAAGGCAAAGATTACTTGCGCACCTAGATGAATGAATCGTCAGCTACATCGATTTACACAATCTTGACTTTTTGGTGTCGTCTGTGATTGTAGTGGGCGTCAAAGAACAGCGCAGAACCCACGAATCAGGACAGCGAGGAAGACATCTTCATAAAGGCCCAGACTCAATTACCTTGACGTATAATCATTGTCATATTCATCTACGCCAAGTCTCATGATGAATCCATGCTGGTCGAAATGCAGATTCCGTGATGCGGCAGAACCGCTACCCTATACCCATCGCTGAAGGCCGAGTCTCGCGGAATAACATGACGCCGTACGACCAACAGCGCCGAGGGACGTGTCTCGACTCTCGGCCCTCAAACACGACACCGGCAGCAGCTTCTCCTCGACCCGTTGACGGCAAAAGGGCGTCGAGGTCGAGACAATCGAGACGCGCCACAGCTTAGCGCCGCTAGTCGCCGTTGGACCGAACATTGCACCGCCCGGATGGAAGCCATTCTCATGCAGCTCGCCGCCGCCAGCAGCAGCCGCATCGACTCGGGCCCCATGATTTTGGCATCGGCAACAATCAACACCACGCCGGCATCGCATCGAGACGATTCGGACTGAGCCGCGCGCCATGGCATTGCATCCCGTTCAATAGCGACATGTCCATAGCGACATGTCCAGGGCAAAAGCTGAATCAGTGGTTCACGATCCTGCTTGACGATGACGGGCCAAGATGGCCTTGCCAATGCACGGCCTGTCCCGCCCGTCGAACCATTGACGTTCCATCAAGCCAGAAAATCCCCGGCTCGCCATTCATGAAAGCTGGGGATCGAAGTCTGGTTCCGGGCGTTAAGGAATTGCCAGCTCCGCTTACGCGACTGTTTTGTCTCACCTCCTTGGGAGAGGAACCCCGTGCCATTGTCAGTGGACAAAGCATCAGACCCGAGGAATGGAATCCCACGCGAGGCTTCTCCTGGCCGCTTCTGCTGCTGAACCTCGCCTTGGATGCCAGACTCGACCCCGCAGCGCTCGCCCAAGACCCCCAGTCGGTCGAACTAGCACAGCATGCACCGGGGAGCGTGTAAGTGCCTTGCAGGCACTAGGGACGCGATGCCTCCTCTCGAGCACAGAGAACCCATCGGCTTGAATGGGACGCTGATCTGCTCGGTGGGACTGTCTCATCTGAGCCTCGGCGCATACTCGGGTTCATGGCCGACAACAAGACTCGCCCGCTGATCGGTGCCGCGTCGTGAAGCCATCGCCAACTGGTATAAAGCAAGCCACCTTCACCCTCGAAATGGAAACTCTTCTCTCATCATCACAACAGCTTCTCTCAGCTTCAAGAGTCACTCTTTCGGGGTTTTACACCCTAGTCCTTCTTTTCCCCCCTCCAGTCTTTCGCTTGCAGTCATTCGTTCTTGACCACATCAACATCTTCCCCCCCCTCCTCGTCTTATCCTATCCATCATTCGATTCACCATCTTTCTCGACGTCAACATGCATTTCTCCGCCGCCATGGCCCTCCAGGCCGGTGCCGCCGTCGCGGTCCAGCTCTCGTCCTCGGTACCCCATAGGACATCCTCAGCTCTGGGTTACTCAGCCTCCTCTGTTTCACCCGCCGCTCTCACGCCTCCCGTCATCGGCAGCTTCAACTACTATGGATGTATCGGCTTATCTCCTACCTTCAAGAAGGTTGCCACCAACTATCAGATGAGCCTCGACTTCTGCGCCGCAAGCTGCCCTTCGAATGTCTTTGGTGTCTACGGACAGTGAGTCTTGCCTCCTTTGCAACGAAAACGACGTCCCCGGATTGTGAGCTGACGCAACTCCCAGGGAGTGTTACTGCGCTGACAAGGTCGAGGCCGGTCCCGTTGCCGACTCCATGTGCAGTACCATCTGCCCCGGAAACAAGCTGCAAAAGTGCGGCGGCGTCGGTCTTCTCACCGTCTACAAGCGTCCGACCAAGAAGATCATCCTCCCCACGAGGACCATCACCAAAGGCATCTCGCCTGGCCAGACCATCACCGTGACCCTCACCCGCACCAAGGTCGGCATCGTAACCGCCTGCCCTCCTCACATCATCCACTGCCCGGTCGGCTCCAAGACCACCTCCATCTGGACCGAGCCCACTCCCTACTGTCCCATCCCTGCGTGGTACAAGTACAAGATCACCTGCTACGGCGACTACTGCGCTCCTGAGCATCACTGCCACGACTGCCAACACCAGCGTGTCGTCTGCGAAGGCGACTACTGCCACCTCGAGCACGACAACTCTGAGAACAGCCACAAGCTCGTCATCTGCAAGGGTGGACACTGCCGCTACCCCAAGTGCGAGGGTGCTGAGTGCGCCCGCAAGATCACCTGCTTCAACGGCCACTGCGCCCACGAGATCTGCTACGGCGAGGAGTGCAAGACCAATCTCGTCTGCCGCAACGGTATCTGCAAGCACGAGCGCTGCTACGGCCCCAACTGCCACCAGAAGATCATCTGCCACGGCAAGGAGTGCAAGGTCCAGCCCCACTGCGAATCCGGTGTTGGCTGTCCTGTTCCCCCGCCTCCCGGCACCCCGATCCTCCCCGTCTCCGGCATCAGCGGCCCAGGCAATGGCAACGGTCACGGCAAGCTCTGCCCCGGCCCCAATGGCACTCTCATCCTCTGCGTCGGAGCTGGCAAGGGCGAGGGCAAGGGCAAGCTCTGCCCCGGCCCCAATGGCACTCTCATCCTCTGCGTCGAAGCTGGCAAGGGCGAGGGCAAGGGCGAGGGCAAGGGCAAGCTCTGCCCTGGAGCTAACGGCGTCCTCGGACCCTGTCCTGAGGTGCCCGTTGTCCAGGTCGGTGGCTCTGATAGAACCAAAGTCGCCTTTAACCTGCTCGGCGCTGCCGCCGGTCTGGCTTTCATGCTGTAAATGTAGAGGAAAGGGGTCTCGAAGGAAACTTGGGAATTGGCGCCTGCGCTACCCACTACTGGAGCGCTGGATTTTCCATTTATACATGAGCCGATGAGAGCTTGGCATGGGTTTCATTACAGCCTTACATATACTTAGGAGTTACTCGACAAAAGATGGTATTTGGCAGTTCAATTAAAAAGCATTCTACAGACAGTTAGACGTGACTTGATTGTTGTGGCCGAGGTTGAACCCCAATCAGATCAGCGCCTCTCGCTGAGCTTCGCAGGTTACTTGTCCAGGCCAAACGACTTTGCTGGAAACGCAGAGAAATTAGCCATTGATTCCCACCCCGGTTTTGCAGTGAGCGAGGTTTACTGGTAGATGCGAGGGGACACTGGTCGTCCCCATTGTACTTGACGGCTTGGTCGACGCGCAGGTCAGCCGACCGCTCGCCATGGCCCGGTCCATGTGGTCCGTGATGGGTCTGGGTTTTGTACACGCTTATGTATCTGCCTTGCATCATGCTTCCGAAGGCGAGACGAGAGCGACGAGCAACTTGGCAGTCTGTCAATAATGACTCACGCTTCGGTGCCTGGCTCGACAGGCTCAGTCAACGTGATGCTCAAACGGCCACCAGGGAGCGATCAAGATAAGCCGTCGAAGCGATCGATGGAAGAAGTCGGGCCCCTCCAACAGAGCAGCGTGAATACCTTCAGTTTCACCGCTTGCCTAGAGACTAGATACGGGGTTGTGTCGAGAGGTACGTGGCAAAAGCCCTAGAGTCGGCGTCCTGCACCATGGGCGTGTGCCTCGCCGACACATCCACGTCACAAGCTCCGAGATGCTTCGGGGAGAGCCGCTTATGCAGTGGGAGGCCGGACCGAGAGCCGGAGTGGATGGATCTGTAGCTGCGGAAGAAAAGGTGCCTCTACTCTGGACTGAGTGTTTCTCAAGAGGCAGCTCAGATTTGACTGATAAGTAGGCCTGAAGTCTGACTCTGAATGGCGTTTCCGCATCGAAGAGACTCTGGGGATGGACGCAAAGATACGGAGACGAGCTTGGCTAAAGCGTCATTGTTGCCAGGATCGCTTCAGATACAGTTGCGATGTGAGGGCACTCTCCAGGGATTTCCGAGAACGAATACGTCTTGGAAGGGCGACGAGGAGGTGCTCAACACACTGCCACTGCCGAATCTTGCGCAGCCAGACGTGAGATTGTTTGTCCAGAGCAGAGCGAATTCACCCGTCGACGGCATGGGGGACTAGCCTCTTGTACGGATCACTACCGTCATCGCGGGCGGTTGGGAGGTCGCTCAGCTGCAGCGGCACAGCCCTGGGGCCGTCTCGCTGGCCAGAGGTCTGATTGGGTCCAATGACATAGAGAAACCCCGGTTCTTGGGAGCATCGGATCGGCGGCTGGAGAGGGTAGCGAGTCTGGTCATGTGTCTTGACGTACCAGCATGGAGCTATCATTTCAATCCAAGCTGTGAAAACGGGCGAACCGGAGCATCGGGTGACGAGGGGGGAGCCCGGTGATTGAACAGCGGATTGCAAGCATGGGGTCACACGTTTGCCATGAACAGCACTCGGATAGCTGTCCCATTCTCGTCATTACATTCAAAGAAACGTTATTGGCATCTTACCTTTACCGTCGGTGTACGAAGTGCGATCACCTCCATCGAGGAAAGCAAGTGAAGATGTGTTAATGGATGAACATTGAAGTCGTGCTTTCATCCATATCGTCTGAACCGACTTTTTGCAGAGGAGATGGACTTGCTTCATGCTCTCAACGGTTCACTTAGATACGGCGACCAGCGGAAGCAGCGAACTCGAATAGAGCTGACGCCGAGATGTCTCATCGATGGCACAGAATAGTCGGGCAGCTTGACTCAAATCCGCTACGCCGCGATTCCCATCGGAGTACCTTGCGCGTGACGAGCTTGGTACTAATGAAAGAGGGTTATCGGTATGTACGTCCTCGACCAGCCTTCTGATAATCGAGGTACGCAAACACATTTGGCCCATGTCATTTCGGATGAAGTGGCCGAGGCGGGCGGACTTCTGATCCGCTGCTGTGCTCGACGACCGGGACAGAAAAAGCAAAGGCCTGGCCCAAGACGGCGAGATGCAAGACCAACGCAGCCCAAAGAGGAATCCCAGGATGCTCATCTAGGTTAGAGGATCTGCCTTGCGAATCACTCGACAATGTGATGCGTCACATAATCCCGGGCTCAAGGGTGCATATATAAGAGCATAGCTGGCTGGAGATGGGCTGTACTGGAGTTCCAAGCGTTGTCATTGGCCTGAATACGGTTGAGAGGGCCTCCAGCAAGGGCGGAGCTGGTGATGCCTCGAAGCTGTACAGAGACCACCGCGGACGACTCCAAGCGCAGGCTAGTCATGGAATCCTGGAATGGCGCATAAGCGGAGATGCCATGCAGCGAGTAGCCGGCGAGACCAAGCCCTAAAATCGTCGGGGAGACAGCAGCTGGGCCATCTGCGTCTAGCGGCGACCTTTGTCTAGTAGCGGAGAGTCCCCTTGGGCAGGGATATATGAGCGGACTTCCTTTTCTCTGCTCCTTGTCCATCTGAAACCCCATGACGAGAGGAGCTAGAGAAGCAGGGCTAGTCTCTGACTTAGAGCGAAAGCTCCGGATGGTTGGGACGCTTCCCGTGCCCTGACTGGACGATTGCTCTGGAACCTTGTCCATGCTTGCCGTCCAAGGCCACGGCCGCTCCTTGGCTGTTTGAGTCCTGCCGGCCTGCCGACCCAGAGCAGTCCGTCACGGACGCGTACAGTACATACCGACCGCTCGGCCGTGAGTTGGCTGGGGGCTTTGGCAAGGGGTCGCTGACGGCGAGTCTAGACTGAGAACGTCAATGATGGACGGCCGTGCCTCGCGTCAGGGCCCGTCACGGCCGGCAGTCTTCGGGCTCGAACGTTTATTATCTTGATCGTTTCACGCAGGCTCAAAGAGAGAGGAGAGAAGACATCGACTAATAACGAAGCGATACAATATCGCGTTCATGTTCACAGCCTAGGTCTCTGTCGGTGCTTATTAGTGATTGCATGTTGAACTCATCCCAGGTCGGTTTATCTGGGGTAAGATGTTGCCAGGCCAGCTGCGAGCCGTCCCGACTGCCGGGACGGCCCCCGGTCATTTGTATGTCTCAACTTGCTTTTTCCTTGTTGTCACTTGCTTTTGTCCGTCGCTTGCAGCGCTGAAGACGGTCATGTCCGCAAAGATTGGGAGCAACTCGGACAAGTGACTCGAGCACCACGGGCACTTAACCAGTGACGAGCCTTACATAGAGGACGAAATGTCCAGAAGCTTGTGCAAAAAATTGCCAAGGTGCGAATACATGAGTTTGACAATTTCATGTTGATGCCAGGGGCGAGGTCCCAGTTATCAAGTCTATTCCTTTGTAGGAAGCTCCTTTCCTGGTCCCTTCGGTTGAACCTACAAGAACTTGAACAGGCCGAGAACTGTAGGGACTTGCTTGCTCTCCACCAGACATTTCCTTTCCAGCCGCCCGAACTCTTAGTTGATCTTGATTCAACGAAAACCAGAAAACGGCTGCCTCTGCAACGCTGCCCTCGAGTGCTTCTTGAGACTGGATGAATATATCAGAGCGAGGAAGGCAAATTCACCTTTTCCTTTTGTGGCGACGGTTCTATGGCATCTGTCAATTTGTCTGTCGTTGTATCAGTCTGCAACTTGAAGCTTGTATGCGCTGCCGTGAACCCCATCCGATCAAGTTGAGTCAAGAGGCACGTTGCTGGAAACCAGGAATGCTGCCCGACTGCTGGTATTCGACTGTTATTCGCCCAGCGACCTTGACTGCTACACGAAGTAGAGAAGCTTTCTATACTTGGCCTTTTCCGCTGCGAAGTGTTGGAAAACCTGGCTATTTTAGGGGCCCCAGGATTGTCGCCACCAACGCATACGCCCAGAGCGCTGCCGGAGGCGTTGGTCGTTTATAGCCCGAGCCAGGAGGCGGACCCCAGTGGAGCAGTAATACAATGTCATGCCGGGGGGGTCAGATGAGGTTGGTCACGGCACATGAAGTGAGGAATGGGGGCGAAAGAGGAGCACCCGAGTCCTTGGAAGTGGTTCCCTGCATGCGACCAAGGGATCCGGTCGCCCGTTGGAGTGTAACCTGCACTGCAGGCTACTTGTCTGCGCAGCAAACACACCATATAACTCGGTGGTCCCCTTTCCCCATGCCCTTCTCCTCAATCCTTGTCCTACCTCGGGTCCGGCAACTAGGTGTCACCACCTTGCACGATTTCGAGAGCCCAGATCGAGAGCAGTCTCCTCGTCGAGTCTTTGCGAGAGGAGAGTCTGATTTTGCCGCACAAGACTTGAATCGACGAGCACATGCAAGTGGCGAGAAAGCCAGATCCGCGGCGACGTTATCGATCTCGCAGCCATCGACTATTTCGCGAACTCGAACAACCTCGCAGCACTCTCTGCCATATACCCGCTGCGAATATCCTTTCAAGATTAACAAACACTTACACCCTCTTCCAAGGACGACCACCCTTCGCTTGACTTTACACCTTTTACAGTCTCCAGGCGCCAAGCTTCGATGTAAACCCTTTACTTGGTCGCAAAGGTCAAGACGTCTGACCGAGGCAGGAACCACTTGTCCGCAAGCAATCCTTTCGACTAGAGGAGACTCGTCATTAGCAAAACTTTGGTTTGTTGGCGTTTGGAATCAGGACTGGCGGGCGAGCCCAACGACGAAGCCGAGCGACTGTTTACACGAAGGCTATCGACATGTAACAAGCCCTTGATCGATCTGACCGATTGCGTTTGCAAACAATCATTTTGGATTACGGTCACGCCTTCGACTTCATGTCGATAAGCTCGAGTTGAACTCGAAATCCTTTTTATCCACCATCTTATGTCGGTGTCATAGAAGATCTCATTTCAGGAGGCAGGTGTTCGACATCTTCTGCGCGAAGGAAACAGAAAACGTCTCGCTCTCCACCGAGCCGTTTCTGACCCCTATTTGGTGCCGTCCGACATCGCCCTCGACGTGAGCGACGATTCAAGCCGCAGACATTCTCAAAATCGAGCCGGCAAGCATGCAAAAGAGCCGACATGGATGACGACAGCCATAGCCTCACGGACAGTGTCCGCCAACACGTCGTCGACGGCCACTTGCGATATCATGCCTATCACGCCGGCATGTACGCCTTTCCAAATGACGAGACGGAGCAGTATTGTGACAACCTGAAGCACAGCCTAATCATTCACCTCTGCGAAGGCAGGTACTTTTACGCTCCATGTCGCGAGGTATTCCAGAAAGGTGCTCAAATACTAGACTTGGGTAAGTATAAGCTCCGATAGCAGAGTTGTGCGATTGGTCTTAATGGATCTCCAAAACAGGAACAGGGACTGGAAAGTGGTGCATGGAAAGTGAGTATCCGCCATCAACTTGACAGTGTTTAGTTATTCATTCCTGATCCTCTTTCATCCGTTGAGCTGGCTGATAGCTGACACGCATCACCCTTGTAGTGGCCGACTGTTATCCCAACTCACGATTCCACGGCATGGATCTATCACCTATTCAGCCGGACTGGGTCCCCGAGAACGTCGAGTTCTTTGTAGACGACATTGAACACGTGAACGGCTGGACTTATCCGGATGACACCTTTGACTACATTCATATCCGACATACCTTACATTCCATCAAAGATCGTCCCGAACTGTGGAAGCGAGTTTACGAGTATGTCGGTCCCCTTTACTGCATCACAGGCCGTGTCACTAAATATTGCTCTCAAAGTCACTTGAAGCCCGGAGGGTATGTGGAAGTCCAAGAATTTCAATACGTCCCTGCCTGCGACGACACCTCCTGCGATGGTCCCTACGCTTGGAGAGATTTTCTCCGATACCTCGAAGCCGGCCTGGAGGGCCTGGGCTCACAACTGAACAGTATACAGAGCGCAGAGGACGAGCTACGGGCGGCAGGTTTCAAGCAGCTCCGATGTCAGAACCTCAAGTGCCCCGTGGGCCCATGGGCGAAGAAGCCAAAGCTGAGAGAATGCGGACGCCTCCTGCGAGAAGCCATCATGTGGGGACTCGTCGGCCTGTCCAGGCGTCCGTTTCGTGATGGGCTCGGCTGGACGCCCGTGCAAATCGAAATGTTCCTGGTCGATGTGCGCAAGGACATGGCACGCGAGTCCAATGGGATCCCCAAGTTTCACTCCTATTTCCCGTTCAGGAGTATATATGGCCGCAAACCGGTATCGTGACGCCGTGCAGCACAAGTAGGGCGTGGCGTTGGTGAGAGCGGGTTTGAGCGCATCGGCGAACGGTGATTCCGGAGCTTGTCGCCAGCGTTCAACGACCGCTATCAAATTGCTCATATAGAGCGACTGCGTGTTAGCAAATATCCATTACCTCGAGGAAGTCAAACGAATCAAGCGTCGGGATGAGCTTTACACACCATTGCACCTCTTCTGGGCTCGTGATGGCAAAGTTTGGTCCATGAGCCACCGAGATGGATTCTCAGAGGGGAGCTGAAGCCGTGAGGCCGGGACACAATTGACTGCGCATTTGCGTCAACGGTAAATCAGCGTTGGAAGCAGAAGCAAGGAGCAACCTTGGCAGCGAATAGCAAAACGGCCACACCAAAGAGACGAACGTCGGATGACGCGCAAATTTCCCGATTGGCGAGAAGATCAAATCCTTACAAAGAAAAAAAAAAGAAAAACAAATCTGCAAGTGACGGTTATCTGCGGGATGCCGGTCCTGACCACCAGACGACATTGCACGTGGCCATGAACGCAAAGGGGAAACCAAGACCTGACGCTGGGGCAGGCGCTGGGCAAAAATTGAGCATGTTGGTCCATCGCCTACCCCGATACGGGGGCGAAAAGAAAACGCCATAGCCCCTTCGCCCGACATGGAAAAGTTTCAAGAGGCGGTCGTGATGTGGCTTGGAAGCAATGGTCAAGGCGCCGGCGCCTTTGATCACAGCTTTGAAATCAATGCGCCCGAAATACTGCCAAAGGCTAAGTTATTTCAGCATAATTGCTGACCGCGTGGATAAGAAGCCAAATGGAACATACAGCGTCATAACTAAACAGTGAGGCCCGCCAGCTTTGGAGACTGAAGCCTCGGATGCCCCCATCGGGTTTGAAATTCGAATTACTCTGCACACTGCGCTCCGGGTAGCCGACAACTCGTGAAGCAGCAATCATGTGTAGGCAGAATTAGTGATGAACGAAGGATCGAGCATGCGATTCCTAAGATATGCAGTGCCGTGAGTTCTGCGAAATTATGTCGTGGGCGACCTGTACAGTCGTGGAACAAAACAAGCATGCCCGGTGCCGACTTTCGCCCTTTCTAACGAGTCCCATGGCACCTACCTCGATACCCACTTGTTACCTTGGGCAGTCACGAAGGAATGTCAGCATTCATTGAGGAGGGCTGCTTGACTTGCGCCACTGACTCGTACTTTCATACATGTAGAAGGGTCGACGTCCACCTCGCGGGGGCTTGTGTCGAGTGACGATGTCTATCCCGCCTTGAATCCGCTAGGTTTAAGTTCTCCACGACGAAAAAGGCGCCACGAGGAATCTTGAACCTTCTCTTACGGCACCGTGCTTCCCACCGACGAAGGGCGGGCGGTGAGGGCCCCCGGGACACCACCCACATACACGTAGAAGGGTCGACGTCGACCTCTATCGAGCGACGATACCTGGTAAACCTTCAAGCTGCCGGTTTTAAGTTCTCCAAGGCGAAAAAGGCGTCTCTACGGATCTCGAGACCAAACCTTCTCTCACGGCATGCGCTCCCCACCGACGATGAGAATGAGGGCCCCCGGGACGCCACCCACATACGCGTAGAAGGGTCGACGTCGACCTCTGTCGAGTGACGATAACTGGTCCACCTTCAAGCTGCCGGTTTTAAGTTCTCCAAGGCGAAAAGGGCGTCTCTACGGATTTCGAGATCAAAGCTTCTCTCACGACACGTGCTCCCCACCGACGAAGAGAAGGCAGTGAGGGCCCCCCGAGATACCGTATATATTCGCGTCTCCTTTCTCCTCTCTGGTCGACAATCTTTCCCTCCCAGCCGTACTCGTCAGATATCGCTTCATCATCGATCAAGATCATATTGTCTCATTATTAGTAGAGATACACCTCGTCTCCCGAAGTCGCTTCGTCCTCTAAAGTCGCTTCGTCTCCTGCACCAGCTTCGTCAACATCGGCCAACGGAAGACGCCATTCACCATCGGTCAATATCCGCCTCGTATTCTTCTCCAGCATTACCAAGTTCTCACCATCGACAAGCAGAAATGGCAATGCCTCGTGATAACCAGGACTTCTCTGGCGCCTCTTACCCGCCGAGGCATGACTCTGCGTCTGCCGGTGGCGGACTCATGTCGCCGGCTCGCACTGGCAGCAGCGGCTTGACTCCCGAACCGGTCCTAAAGAGGAAGCCTGAATGTAACATCAAGTATCTGCTGAATCCCGAGCCGGCCATCAACTCGTTTACGGCCATTAACAGCCGGGCCACCAGCAACCGAACCGGGGTATTGGCTCCAACCACGGCCCAGGCAAGAGGCCAGGCCAAGCGCGTCACCAAACGGCCGTCAGGCGGACGCGTGAACCCGCGTCCTCGCTCCAGCGGGCGGTCTGGGACGAAGCGTTGCGAAATTTGCGGCGAGCGCGTCCAGAATAAATCTTGGGCCGATCATAAAAAGGTCCACAGCCTGCAAGACGTAGGTCTGGTTGTCAGCGAGGAAAAGAAATGCAAAATGTGCGTCAAGAGTCGGCGCACATGCGTCGTCTTTCCCGACCCTGGACCTAAAGGCGGCAACACGATGCGCTGTCTATGCTGCATCAAGTACAAGGAGACGTGCAGCTTCCGCTCGCAGTTACGCGACCAGAAAGGGGTGGGCGTACACCCTGCGCTGGAATGATTTCGCTCAAAGGCACGATCTGGACACGGCAGCATCGCTGAACGACAGCTGGGGCTCGGACTATAGACGGGGTCATTGACATGGTTATGAATGCGTGGGTGATGAATGGGACAGAGGCATTGGGTAAAAGAAAAGAAGAGCTTGTGTAAATGGAAAAGGAACTTTGGGTAAAGGGGGTAGACAAAACTAGGGGCCAGTTACAATTACACCACGATTTCACGATTCTTACACTCGAAGTAGGGCTTGTAGCTCAACCTCCGCAGTCACTTATTTGATATACCGTAGAGGAAACGAGCAAAAAGGGTATACGAGAGATAAGAGGGAGGCTGGGGTAGAGGCAGGGAGAAGAAGTAGAGGCAACAGAGGCAGCAGAGGCAAGAGCTAGGCGCGAGAAATAAAGCGCTTTTGCTACTTATACCTGCGTAGGACCTCTCTTACCCGTACCTACCCCCTACTCGTGTCCCTATTATAGCCTTTACCTCCTATGCCTACCTCACCCTCTGCTTGCCCATACGGTTAATACCTCGATATATTAGCGGTCGCGGCGGTTGAGCTATAGGCCCTACTTTGTATTATAAGAATCGTGAAATCGTGGTGTGATCATAACTTGCCCTCAAACTTACCGTCAACTCTTCCGGCAGAGTATAGCTCACGCATGACGGATCGGAAATCTGTTCTATTCGACTGGACAAACGGCGTTGCCACGCATATACACGAGGGGCAATGCATGCTTAGCTTTCAAGTGGTTTTCAAGAAGAACGAGCTGCTTGCACTCAAGCATCAAGAGCGGGAACCTATTTTCTTAGACAAAAGGCAGCGGTCCAAATACACACGATGTGCAGCGGTCCCCAAGCTCCCGCGTAGCTCTCAAGACGAGTGAGCCGCTTGAGGTTCATGTGCAAACAAGAGTGGCTTGCGAGGCGATCAATTATCACGACCGTCGCTCGCCAGGCAGAGTTCACTTGAAGTTGAAGTACAAATATATTTGAGGCTCAACTCGAACTATAGCACTTATCTCTTCCACAGAAGTTCCCCGGGATGGAGCCCGCGGGCTTGGGACCATTAGTTCGAGGCAGATACTCCTTTATCGCAAGCCCAGTGCGAGAACCGACCTGATCTGGGCAGATGGTCGGACCTACCTTCATCCTCGGACCGCGTGAGAGAGGGCGTGTGATTATCACTGGTACTTGAGGAAAAGTTTTTCCCGGCAAAAAGGCCGCGTGAGCTATGACCACGGCGCAGGTTTGATGGGCTCATGCACGTCTGCGAGCAATGAAGAATTTGGCATCTCGTTGTCAAACGACCAATCATCATGACAAGGCGAAAACAGGTCTTTCAGGCAGCAGGAGCGACGTGAGCCTCAAGAAGAGTCCACAGCCAATCGTCACCTTTGGTCAACAGCTGAGATGCATCCACGTCGGTCCAGAGCCTCGTGATGGTGGCATCGCGAGGACCGCTGCCTCCGCAGCGCCCTGATTCCAAGCCGCGTTTTGGTGGCGACTGCCATGAGGGGACGCGCGGATTGCGCATATAGAGTGCTTGAGAATACGTGCAAGCAGCACATGGGCGAATCTTTTGAGTCGTCGTCGCAGTCCAGTGACGTGGACCGCGCACGGCCAGACCGACACGGAAGCGGCAGCGCCCATTGGCCTCGACACCGAATTCGTGACTCATTCTCTTGGGCCTAGCAAGAGAAATGCGCAAGCGGTAGCGAATTCGAGGTCTCGATCGTTTGGTCTCGTCTGGAATCTCTGGTCGGGATGCGCCGTGGTTGCCATGCCCAAGAACGCGTCGGCACGCCACCCTCGGCATGCAAGGTCCGCGTCGCACAATGACGCATCGCCTGGCTGCCGAGATACTTTGCCGCTACAAAAGAGATAGATTAGTCACGGCCTGTGATACGTGTAGAGCGGAAATAGTCTTTTGAGGCGAACCATGGTAAGGTTGGCGGCCGTGTCGTCGTCGCTGACAATTATAATGCAAAGGCTAGAACCTGCTAGCAGTGGCGAGGCGTCGCGATCTGATGACTAAATGACAGGCACGCTAGGTACGTACTTTGGGGCAGGGCGGGGCGTGGTAGGGATAAACTAGCTTCATGCGGTTAGTAATCAGCGGAAAGATGCCCCCATAGGTGGAGATCCTCCAAGGGCCGTCCCGACAGGCTGGATCTGTCACGTGATATAGCAAGGATTAGCACCGCCACAATACTCTAACTGGTGGACCCTGTGGCTTGCGTCACGTCTCGAGACGCCACTCGAGCCAAGGCCGCCAGGCAGACAGGCAGCCCAAGGTCAAACCACACGGCGCCTTGGTCCAAGACAAGAGGGAAGACACGAGCGTCGAATCCCACACAAGCCAAGCGCGAGAGCTCGTGAGACGGCGCGCGCTGTCACCTCAGAGCACCCACAAAAGCCTGCCACGAGCGCGCAAGTGACGGGCGAGTGGGGAATCGAGACACGGCGACAGGCGTGCGTTGATGGGTGCCCAAGCCCCAGCCCCCCATCTGGGCGATATCGATGCGAGTGCAGGTACGCAAAGGGGCATCTGCGAGGGCATCTAATGATGATGGAGTTACTTACATGGACGACGGACATGTGCATCTGCATCGACCGCACCGCCAGAGCCTCGCCTCGCCTCTCGAGACCTCCAGCGTCCCTGCCGTGTCAAAGTCCTCGACACGTCAAGTGCTCAGTTCCCACGTCTATCCGTTTAGGATATCGAAAGAGGGGCAAAATGCCAATTTTACCCATGGCAGCAGGACGCAAGGCCTGCAGCAAGTAAGGCATCGACGTTTCTGCAGCAGCTGGAACGGGAGGGGCGTGAGAGGCCAGACAGACGACGAAAAGGCAGGGCCCAAGACCAAAGGGTCAAAAGGGGGTTTCTGCTGCTCATGTCACCATTTTCCCTCGAGTTCGTAAACGAGACTCGGGGGACTCTATTTCCGCACTACTGCACACGATCACCGCGCATCGGGCGACGCAGGTGTCAATGGGCGGGTTGGGTACCCTCGCATTTCGTTTTCAGGAGCGGATCCTGCAGAATGACTTACACCAGAGCAGTCCCGACGCCCGGCCGTTTCGCCCGTGCTACTTCTTGGATGAAGAAATGGACCAGGGCGAGAGACGGGGCGTAGAAGGGGCCTCCAATCCCTCGAATCCAAAGGGGGAGGGGCGTCAACCTGGTGCGAGTGCCCGTTGTACGCCCATTGGGCGCTCCCTCTTCGCCAAGTAAGCCGGGCAGTGTTTGCATCGTCATCGTCGCCCTCGAGTTCAGCCAGTCTCGTTCCTGGCTCCGGCATCGAGGGCCATCGTCGTCAGCGCTGGCCGTGTGGCTCGGGATGGCGGCGCAAGACGGTAAAAGACCCCCTCCCATCTCCCCCCTTCGGCATCGGGGTCAGCATGTAGTGCGACGGACTTTGCGGAGAGGGTCTCTTGGTGGCCGGCTCTTGGATGAATCTGCACCAAGGGAAAACCGGGCCGAGACTTGACCACGGCCTTTGCTCTATCGACACGGACGGGTTCTGCAGCGAGCACTGCAATGTCACCGACGATATCTGGTCAACGTCACCGTGCCTCTCCTGTCCTTGTTCGGGTGCGAAATCCTCGGAGCCCTTGATGAAGCGCGAATAGGGCGGTCACCTCGGCCCCCTCATCTGCGCCGGGGAGTGGGCGATCATGGAGCCCTTGTGTCGACAACCCATGCGGCAGAGAGCAGGGCGCAGAGATAGCGCCAGCGGCGTTCGAGGTTGGATGCCGGGACAACGGCCATGTTCAAAGAGTCGGTCAACGGCAACAGCAGCAGGCGAGCAAAATGCGATGCCTATTTTTGGCGGGCAGCGAGCGTCTGCTTGGTGTTTTTTTTTTCGACGTCTGCGTTGCTAGACCCGGCTAAGAGCAGGGCAAGGCAGGGATGAGGGCATGGGCCGGGCACCAATCCTCCCCCCTCTACAGCAACGTGTCTGCAGGGTGTGCCAATCGCGACCGGGGGCGTCTGGCAGGGCGGCCTGGCCATTCGGCAGCAAGAGGGCGCCCTTGGACATCAATACAGCGCAGTAGCAGCGTCGGTTGGGAGAGAATACATGAAACTGGCCAGGGCTGCAGGTGAGTCACCTTGTCGCCGCTCTCCTGGCTAAAGTCGTTTCCAGGCAGAGTCGACGGGCCAGAAATCTCGTCGGCGCCATGGAAATCGCGAAATGAGTCCGAGGGTGGAAAGAAGAAACGAGGGAGAAAGTTTTTTACCCCCCGTGCCTTAATTTTTTTTTCGCTAATCCATCCTCTTTGCGCCCCTCCCTTGCAAGCTAAGCAAGCAACGGTGGTCAGGGGCAGGATAGAAGTGACACAGTCGCAGAAGCAAGGTGAGGCGGATGGGCGGGTCCCCGGCGACAATCCAAGGGAGCATCATCACACCGGTCACCGAGCTAGCGCGGGGGCCTCGGATAGAGAACGACACGATGGCATAGCAGGGCGTGGACGTCACATCCAAGCTATCCTTCTGGAAAGGAGGGGTGGGAAAGGGGACGATGCTACCGATGCGGATTTCTCGCTGCTCGCCAGGCAAGAGTAGGGCAGAGAGACGTGGTGAAGGCGCACAGGCGAGAGGGTGTGCTTGTTTGCTCCCCCCTACGCCTTTTGGGCAAGGCAACCCTTCGTCCTGAACTCTTTTCCTCCCAGGTCCACGACACCCGAGGATGGAATGATGGGACGAAAAGAGACCGACCTGTCGGTACACCACCGTCATCTCGCGGGCGCGCAGACCAACAAGCATGACGCGTGCAGATTTTTGGCCGTTGAAGAGGCCGCCGGGTGACGCTATCAAACCAAAAAATCGGACTCCATTCAAAGGGCTTTGCCCGTGTAAGTCGAGCCGAGTCCAAAGTGAGGTCGTCTCGCCCCGGGCTGGCATTGAGTGGCTACGAAACGATCCGGCACCAAGCGCCCGTCTCTGCCGCTACTCGACTCGGCCGGGCCAAGGGCCATCATGGCAAAGAAGAAGAAAAAGGGGGGGCGTGCAGCGCCGAATCCATCGTCGTGGCATAAACAAGCCGACGTCAATTCACGGCCTTTGCGGACCCTCCCCCAGCAATGAGCAAATCTTGGTCCGAGTCTTGCGTACAGTGCGCTTCGCCATCCGTGGCATAGCTCGCGGCGCGCGGCCGGGCGGGAAGGCAAGGCGGGACGCAGGCTCCCGCTCCGTAGCCCGCAGCCCGTAGGGGGCGGTCACATACACACCCTCAGCGCCTTTTTAGCACCGCAGACTTTTTTTCGAGCAGCGCGCCAGGGATAAACGTGAGTTGAGCTGCGTACGAAGCAGCTGCCGTCTTTTGGGAGCCCATCCGTCCGTGCCTGATACGGGATACACAGTACGCTGCGCTATCACGGCAAGCTCCCCCTCCCGTGGCTCAACGGCGAGGCGAACCCAATTCCACATGGCCCTTTTTCGTTGCCTGGTGTGGGTGCCGTGTGCTGTTACCGGTGACCGAACGAGTGCTACCCCACGAAGCAAGAGAGCCGTGCCAAGACGATGAGACTGGTGAGCCTAGACTGGGGCTCTCAACTACATCATCTCGGGTCTGCTGGCCAACCAAAAGGCAGCACCCGGAGCCGCGAGCCTCAATGTTTCGGATAGGGCTGAGCGATCCGGCGGCATCGAGTGTCGTGAGAGAAGAAATGGACTCCATTCGAGCCTCCAAGGGGCGAAATGAAGACTCGAGAGAGCATGCCGACCATCAAGTGATGGAGGCTGGGACCGATCCGTTGGAGCCCCCTGGCTTCCCACGCCAAAAAGGGGCGTGTCAGCCAGCCATTGCGGCTCGTACTCTAGCTGGTTCGCTGGGTCCTGAGACAGTCCTCTTACGAGCAAGGATGGGAAACATGAGCCAAGGCATGGCAAAGCAGGCTGTTGACAGTGATGCGTGTCTCGCCCCGAGACCTTGCTAGGCCTCTTAGTCCAATCCTCATCTCGCCAGGCCCGACATCCCACACGGCGCACAAAATTAAAAAATTGGGGAGAGCGAGAGGAAATGTTTTCCCCCTCGTTTTTTTCCATTTCTCATCACAAGAGTGTCTCGCGTCAATTAGGGCTTGGGCGCACAAAAAGGCGACCTCAGCCCTCAGCTTCAGCTCGGCTGCCTGCACATCTGGGTTGCTTCGCGGCAAGGTGAGATGGATGATGGACGTGCCAGGGGAAGAACTGCTTCGAGCGGGCTCCTTGATCGAACTACGTCCTGGTAGCCGTGAGCAACTGCGCAGAGGACCTCGAATCCGTTGCAAAAACATGATGCCAAAAGCAGAAGAGTAAAATATTCTCAGCATGACAACATGAAGCAAGGCAGAACTTAACCTCAGACCTAGCAAGAGGGGCAGGGCAGGGGGGTAAGGACCAGGGGCACTGGGGATGAAGGAAACACACGCCGGAAGGGGGGCCTTGCCTTGCAAATCAGCGCGCAACGAATGAGCAGCGCCCAAGGGCTCGCCGAGACGTGAGACATTTGCAGCCATTCCATGCCACGCCTCTGTCGTCGAATTGGTGCAAAGAAGACAATCTCCCGTGGACCATCGCGCGCGCCCACGCCCACGTCCGCGCCCACGCCCACCCCCCTCCTCATTGGAAAGCTCGATTCGGCCGGCGGTAAACAAGAGTTGGGCGGCCGTTTGGAGGAGCAGCGGCGGCGGTCGTGGTACGCAATAAGGTGTGTGGCCTCTTTGCTGTAGAGATTGTTTTGTGCAACCGGCGGTCCGCAGGCAAAAGGCGTACAGAGAAGCCAAGAGAAGCTGCAAGGCGGAATCTGAAAAACCCCGTCCACAACGGGCATCCTCACGAGGCGGAGTGGCACGCAAAGGCAGCAGGCCGTCTGACGCTGTTGTGTCAAGAACCTCGCGTCATCCTGAGCCCACCATGGATGACGAGGACGTCGGAAGAATCCACCGCGTTTGCGTCTGACGGCTCGAGTGCCTCGCACACGGCGGCGCGCAAACGAGACTTGTCCCCGACACGCGTGTGTTCGACCGAGGGCAAGCTTTCAGTCGCGCCTGGGTCGTTTTTGCGCCGGCTTGCCCGGGCCCGACACCGACAGGTCGGCGTTACCTACCGGCCGTCTCAACCACCAACATGCCGTCGCCGTCTTGCTTGACGCTTCCCCGTTTCGCGCCCAGTGACCAAAGGCACGCCCTGGACCGCTAGCCCTCAAGTTGTATGCGTAGATGGGTAGGTAGGTGTTAGGTCGGCCTACTGTAAGTGTCGCTCACATATTGCACCATTTCTCTGTACTGTGGTTATGTCGGTCAGACGGGGCCTTACTACTTTAACGGCCGTCCTTCCTCCCGCCCCCCCTTGTTGCACAAGAGCTGCTGCACGGCCCGCCGAGGGCGGGGAACGTCGATAGATGGGCATGCCGGCTGCGAGATGGACAAGAAAAAGACGAGAGGCCAAGGCGTCAGCGTGTCATGTGGCTTGAGGCAAGTGAGAGAGATGGGGCCATTGTTGCTGTATGGGCGTACTGTATTCGTATGTGCGTAGGCCGCCAGCCGACCGTCCATGTAAGTGCAAACGGGCCCGCGGGCTTGGCCTGGGGTGCGGCGGCGCCATGGCAGGCCGGGCCGGGAGGCTCTCAACGGATACGGCTGCAAGAGGGCGTGTTTCTCCTCCCAGGCCTGTTTCTCTGATGACTGGAAACAACCCTATTCGCCCGCCTTGACGCACAACAACATGCCGCTTCTGCTTCGTACTGTAGGTCCGATAGTCAGAGAGCACAGCGGCTGCTGAAAAAAAAAGAGAGAGCTCGCCTGCCAGGGGGTGGTCCCCTCCCCAGAGCGCCTTGCATGTCTTATCTGGGCTCGTTCCCCTTTCCTTCCCTGATGGCCTTGCCAATGCAACCTGGCTCTCCTCATGACTGCCGCCATCGCTTGGTCCCAAGCAAAACGACGTCTCGTCCGGCGCTTCCCGTCGCCCCTGGGAAGACATGGCGAATGCATGAGCTTGACGAGTGTTTGGGGCCGTGTGCGCACAGCAATGTCAGCTTCGCGCGAGGCCTGCAAGGACGGAAGCACGCATTGCACGCCCTTGAAAGGCATATGGTGCCCCGGAACAGTGGTCTTTGGAGTCTGATTGCGGAGCGGCAGACGATGAGCGTCGTGTCGGATCACGCAGCGCATCGAGAGGGCTCAAAGGCGCCATGTGACTGCGTGCCGTCGTTTGCTTGCCTCGATGGCAGCACCCCGCGATCGTGACCGCCGGGAGAGGGGGTCTGGTGCAAGAGACTGGACAAGACGGCAGTCGCGACTCGCGACCAGGTCACCGGCTCGTCCATGTGCTGGCCACCACGACGAGAGAGGTGCTGGCAGGCCTGCGTACGTAATCGCGCCAGAGCTCCGAGCGACGACACGCCCGTCATTCATTCGTTGGTCACCCGCGGCCATCAGGTCCCTCGCCCTGCCGACGCGTCAATCGAGGCTGGCCGGACATGCAAACTCGACCCCTCCTCACCTCGTTGATGCCATCTGAGATTGTCAGTCTGACCTCGCACGCCGGCCGGATCGCCGCCATCCACCTTGCTCGTCATCGCGGCGCGCGCAGGGTCTGATAGGCACGACGCTGGACCATGAACCCTCGAACCCTCACAGAGCTGCACCCTCAATTGGCTCATGGCCAACTGCGGGACACCGTCATTTATCAATGGTCCATCTCAAAGACATCAGCCAGAGCTCCCTGGCCGTCGAATAGAAACCTCGCCGGCCGGGGACGACTCCGCGGTGGCTTGCCTGACACCTACAGTACAGTACCTTACCTTAACTTCCTGTCGTCCACGCCCCCTGGACCCCTTCCATGTTGCCTCGGGAGCCCTCAAATTTCCCCCCTCTCTGTGTCTTTCGTCAAGGACCAGGACTCCCCTTTCTCGTCACAAAGGATCCGTCTTTTGAGAGGCGCCCCCTCGAAGCGCGCACCTACATATGTAGGCGATTATCCTGCTCGTCAATCTCGTCGAGCCGTGCCGTGCAAATCGTCGACCATGTGCAGTGGCCCATGGCCGCCAAGCTCAGCCGCGTCACGCCATGGTCGCTGCCTCGGTCTACAGTAGGGGCCGCCGCAAGGGCCAAGGCGCGGATCCTCAACGATTCCCATCGATGGCTACATCTCGCTGCAGGAGTATCCGTAATGGCTGGGGTCCGTACTGTATGGTCCAGTGTGTCTGGACGCCAAACCGTCTTCAATGGGCCGACGAGCCTCGTCATCTCGCTTAGATACGAGTGCCGATGAAAATTCTGACCCAGGGGTGGCTTGTGCAAATCAACGCTTCACGACAGCGTACCAAGAAGCCAAGTAGACACGGCCGTGCCATGGCCGGGGATCGCCGTGTTTGCTTTGTTGCGGACCGGACAACCAAACGACCCTGTTGGAGTTCGATTGCAATTCCCGGTTCCTCGGTCAGCCTCGTCGCTGACCGGAAGCAAGAGGCCACAAGGCAACACTAGCATCAAAAACCAGGGCGTCGATAGGGACCAACCGTCGAGACCTTGGCGGTTGGGTGGCCTGGGGGATGCCGGGGGATGCCGGGGGATGCGAGAGCCACCACTCTCATCTCGAGTTGAGGCGCGGCCATCGATGCGTCCCTCGCCTCGTCAGGTCATCAAGTCGCCTCGAGGGCACTTACTGTACGAGATACCAGGGGCCGGCCGTGCAACGCTGCAGCCATTGATTACCTACATGACATCGACTCAGTCTTTGCCCACATGAGCATATGAGCGCACCATGTTACCAATATCGACGCCGAGCCCAGAGGCCATTCATGAACAGGCCGCGGGCAGGCTCCCCAACAGCCGGAGCTTGGGTGCCTTGGGGAAGATGACTCTTTTCCTGCTATCCTCGCACCAACGAGACAGTCAAGCAGACGACGACTGAATCAGGCCCGACAATGCCAGTCGCACATTAGGCCCAAGGGTGCGCCAATAGGGCAGCATCGGCGCGACAGTGAGTCGTCGGCTGTAGAGCACTGTGTGGCTGGAAGCCCGAAGCTTCTACGGGTTACGAGCAGCGACGATGAGCTGGTGGTCGAATTGCTCAGCAGGTAGCCGCGTAGGGCAGTACAGCTTAGCTTGGACGAGCTTCTCTCAAGGATATGGAGGGCGAGGCGCATGCGCAGACGAGTGACTGGCTCAGGAGAAGCATGCGTGATTGCTTGATGGGTGATTGATTAATCCATTGATTGACTTGCTCAATGAATGGGTGGTGGATGATGGATGATGATGGGCGATGAGGTGGGTAATGGGTGACGGCGGGGGGTCAGAACAGGCCCGCGAGCAGCTTAGCGACACGCCCCCTCCCCTCTCCCCGAGGCAACTTCTCTGAACCTCAATCGGTCCCTCATCAAGCGCCTTACGGCGAAGGACGCTATCATGACCTGCCTGTCTGGTCCAAAAGGTACGCAGGTACTTGGACGTCTAGGCTCGCTGGAGTTCGCTAGGGTTCGCTGCCGTCGAGTCGCCCCTTCCCCTCCTCTCCTATTTCTCCCACCCCCTTCTCCATTCGTTCCCCCCTCTGCTATGTTGCTACTGGCACTGCTGATGCTGCTCCTGCCGCTAAAAGTACTTTTTCCAGCGCCTGGTGTGTGCATCGAGTACCCCCTCCCTTGCCGCCATCCCCCCCACCCCTGTCCGCATGCCTGCCCCCCGTCCGTCCAGCCTTCTTCCCCTCCGTACCTCCCTAGTCGCACCCCCCGGTCCGGATGAGTCTTGTTTGGCACTGGCCGTCCGGGCAGGGAAAAAACACCAGCACACCCGCAACGCAACCACGGGATGCATATATACCTCGACGCACACCCGCTCGCCAGCCTTTTGCTTTCTCTTCTCCCCTTTCTCTCGCAAGATTTTGGCTTCTGCCAATCAACCATTTTTCAACAACGATCAACTACTCACTCACTATTGGTTCCGGACCTGTCGCTGACGACACGTTCGACTCCACACTCTTTTCCAGTCACGACCGTCTCGACACGTACGCTGGTCCAGAGTGCCCGGCGTCCTTGAACAATCGCCACCTTCAGCTTGCCAGGTTCGCCCGCGACTTGGCTATAAATTTCCTCGACGCCGAGGAAATTTCCCGTCCTCCACATCGGTCATGTTTGCAGCAGCAGAAGTCTTTTCTAACCCCTATTCCGATCACATACCGAGGTGACGAGCCTCCACCGCTTCCCGTTCCGCGCGTTTCTCTCTAGCCGACGCGAAAGACAAATCTCGAAAGATACCATTATTACAACAGCCCAAATCACTCAGCCAGCCGCACAAATCGCATCCAATCGCTCTCCCATCGACCGCAGGGAACGACACTCAAAGGCCGCAGCGCAGTCTGCACAAGCGGCCTTGGTCGGTGGTTGGATGTTGACGGCTCTCTCCCAAACTCAGGAACATGAACTACCCTTCTCCACGAACTCCCGGATCTACCCCGATCCACGAGTGGGAATACTCTAGAATGTCTTCGGCAACGCCCACGCCCTCGCCACGGACCAACTGGTTCGAGGCGTCAACTCCTCAGCGGCGACCGGCCACCCGCGCCGCACATCACTCCCGGTCGAGCAGTTACGCTCAGCACAGCTCCTACACCCCGCGGACGCACATGGAGTCCCCTCGCTACAATAGCTACGGGGATTACTGCACGGTAGATGTGAGTGCCAAAGATTTCTCGTCCTCGCGCCGGCCTTCGGGTCCGTTTCAGTCTCCACCCGGGCGCGATCGCCGGCACTCGTATGCCAATGTCCGGGCCTCTATCCCGTATGGAGAATCCGACGAGGACGAGATATTCGAGGCCATGGGGCACATCTACGTGCTGCCTGCCCAGTCGCGGTCCAGGAGCCGTCGCCACGAGCATGTTTTCTTTGAACACGATGGGGGAAGGTACACTAATCACGGCGACTACCTGCAGAGTGCCGCCTATTACGCTGATCCCGCCTATGCCCGCGCGGCCCAATACGAGACACCACGACCCCAACACCAGGCCCGGCCACCCACCAGTCACTCTCATGCCCGGCGCGCCTCGGCATCCATGCCGCAGCGTCCGGCCACCACTCGACCCACCAATGCCCACCGTCCCAAGCCCCCGACGCCTGCCAAGGCCACGGAGGCGGACGCTCGTCGGCACAAGATCCCCACGGGATACTCCCTCAAGAATTGGGATCCTGCGGAGGAGCCCATTCTCCTTATTGGCAGCGTCTTTGACGCCAACAGCTTGGGCAAATGGATCTACGACTGGACTGTGTTTCACGAAGGCGCCACCACTCCCATTGCCGACATGGCCGGCGAACTTTGGCTTCTCCTCATCCAACTCTCGGTCAACATTAAGGAGTCCGAGGAAAAGGTTGGCATGGTCCGCAGTGCCGAAAACCGGGAGATTGTCGAAGAATTCATTGATGCCGGAGAGCGGCTCATGGACAAGCTTAGGACACTTCTCAAGGCTTGCGAGGCGCCCATGCTCAAGGCCGCCCGCAAGAAGCAATCCAGCCTTGGTAAGAATTCCGGCGCCGAGTTCGTCGACACACTCTTTGGCCGGGACAGGGAGCTGGCCAAGACGGAGAAATTCATGCAAAGCGTCAGACTGTTTAACCTGCGCTTTGACGCGAATTGCTCCGAGATCCTAAGTGAGCCAACAGCCTAGGGTCGGACAGTATTAATCCAAGGAGACTTTGCTCCGACACCAGGTTTAAGCCCCGGGGATTCCACTGGAGCCGCGTCCTTGGTTTTCTTTTTCTTCGGCCCCCTGCCGCTTCTTCCACGTGGACTTGGACTTCCAACATGGATCCCGGCTTCTATTGGATAGGCCACGGGGGCTTGTACACTACACTGCGTGGAGCCACGGATGCCCATGGATTCCTTTATGAACAACTACCGGCTTTCTGTTGGCCGCCGAATCTATTTTCCACCTCCTGGAGCAATGGTTGGTGTTTATTTTTTCTTTCCGTTTGCCATTTACGCAAAAGACGACCGTAGGGCGACCTGTACTATCAAAACGTGCCAACTCGCGCGAGGACCTTTTTCCCGGAGGCAATCAATTATAGATACCCCACCGCTGTACTGACAACAGTCAAGCGACGCGCTTCGCGGGTGCCGCGAAGAGCGCAGAGGAGGAACTCACAGTGTACAAAACGCAAAAATGCTTTTCTGTAGTACGCCGTTTTACTTTTTTCTACTTGGAGGGAAAGGGTCAGGGAGGTGTCACCGGGATTCCTACACAGGACGGGCTTCGTCTTGTGTGGTCCCCGACTGCGGTGGATGGGGCGATCAAGGCAAATGACCTTGGCATGAGAAGCTGATGGCCGCTTGTATGGCCTGATGGCTTTCGAGAAGCAAGGTGCCATTACGGCATTATTACATGATGCAAGGCATTTATTGCCAAGGGCATCACTATATCAGAAAACAGTAGCAACAATAGAGACACGTAACAGCTAATGCTCGCACTGGACGCATATTGGATCGTGAGCAGTTTCTGGCATGTAAGCCTGGGAATTGTTTGGCCATGTCATTTCCAACAGAGCAACACAACCGGTTGTTCCGGATCAGTCCGTCGGTGAATGTTTGGTCACTCCCCATGATTTGCAAATATTGACTCGCCTTCTTGTCATATCCACGTGCATCCCGCCATGATTCAGAGGAGGCGACAGAGCCGGCATACCGACCTTTGGACAAGGCATCCGGGCGGGCGACAAGACGTCCCCAGCTGAACGGCTCGACGTCCTCGCCTCGCCCATGATCCCCACCTGCGATATTCGCTAGGCCCGGCGCCCCGCAAATCACCTTTGGCTACGGGGCAATGGAAAAGCACGAGGGCGGAGAAAGGCGAGAGGGGGAGGGGCGTGGTGGAGGGGAGGGGGGCTGAAGGGTTCCAAGGTTCCGCCGGCGGGCCGCTAGCCGTGCCGGAGAGACCCGCCTCTGACGTGCGCGAGGAGCAGTCTGTTCACTGACACTTGCGCGCTGGGGGGAGTCGAGGACGATGGATGCCGTGGCCGAACGCCTAAAACATGGATTCACGATTGATTCTTGGGCCGACGGTTCTGCCAAAGCACGCACGTGCATCCGACCACTATAAACGAAAAGGCTACCGTCTGAAGGCTACTGTCGCACCCGCGAAGCAGCACCGAAGCGAGTCGAGCCGAGAAAAAAGGCGAGGGATTGCGGATCCAGAGAGAGGAGGGGAGGGGGGCCGGCCGAGGCATCCCCATGTGAGACGGAAGAGGGGGATGGGGGCAAACAAACACGCAAAAGGATCCAAAGAACGGAGAGGTTGCTCGTGCCATGAATAGTCGAGCAGCAAAAAGGGCGTTCTCAAGGGGGTGTAGAGGTAGCAACAGCAAAGAAAAAAAGGTCATGGCTGCGACTCACCTCCTTTTTGCTGGTTGGCAACGGTGCCTTTTCTTTTGCTAAGACGAGGCTGCTCACGCGACTGCGTCGCACTGTCGAATGGCTCGCAGCTTGTATCCTAAAAAAGGCGGACCGGTGATTCACTGCGAGGGGCGTCTTTTTGCGGCGTACGAGGCGCTGGACTGTCTATGCGCCGTTCGGAATCGCTCGACGGCGTCCTGCCTCACCGTCCGCGCGCCCGCCATATGCACGCCCGCTCGCAAAAAGGGGGACCGAGGAAGGTCGAGGCGCGTACAGGACCAGATGGCACGGCATGGACCGCCAGACCCGTGACGAGGTGACGCGGGAGAGGGGCCTTGACGAGGTGCTCGAGGGCGCAGATGCAAAGGGCCTCGCCCGGCTCCCCAGCCTCGTGCGCCTGCGTGCGGTGCGTCCGCTTGCAAGCACGTTGGCTGTGCGCGGTTTCCATCAGCCCACAAGATCAGAGACCCGTTCTGCGGCCGTCCCGCGTGGCTGCGTGAGTGCAACTGCGCCGTCTTGTCGTTGACAGCCTGCACATGCCGCCCATTGCCCGTCCAAACGTCGCTGTACCTTCGCGTCAGCCTTCTCGAGCGCACCTTGAACAATTGCTCATGCTCCTTTGCGTGTCGCAATCGACTCTTCCTCGGCGCCCCCCTCCTTGGAAATCCTTGTCAATCACCTGCTTCTTGCTTGCTTTCGATCAAACGTTGGCTGAGACGGCGCGAGGAGGACGCAAAAGGAAAACCACCCCCAAGGCTGGGCCGACGCAGGGGGTGAATCAAGAGTAGGGGCCAAAGGGAAGGGAGGATGCATCTCCACCACTTCGCCTGCCACACGTTCCGCTGCGCGGCGAGCTGGACGCCTTGCCATTCGTCGCACAAGCGCGTGGCTGCATGGGAAACTCGAGGCTGCGTGTCTCGGCCCACGGGCTGAGGAGGGGAAGCGCTCGGCGCTTACGGTAGAGGATGAGGCAGGCAGCCAAAGCACCGTACGTAGTACCGACAGACGAGCGGCCCTCCCGGCACAAGGAGACCTTTGTGCAACGAGGGAGGCGTCGACGCCCCTCCTCGGCGGTCATCCAAGCCTTCCACTTCATGTTTCCTGCTTAGGCAGAGCGACCACTGAGGGCGAGGGTGCGAGGTCCGGGCGATTGTCTCGGCGAGATGCCGCCGTGTCCACGGGACCTGAAGCGGCTCAACCGTACCGCCCGTCTCCCGTTTCGATCAGGGACTGTTGGTCAGGACGCTCGAATGGGAGTGAGGCAGCACGAATTAGGGGCCATGGGAGGGGACTGGCAGGATCTTGGCAGTATGCCAATTGGAGTTGCACGGGGGCTGACGGCTGCCGGTAGCCGCGAAACATGGACCAGAGGCTCAGCGAACAGCAACGTCTGCGAGCCAGTCAAAGTCCGTGGCATCAGTCCATCCTTTGAGTGACCACTTGCTCGTTCCTCTCGGACCTTGTACAAAAGTTCGAGCGAGGTTGATGTGCAACACCCAGCCTCCAGCACTCGCTCGTGCAAGATGGGCCGGCTAAGTCGATGGACCAAAGCACATGGCTATAATTAATCCATTGACCCTCTGGGCAGCGATTCGTCCAACTGCCTCTTTCGGCCGTCGTGACGTTGTTAGGCCTCTGACCCGGCTGCAGAGTATCGCCAGTGCCAATGCGGCCTTGCGACCCCACCATCTCGCTCATTCTCGGGCTCAGACTGACGTGAGGAAGGAAAGGAAAAGGCTCTGCAGCTCCGGTGTGCATGGCTGTGGGACCACATCCTTTGCTAAGCTGTTCAATCCCATCCAAGAGCTTTGCGAGTCCTGATTCGCACCCCGTGGGGACACAAAAGATGGCACCCTCGGCGCGGCGGGGCGTGCGTGATTTGCCTCGCTGATTGTCTTGCCCGCAGAGAACCAAACACCCAGTGAGATGAAATGAAAGTGGTTGGGCGCATTGGTTGCGTGAGCAGCATCCACGTGCGAAGCTTTCCCAAACGGGCATCGACCGTGGTCAGATGCGATACTGGCTTCGAGAATGCGAACGGATGGCCAACCGCAATCCGCTCACCCGCTTCGGCAGCAGCGGCTCGTTGGTGACGAGTATTCGTGCGTGCGGGGGCACAGGATGCGAGCGTGTTCCGAGAGGCTTGCGTCGTCAGTGGATGTGTATCCATGGAACCTTCAATATCCTGCGGCCCCGACGCGTGGTTGGTGCAAGGACCAAACTCCATGCCGTCTTGCTTGACATTTTCGCAGGCTACCTTGCTCCTCGAACCCATGCGCATCAGGGCATTGGCCAGATGGGGTTGCGTTCGTCGTTGATGGATGAAGGATGCGCAGGGGAGGCATAGGAGAGGGGTCGAAGAAGTCATCGCCAAATGGCCGAGGCCCCTTGACGTGTTGGGCACACGAAATGAGGCATCCAACTCTTCCCGACCAGCCAACCGTAGAAGGAGGTTCGTCCAAGAGAACGCAGGTCTCCTTGCTGCAGGACAGCATTGCATATGCATGCAGGCAGCATGCAACCGTAACGTATCGGGGGCCGGAAAGATACACCGGCTTACCACCCAGAACTGCTGAGCCATTTCCTCCAACAGAAGGAGACCATGTGAAGGCTTCGTTGGGATTGACCTTCTGGGCTTCTCTTTGGTTCTCGTCTACGTAGCCGCTCGCAAATGGGAGACGAGGTCCTACCGGTGAGAGCCTACATGCAGGTTCCCTCCTACATGAGCCAGCTCAACCGGCCGGGAATCTCGGGTTTCCGGGAGCGTAAGAAGTGGTTCATCGGCTTAATTGGCTGGTAACGCTCCAACATCGGCGAGATCCGTGCTGACCACATCTGTTGGCTGGATCTTGTTACTGATTGATCCGGTAAGAATCGAGAGTTCTGGTAAAGCCTGTCACCAGACTTCAAAACAGTGCCGGGACAGGCGTGATAGCGTCGCGGAGACCTCCTTTCACTACCGTCGTAAGCCTAAACCTGGGGACACAGGGTCAGTTGAGATATGTCCCTTGGCGCCGGCCACACCCATCGTGCAGATGGATCGCGATGGGTGCCACCTAGCATGATGCAGGTGTCTCCGCTCGGTTCAGGGGATTCATCACCGAGAGCCTAGAAGTCCGTCATGGAGGGTCCAAAGGATGGGAGCTGGGGCCGGGGTGTTTGACGCTGATTTTCCTGGATGCATGATTGCCTTTGCGCGTTTGCAGATACTCCGCGGTGTCTGCGAAGAGTTTCGCCACAGCTGATGAGCTTGAGAACAATTAACCCGGGGTTGACGACTGTGCAGGGCACTGTGTTGATGCCAATTGGAGCGAATCCCGCTAGGTCAATGACGAGGAACCCTGATTTCGTGGTTTTGAGAGACGCTTAATGAGTTGAGAACTCGTAAATATCAGTTCTGGCCGTTGGACGGCGAGCAACTTGTCCATTGCGTTCAAGACGGAACGAGAAGGTTGGGGTTGAGCCCGCCTCCAAGGCCACTCAAGATAAGTATCGAATTAGATATCCCGATGCGATTCTTTCTCGCAAAAGCACATGCCAGATGCTTCGTGTCCGAGCGAACACGCATAGCACCATTCTGTCACGCTCTTATAGCTGCCGCTTAGAAACGCTCCAGCTACGTCCATATACTCGATGTTTCCGCGTGTGAGGTCTTTGCTTCCTGATAGATGTGATTGAGCGACATATACAAACCTTTGACGCGCTCCATCTCTGCGAGCCATTTATCGCGAATTTCCTTGTTGCCAATATCCGCAGCCACGTCATTCAGAGAACGGCCCTCAAAGACTTGATTGGAGTGATTGTACAGTGGTCGACTTTGGACCTGCTCATCCGTCTCGTGGCCACGAACGCGAAAGACTTGCTCTAAGATGTGAATATCGTGAGGGATATTGAAGATATCGCGGCTATCTTCATAGGTGAATAGATAGTAGAACTCGCGGAACCCGGACCAGGCAATGGCGCTCAAACATAGGCTGCACGGTTCATGGGTCGCAAAGAAGATGCAGTCATTGCGGGGACTTGGACGAGACGATGTCTCCGGATAGTCAACGGTGAAGAATTTCTGGATGCAATTGACCTCGCCGTGCAACAGTGGCGAGATGCGCTCGTTATTTGTGGCGACGGTGAGCGGGCGCAAGTCGGCACGAGATAGAATGGCAGCTCCAAAGACCTTGGATCCGGATGAGACTCCTTGACGAGTGAGTGGAATTATGTCCTTCTCCACCACATCAAGGGCAGCTGATAGAAGCTTCTCGCCAGACTGGATGAAGACCCCTTCAAGCATCGCTGCGGATTGGCGACTTGATCACCAAGGGGAAAGCAGACTAAAACATGACCAGATTATCAGCGAGTGCGACGTAGCGACGAAAGTAAAGCCATTTTCAATGGGAGCGCACCTGAAAGTATTGATTGACGAATGATGAAAGAGATATGGCGAGTTAAAGAGGAGAAACTCCCTTCAGGAGGTCATCCAGTGAGGCTGAGAGTCATCCTCCCCTCCCGAGAAGGTCGGGATCGCCCGTCGGAGTAACGCTCACATCTCACCTGCAGGTCCGAGAGCCTCAACTCAAATGCTATTTTGACCAAATATGCGACATTCGGACATTCTTGACTTGAAAAGATGTACGAAGTAGCCAGCGTCCGTTTGCGATGAAGAAAGAGGAAGCGGTCGGGTCTCTTGCCGCGTTTGTAGAGGCAGCCAAGGAGTAAAATGACTAAGCAGCCACTCAGGGGAGACAGAGAATTCGCACCTCGCACAACCACCGGCCTGGGCTCTGAGGCTATCATGGAGTCCAGATCCAGGTGTTCTCACACAATTCTCTTTGAAGGCTTGCACTGTATGCGTTGATTCTTTGCCTAAGAGCTCTGGCCAATCTTTTCCCAAAATCTACTGAGGCGAATCTCACCGACATTCCCGTCGACTGTCGAGCAGGCTTCACTTGTCAAGCCTTGAAGCATGCATTACATTCGGCTTCTGCGGCCTCCTAAGCTGGCCATCTCTTCAAAAAAGACTTGTACAGTCGAGCTCATCTTGACCGTCAACACGGATCTCGGCGATTCGCTCTTATACCCCGATGAACCGGTGGAGCTGGTCGCCAGCGCTCATGTTACCTCCCCATCGGGAGAATCGACGTTCAGTCTGTCAAGCGGCGGGAAGCTCTTTTGGCGGTCAGGGGATCGCGTTTCCAAACCGACTTATGACTTGCCGCCTACGGTAGCACAAGCAATCGCAAGAGGACACCGGGTTGAGCTATGTATCAGCCCAGCGCCACCCCTGTCGGCCGATGGATTGGAAAATATTCTGCGTTCTTCAACCGGACCAGCAACCGCCCCAGAGTCGGCTGGTCTGGTAATGCCTGTATGGGTGATGTTGAGAAACCACGAAGCCGCCAAAGATCTCTGTACGCGGAAGCTGCGACTGAACGGGGCAGATGCACCTGCCGAGTTCCTTGAGCTTGAGGAGGAGATGGGCGAAAGCATTTCTCGTCACATTTGGGACTCGAGTCCTGTTGTCTTGGCTGCCATTGCAGGTATTCACAGATTTCCAGAGTTGATATCGAGAGAATCGCCATGTATGCAGGCCCTGCAGCGGCTCCTTGCCACGGGCGAGACCCTCAATATTCTGGAGCTCGGATGCGGTGTTGGCATCCTTGGCGCGGGCCTCAGCGCCCTTTGCGCTCCAACACTCAAGGACTGTACTATTCTCATGACAGATCTAGAGGAAGCCGAAGGCAGGGCGCGGACTAACCTCGGTCTCATGACACACAGCCAGTCTGGTCACGCCAAGCTGCTCTACGAAAACCTCGACTGGGAGGAGGGCAGACACGGGCGCTTCGGACCGCTTCTCCAGCAGCAACGCTGGGATCTCGTTGCTTTGAGCGACTGCACGTACAACACCGACACATTACCCGCCTTGGTCGAGACGCTGTCGGCCGTCCATGCGCACAACGTTGCTCAGGGCAGCCGGTCCACCCCGACAAAGGTGTTTGTGGCAACGAAGCAACGCCATTCGTCTGAGCGCATAGCCTTGGACTTGCTGGCCCGAGACGGCTGGCAGCGCTTGGCGGAGCAAACGGTGCGACTGCCAGTCCTGGGAGGCGAAGATCAGATGGTGGAGATGTATATTTTTGAGAAAAGTTGAGATAGTCAGTCGAGTTGATCGTAAGAGATGCTCATTTCTCTTGGAGCAAGGCCTGGTACCTTGGTTTCTTTGGCTAGGGATTGTCGGGGTATCGAATGGCGCAAGATGTGCAGTATCCGAGGTTCGTTCGCCTGCGGGTGTGGTGTACGACGTCAGCAAGGGTCCCGACACTTTCAAGGAGATTGATCCATGAGAATGCATGGGTTGATGCTTAGCTAGTCTGATGTAAGTTTGCGTTACTTGTTGCGTGTGGCCTCATTCAAGACGGAGAGCTTTCGCGTTGCATTGCTGATGAGAGACCGTCAACTCTAGGCAGGCTATGCACGGCAACGACGACCTCGGCCCTTATCAACTCATCTCTCGAGGAGCACCGACTTGCTGTGCTGCTTCCCTACGGTTCGACGGCACTCCATTTCAGGCCACTCACGTGTTCACAGCCCCCTGAATTCGGACGTGCTTGGGGGTCGCGAACCTGTTCACTCGCTGTTCACGCGCCTGTTCACACCTGCTCACACGCCACAAGCCTGTTCAAAAACAAGGCCATATAGGCTCAAAGATTCCGATCCCTTCCAACAGCATCCCTACGACCTGCCATGGCGCAACGGTTAAACGTCAAGCCAAAGTGCACGAGGGATTCAGAGACACCGCCAGCCCTGGACGACCTTGGGTCGAATCCGAGCTGGGCCACAAAAAAAACACAATATCATTATCCCCCATTATATCATTATCAAAAAAGTGGCCTAAAAAATCAAACGGTGCAAACAAATATCCCATCGAACACGAAAGTGCAGGGACGCGCTGTAGTACCTCCGCTGAAAGAGAGAGGTAGCAGGGCGTGAAGGAGGGCGCACGAGGAGACCGGCTCCTTGTGCGATTTCCTTTTTGTTAGATATTCGTACTATGCCAAACATAAGAGGGTGTCTTTTTGCTAGTTACTAGGGAAGGAAGGAATCCTGCGCTCGTTCTAGAGACGCGATGCTCGGGTATGAAAATGACTTTTTAGAATAAACCCTACGCAGTGTGCTCGAGGATATCGCGAGGTAGGGCCGAATAAAATTAAAGTTATATTTTAGAGGATTAAGACTAATATATGACTCGCTAGGTCCTTCGTGCAAGCTGGAGCTCATTCTTTGCCTTGGACTCTAGGCTATTTTCTTCCCAATTGTGCTCGAACAAGGCGATATCACTCTCGTCGGATCCCTTGACTACCAAAGCAACCTTCAATGCGTCGAGGAAACTCGGCACTAATCCCCCCAAGAAACCTTCAAGCCCGGAATAAAACAGATCGCCCCTCCTCGAGTCACAAATCTCTTGAATGGCCGCTCGAATAAACCCATCCAGTGCTCCTGAATCACCGACGGCTACTAACCTTCGTTCTGCTACGCTCATCCGAGACCATGCCCTCGCCATGCTGATATGCGCGTTGACGTGCGTGCTGGCTGGTGGCGCAGGAGATTCGGTCACCACGGGCAAACCCGTCTGCGTCATGCCTCCAAAGTTTGTATCCGCTGCGAAAACTCGGACGAGATGCTCTGCGCGGCCCCTGCGGATGGCATTAAGATCCCGTTCCGTCCAAGGCTGATCAGGGTCCGGCAAGGTGTTCGCGTCGAGGAAGGGCTCCGCGCAGGCTGAGAAGCAACAGCGCAACACACTAGGGCCGAATGGCGTGACGAAAGGCGCGAGGCCTGTATGCCTGGCATGGAACGCTTGATCTGTCGGGCTGCCGCGGAAAATGGAGAGCAGGATGGGGTCGGTGACGACAGGCGAGATGGCCGCTCCAGCGACGTCGAGGACGACGTGCGATAGCGGCTGGTCGTTTCGGAGCTTCTGGAAGAACGTCTTTGCCCGTGTGTGTTCTCGTTGATGGTATACCAGCCAAAACGCGACAATCTGCACGCGGCGCATCACTCGCTCTTTGCTCTCGGTATCCCAACTGTCGAGGAGTTCCGAATCGCCATCCAAGAACGCGGACAGGCGCGGCCAGAAGACCTCGGTTGTGTTTACCAACGACTCCGAACCTTGCCTGTCGATGGGGACGAAGGGAGCGCGAAAGTCCGCGTAGACCAGAGCGGGCAGCGGCTGCTTCCAGTCGTCGTCGGCGTGTCTGTTCTTCAGGAGCCTCGCGAGGTACGCCGAAACAACCGAGTGGAGCATCTTGGTCTGCCTCAAATCGAGGATGGTCTGCTCGTCCAAGGACCCGAGCTGCTCACCAAACGCAACCATCTGCATGAAGCCAGCCACGGGGTTCCCGACGATCCAGCTGTCGATTCCCTGGGTGCGAAAGTCCCGTGCCGCCCACGCGATTGCTTGTCGATAGGTGACCCATTCGCCCTGTTCGTTGAAGGTCTCTCTGCATCCCGTCTTGTCCAGCATGTTTTGAAGCATCCATCGAAGCAACGCGCGCCTATTCATGGTTTCGACATCCTGCAAGTCCGCCTCGCACCCAGCCCATGCTCTAGTCTTCATGGTTCTGTCTAGAATAGCCATGAAGAGCTGAGAGACTCCGGATGCGCCTGTGCGAAGACCGCCGGTCAAGCCAAGATACAGCTGCTCCTGGATGTAGTTCTTGTTACTGCCGGAGTAGTCCAGCGCCGGAATCACGGCGGCTAGTTCCTCTCGGTAGACGGAAATCCCCTCGAGAGCGAGAGCGCATTGGAAGCAGGCGTATTGACTGGAAATCAGATTGCTATTCGACTCGAAGCGTCCCGCTGTCAGAGGGAAATCGAGCGCAAAGTTGTCAGTGTTGGCTGCTCCATCAGCACCGGCCCTTACGGCGATGGACATTACTTCGTCATCGCCACAGCAGATGCCGCACTCTCCGCGAAACGCCGCTGGGTCATCAAGATCCAGGCTGCTGATGGGGATCTCGCCACCGGCCTGGACCGTACCCGCCCGCTTCGCGCGGTTGCTCCTCCGACCTAGAATATCGGCAGTGTATCCGGCACTTTCAACCTCGGCAAGCTGTTCAAGCGCGCTGTTCACCAACCTGTTTCGTCGCCGTGCCGCTTGCTGCTGTGTTGACGTTTGAAGGTCGGTAAGGCCCTGTTGGTATTTTATCCGATTCTTCGCATGAGCATCGCGGAGTTGTTCCTGAAGGGCCGTCCGCTGATCATTGTCCAGCTTTTGATTGCTGAGCTGCGTTACGATGGCAGCGGCACCGGAGACATCGTCGAGCTTGACGTTGATTTCCTCAATTTTTTGATGAAGAAGCATTGCTCGCAGGTCTTGAGTGCGCCCGCGTGTCTTGCACGCGACACAAAGCGTATTGAAGGTGTCCTCCGACAGCAGCTGCTCGAGGTCCACGAAATCAATTAGACCCGCTGCTGTAAGGAGATCAAGGTCGATTACTGTGTCTTGATCCTCATCCTGCCACTTGCCGACATTTATCAGTCCTGATGCAAGCTTCGGGCGATCTTCCGCACTGGACACCCGAACATCCTGCTTGAGACATGTCTCTAGAAACTCGCCCTCATCGTTCAGGGTCCTGAGGTTATCCCAAGTCGAGAGATCGGGACCTGTATGGCTTTCGTCGGCGGCGGAATTGCCCGGATCCAAGCTTGCGAAGCAGCCCTTTCCGGCGAGAATGTAGACTTGTTTCTTGCCAACCGCCTCGAAGAGGACAAGGACGTCTGGGGCGTTTGCGAAGAACGTGATGCCAACGGAAACGTTGAGCTGGGAAGGGACCGAAGTCTCTGGTCCTGTTATGACGAACACGACTGGGACGTTAAGAACCCCCGTCTCCATCGCGAGGTCACACAGCACCTGCACCTCGTCGCCCCAGATCTCGCCGTCCGTCAGCAGGTACCATACGTCGGATGCTCCGATGGCGTCAATGGCCTTTGGGGTCTTCAGAATGCACGATGGCGAAGTGCCACCCCGATTGCCTTCCCACGCAATCTTGGAGAAGTTGGCGGTTGGTTCGCCGCAGTCGGAGCCCCATGTCGTGGCGGTATCGTCTTGGCGGCTCATCTCCTGCACGAATCGATGCTGGTGGCGCATGATGCTGCCACAGGTTGATCCGGAGGCATCTACGGCAAAGAATTGTCGTGCTTGGTAAAATGGCTTTGTCGAGGTCTTTTGCTCCGGCAATGCTGATCGCTTCCAGCAGACCTGACGGGGAGAGGCGAGCGAGCCTCCCTGAGTCGTCCCCATGCCTGGGAAATGGCTTCAAGAGAAGCACAGGTAGCAATGAGCCTCTGGTTCTCTTGGCCTTTGTGGGAGTGAAAGATCTCCAAAGTTTCCTTTAAAAAATATTAACAACCTGGACAAGAGAAGAAGCTGCTACTGGCAATCAGTGAAAATTTATACTTGACCTCATTCAACTTGGAGCAGAGAATCCTCAGATTCTGGAAGAATTGAGTCAGGCGGCGTACATAACCATGATCTGATTGATCACAACAGTCGGGTAGGCTGTAGCGGCTCAAGAGGCTCAATTGAGTCAGACGGGGTGAATCATTTGGGGTCCGGCTCCACAAGAATCGCCCATTCAACATACACCCAACTACCTGAGAGAATCTGAAGAGATAGTTCTTTGTCGCAGGTAGGTATGATGGGAAGAGCATGTTCAGCTTTTAAACCGTACTTTTTTACTAAAGGTATTTATCTAGGGTCAAAGGGCTTTGCTCCTGAGGACGCGGCTCAGCGGCTCAACAGCCCGTCGTAATAGTCTTCGACGTTAGAGCCGTCAATATCAATATACCAGTCTATATCATCGCCATCTAGAGAAGATTGTTTCGTGAGAAGCAAATAGATGACGCCAATCAATCATTCGGAAGACTTGCACCCAATACCCTTACCCTCATTCATTGCAACGCATCAGACGTCCTTCGTGGTGCGTTCAAAGTACATGTCAATGTACAATCACTTTAAGTCTATCAAGTGCCGCAAGGTATCGACGCATGCAATCGATGCTTGAACTGGATGAGATAGAAGTCAGACTAACACTGTTTCATCAGTGGTCGTGAAATCAAGAGGCAGGACCGAAGGAATCCGACTTGACGCCGTAAAGAACAACGCAATTATACGCTTCTTGATGGTGCTTTCCTGCTGAAGCTTTTGGACCATGATTCCAACAAGCACAGGCCGTGTTTTCGAGTCAGCGACTATACATTTCTATATAAAATGGTCCAACCGAAGCCGGTGCATCAAAGAAGTACATTTGGGCTCGCCTAGGGATGCCATCACGGAAGTGACGAGGCGAGGCGAAACGCAGTCATCAGGCCTAGTCGGCAAGTGAGGTCAGACAAGACCCCGTGTTTAAGCACGGCATTCGGCTGCCAAGATGTCGTGTCAGGTCGCACGACACACAGAAGCGCGCTTGGCACATTTTCCACAGTCGGGACGACGCTTCTGCGCGATCAAGGCCGCGGAAGCCCTGGTGCGCGCCGGTGTTTCCAATGCCCGGCTCGGCTCGGTCGACTCGGTGTTGATGAGCTCAGGGACATGATCCGAAAGACGATACGCTGCCTTTGCGCTTCGAATCCGGCGTCAGGACCTCCATCTGTAAAGGGTCCGCGACGACCGACGGCCGCGGCGATCTGCCAAGCCTCGACTAAACCACCACGTGCGGCCTTGGCTTGTTATGGGACGAGCTTTGACCGCGCGTTATCTGGGCCCCAGTGGACCAGTGGGAGAGCAGCTACAGCTTAACTGACCTGCTCGCTGAAGACCAGGGTTTGGGAGCAGACAGGCCGCCTCACGCTAGAGTTCGCCGGCTCGATCCGCCAAGAACCCCAGCAGCTTCCCCAGCGTCCGCACAGACGGTCTCACGGGGTTTTAGAATATCTGATTCGTCGTGATCCAAAGTCGGCCACACCTGGAGCCAACGCTCACTGCCCTCTGCTCCCATTGACGGGAGGATGATGTTGAGAGCCACTGACAGCGACTACCGAGGCTGGGTCACTCATGAGGCTGCAAAGTACATTCGTGCCGGACTACAAAATCGGAGTGCGGACTTTTGCAAGAGTGCGAGAGAGTATGAAAAAGCAAGTCCTCACGCATAGTTCTTTTGGAGTCGATTGCAAGGCGCAAGTCAGGCTTTGGCGCGCGCCTTTCGTGTCCTTCTCCGCAACCCTATCGGCGGAGTCTATCGGCGGACTTGAAATCTTACAGTAGTGAATCGTTGCAGAGGAAGTGTCGTCGGATCGAGCAAGGGCGACATTGACTTCCGATGAGCTTGGCAGGGCGTATCCATGCTCTAGTGGCGTTTACGCGGTTTGCAAAACTAGTTGAAGACGCGCAGACAAGTAGTGACTCATGGTCAACTGCCTAACAAAGAAGCAACTTCTGGGACAAGCAAGTATTGGATGTTTCATGCCGGCGTGGACGAGCCGCCGACTGATGCACTGACGCTGGCGAGCCAAGCGATGTCGGCAGCCAACCGTCGACGAGCTCGACTGGCAAGAATCGGCTCCTCTGTAGCTGCCCGCCCGCTCGAAGACACAAGCTGCCGCGGACCACGGACAATGCACACCGTCGATTCTGTATTCGTGCGTGCGGGCGTGGGTCCGGCGGCCAGGGGCAAGGAATGCATATGCGCCGACCAAAAGGCCCAGCCGTTGCAGTTTACCGCCCCGTTGCCGGATGAGTCAAGGTGACCTGCATTTCTCCACCGCATCCTCGTGTTCCTTTGCGGTTCCATGATGATGTTGTTTCCGGGCCGCCTTGATCCAGGTGGCCAATGGCGGACAGCTCATCCCCGGACGGCCTTTCCGCTCCCGTCGGCTCGTGCCCTTTTACCGCAACTCGCGTATTGGAGAGCAGATGACATTGCTTCGGAAACGGTGGGGGCCGCAAAATCCGACGAGTTATCTCCGGCTGGTCGTCGAGGGTGTCGGCCCCCCTGCCAGTGATCCCAGGAAGGGCGGGAGAAGTCCATGGCGGACGTGTGGGGGGGTCGACATGGCCATCTATTGATCCGATGGATGGGAAATTTGGCGAAGCCATCCGAATCAGGATAAACGGGTGATTACACGTTGACGTGCAGCTGGCGTGGTGCTTGCCCCGACCATGACCGCTTCATCGACAGCACAGGACTCGAGGCATCAATCCCCGACGAGTTGTCGCAGTATTCGGGTGCCGCAAAGGATGTCGAGGGTCTGTTGGGCGTGTTTACTTTGAGTGAGGCAAACTACAAGCTTTGATGCTTGCCCACTCCCACGTCAACGACACGAGAGAGCTGCATCTAGAAGTCGATATGCGTCGATCGGTAAGGCGTCTCCACCAACAGACTACGACCCTGGTCCTGGGCTCCTGGCCGGTTTCGGCTGCCAAGAGAAGAGGGCTGCCTGCCTGTGTTGGCTGCCTGCCGGTCGCCGCCTCCATGCCGTCGGCTGCGGCGTGCATCTCGGCACCTACGAAGACCTGCCTACGGTTTCCCTACGTACGTACATGCCGTACATCCATGACGGCAACAGGTGACGCGGGCATTCTCCAACTACGTATGCGTACCGTCGTGTGCCTCGTGGCGGTCAAGCCATTGTCGGACCGTGAGCGAGCGAGTATCGTATAATGCAGTGAGAGGCCGGAGGAGCCCCTGTTGCACTTGTGGAGATCATCTGCGGACACAAAGGGTCATCTCAAGAAGCGAGGCAGATCCAAAAAGTCAGATAGAGTTTGGAGGGAGGCCCTGTGTGAGTTGGATGTCCAGTCTCTCCAGAGAGTCGAGGTGAACTGCCTCTTTTCTTGACACTCGAGGGAAATGGAGCTCCAGAAGGAGAACGAGTTTCACTCTGGTCTTGCACCATCATGCTGATGAAGCGTTACTCATCAGATATTTCCCGGCACCCAACTCTTCGGCCAGCTCCGTTTCATCATCTCCCCGGGTCCCGTCGCGCTGCCAAGCCACCGCCTGTCACAACCCCTTTCGGCTCGCCGGTGGACCTGGCCCGATTCTCTTTCTCTCCCGCGCGCGCTGCTTGGTAATCCATCTTCGGCTGCTCCAACAAAGTCTGTGCGAGCCATCCTCTATTCACACAAGCGTACATGTATGGCTCCTTGGGTTAGGGGCTTCCCCGGTTGCTCGTCTCCGCCGCCAACCGAGTTGGTCGGCCGGAGCATGGAGATGGGCGTTCGGACCCTGGCCGCCGGCCCATATTTTACGTATTTTTTCACCCCTTCGCGCCCTCTCTGGGGATGTTTGGAGATCCAGGGCCAAGATGCGCGGGGGCCGGTGTTATTACTGCTGCTGTCCCCCAACCTTGACGATGAATGGGCTTCCTTTCTCTCCCTCCATAGTTGGTTATCATCATCCTTGAGCCCTATCGCGGTGCTGGATAGTCTGCGTTTCACCTGCATCGACTCTGCATACATACGCTCTTAAGAGTCTCGTTTCAGTCCCGGCTGCATGGTGTGTTGGTCAAACATACATGTCATCGCATCGTTGACGTCTTTTCTAATGATTTGCGCGTCCCTCACCATCCATTGGGCTCCAAGTTGATAGATTCCTCGGCCCAAAGCCCAAACATCATCCATCATATGTTACAAGAGAGTTATACCCGAGCCAAGTTGACAGTCGCGCCAACCAACTTGACCGGCCGCATGAGACGTCCATTGCCATACTCCCTCAGCGGAAGCGCCAAGACAAACAGCATCCTGGAGACGCGAGCAGCTCTGGAAACGAACCTCGAGGAATCGTGAAAAGGGGGTTGTAATGGCTGATCGGCAGTTCGAAGAGGCTCAAGAAGTCATGGCGAGGTCGGGGGATATGCACCCTACGACAGGGTTTGAAGCATCAGCAAGCCGGCGCAGATCACAAGACTCGACTTCAACCGCGAGAGATGAGAAGTTTCACGGTGAAGGACTGGTTCGGCAACGAACCGGTATCTCGGTGGAGCAAGCCGAGGCCGACTTTGCCCATTTGCAACGAGAGTTCACGGGCGTCTCACGCGCAAGTCGCCGGGACACTGGTAAGCGAAGCGGCGACCCCGAGAAGGCCATTTCCGGCATTGATGAGCCCGACGGCTCTGACGAAGGCTCCGTCTTCGACCTCGAGACGGCCCTCCGAGGCGACTTGGCCGCCGGGCAGGCAGCCGGGATCCGGGCCAAGCACCTCGGCGCATACTGGGACGGGCTGACGGTCCGCGGCGTCGGGGGGACGGCCAACTACGTACAGACGTTTCCCAACGCCTTCGTCGACTTCTTCGACGTCATCACCCCCTTGCTCGGGCTGCTACGGCTGGGGCCCAAGCCGGCCGAGGCGACGCTGCTCGACGGGTTCCAGGGCGTGTGCCGGCCCGGCGAGATGGTGCTGGTGCTGGGCAAGCCCGGGTCCGGATGCACCACGTTCCTCAAGACGATTGCGAACCAGCGATACGGCTACACGGGCGTGACGGGCGAGGTGCTGTACGGGCCGTGGACGGCGCGCGAGTTCGAGAAATACCGCGGCGAGGCCGTGTACAGCGCCGAGGACGACATCCACCACTCGACGCTGACGGTCAAGCAGACGCTCGACTTTGCCCTCGACACCAAGATGCCGGCCAAGCGGCCCGGCAACATGACCAAGGGCGAGTTCAAGGAGCACGTGGTGCGCACGCTGCTCAAGATGTTCAACATCGAGCACACGCGCGACACCGTCGTCGGCGACCACTTTGTGCGCGGCATCTCGGGCGGCGAGCGCAAGCGGGTGTCGATTGCCGAGATCATGACGACCAACGCCTGCATCCTGTCGTGGGACAACAGCACGCGCGGCCTGGATGCCAGCACGGCCCTCGACTTCATCAAGTCGCTGCGCATCCTGACGAATCTGTACAGGACGACGACCTTTGTCTCGCTGTACCAGGCCTCGGAGAACATCTACCGCCTCTTCGACAAGGTGCTCGTCATCGACGAGGGCCGCCAGGTCTTCTTCGGGCCCGCCGCCGACGCCCGCGCCTACTTCGAGGGCCTCGGGTTCGCCAGGCGGCCCCGGCAGACGACGCCCGATTACCTGACGGGCTGCACCGACAGCTTCGAGCGGGCGTACGCGCCGGGCCGCTCCGAGGCCGATGCGCCCCACAGCCCGGACACGCTCCGGGATGCCTACCGGCGGTCCGGGTTCCAGGCCCGGCTCGAGGCCGACATGGCCGCGTACAAGGCCGCGCTGGCGGACCAGACGGCGCAGCACGACGAGTTCGCCGTCGCCGTCCGCGAGGCCAAGCGCGGCTCCCTCGGGCGCTCCGTCTACCAGGTCGGCTTCCACCTGCAAGTCTACGCCCTGATGCGGCGCCAGTTCACCCTCAAGCTGCAGGACCGCTTCAACCGGACGCTGGCCTGGGTCCGGAGCATCGTCATCGCCGTCGTCCTCGGCACCCTCTACCTCAACCTGGGCAAGACTTCGGCCAGCGCCTTCAGCAAGGGCGGCCTGCTCTTCATCGCGCTGCTCTTCAACGCCTTCCAGGCCTTTGCCGAGCTCGCCAGCACCATGCTGGGCCGCGGCATCGTCAACAAGCACAAGGCCTACGCCTTTCACCGGCCCTCGGCCCTGTGGATCGCCCAGATCATCGTCGACCAGGCCTTTGCGGCTACCGAGATCCTCGTCTTCTCCATCATTGTCTACTTCATGACGGGCCTCGTCCGCAGCGCCGGCGCCTTCTTCACCTTTTACCTCATGATTCTTTCGGGCAACATTGCCATGACGCTCGTCTTTCGAATCATTGGCTGCCTGAGTCCCGACTTTGACTACGCCATCAAGTTTGCCGTCATTGTCGTCACCCTCTTCGTCACCACCTCGGGCTACATTATCCAGTATCAGTCGGAAAAGGTCTGGCTGCGCTGGATCTTTTGGATCAACGTCCTCGGCCTGTCCTTGTCCAGCCTCATGATGAACGAGTTTCAAAAGATCGACATGACGTGCACCGCCGACTCGCTCATCCCCAGCGGCCCTGGATACAACGACATCAACCACCAGGTCTGCACGCTGCCCGGCTCGCGGTCCGGGACCACGTTCGTGTCCGGGACCGACTACATGGCGCAGGGCTTCTCGTATCATCCGGGCGATCTGTGGCGCAACTGGGCCATTGTCGTGGCCATCATCATCTTCTTCCTCGGCCTCAACGTCGTTCTGGGCGAGGTCGTCAAGTTCGGCATGGGCGGCAACACCTTCAAGGTCTACCAGCGGCCCAACAAGGAGCGCAAGGCCCTCAACGACAGGCTCATGGAGAAGCGCGAGGCTCGCCGCAAGGACCGGTCCGACGAGACGGGGTCCGACGACCTCCGCATCCGCTCCGAGAGCATCCTCACCTGGGAGGAGCTCAACTACGACGTGCCCGTGGCCGGCGGCACCCGGCGCCTGCTCCGCGACGTGTACGGCTACGTGCGCCCGGGCGAGCTGACGGCCCTCATGGGCGCCTCGGGCGCCGGCAAGACGACGCTGCTCGACGTGCTGGCGTCGCGCAAGAACATTGGCGTCATCGGCGGCAACGTCCTCGTCGACGGAGCCAAGCCCGGCCTCGAGTTCCAGCGATCCACCTCGTACGCCGAGCAGCTCGACATGCACGAGCCGACGCAGACTGTCCGCGAGGCCCTGCGCTTCTCGGCCGAGCTGCGCCAGCCCTTTGAGACGCCGCTCGAGGAGCGCCATGCCTACGTCGAGGAAATCATCTCCCTCCTCGAGATCGAGCCCTACGCCGACTGCATCATCGGCACCCCCGAGGCCGGCCTGACGGTCGAGATGCAGAAGCGCGTCACCATTGGCGTCGAGCTGGCCGCCCGCCCCGAGCTTCTGCTCTTCCTCGACGAGCCCACGTCCGGCCTCGACTCCCAGTCGGCCTTCAACATTGTCCGTTTCCTCAAGAAGCTCGCTGCCGCCGGCCAGGCCATCCTGTGCACCATCCACCAGCCCAACGCCGCCCTCTTTGACATGTTTGACCGGCTGCTGCTGCTCGAGCGCGGCGGCCGGACCGTCTACTTTGGCGACCTTGGCGACGATGCTGCCATCTTGCGCGACTACTTCCGCCGCCACGGCGCCGAGGCCGCGCCGACCGATAACGTGGCCGAGTTCATGCTCGAAGCCATCGGCGCCGGTAGCACGCCCCGGATCGGCGACCGCGACTGGGCTGATATTTGGGACGAGAGCCCCGAGCGCGCCGCGGCCATCAAGGCCATTGCCGCCATGAAGGAAGAGCGCATGGCCGTGGCCCGTCGCGAGTCGTCGGCCGGCCCGGACATCAAGGCCTCCGAGTACGCGTCCCCCTTTTCTCATCAGCTCCGGATCGTGTGCCGACGCATGTTCCGCGCCTTTTGGCGGTCGCCAAACTATCTCTTCACGCGCCTCTTCAACCATTTTGCCGTCGCCTTCATCAGCGGCCTCACCTACCTCGACCTCGACGACTCGCGCGCCTCGCTCCAGTACACCGTCTTCGTCATGTTCCAGGTCACTGTCCTGCCGGCCCTCATCATCAGCCAGGTCCAGGTCATGTACCACATCAAGCGCGCCATCTTCTTCCGCGAGGCCTCGTCCAAGATGTACTCGCCCATGGCCTTTGTCACGGCCATTACCGCCGCCGAGATGCCCTACTCCATCCTCTGCGCAGTCGTCTTCTTCGTCTGCCTGTACTTCATGCCCGGCCTGCAGGCGACGCCGTCTCGCGCCGGGTACCAGTTCCTCATGGTGCTCGCGACCGAGATCTTTGCCGTCACCCTGGGCCAGGGCCTGGCATCCTTCACGCCGTCGCCGCGCATCTCGGCGCAGTTTAACCCCTTCATCATCATCATCTTTGCCCTCTTTTGCGGCGTCACCATCCCTGCTCCGCAGATTCCCGGCTTCTGGCGCGCCTGGCTGTACCAGCTCGATCCCTTTACGCGCCTCATTGGCGGCATGGTCACGACGGCCCTTCACGAGCTGCCAGTCCGCTGCAAGCCGTACGAGCTCAATACTTTTACCGCTCCAAACGACACCACCTGTGGTCAGTACATGGAGCCCTTCTTTGCTCGCGGAGGCAAGGGCTACCTCGTCAGCAACGACACCCAAAACTGCGAGTACTGCGCGTACAGGGTCGGCGACGAATTCTATGAGCCTCTCAACATGTCCTTCGCCGATCGCTGGCGTGACCTCGGTATTTATGTAGCCTTTATCGGCAGCAACCTCATTATTCTTTTCACAGCGGTACGTGCCCTCCGTCCGAGACGCCTGTGTGTACCTGAAGCTAACTGTCGCGTTTCTAGAGTCGGTTCTTTAACTTTAATAAGCGCTGAGTGCGTCTCTTTCGAGATAGATAAGAAAAGTAACATGAGTCCTAGGCTTGGCTGAAAGCCGCGGTAAAGGAAACTGCATGGGCTTCTAGGGAGCATTGCGTATATTGTCGAAGCGATGAAATACCCAATCGTTGAGGGAGGCTGGGCGAAGTCCCAAGGCCAAGATCGAGAGTTAAATGTTGAGGGAACCATGATAGATACTCCTCAATAGAGTTCCACAGGCCAGTCCTGGTCAACTTCAATGGCTTGTGGTATTCCGTCAGCAACGGCTCATACAGTGATGAAAGATTCATGGTCTTCGACAAAGCGGAACTAAGCGGTGAGCCGTGAATACGTACGTGTAAACGCTGCGGCCAGTGAACCCGAATTGCAAAAGAAAAGGCAAAAGGCGAATGGTAGTCATTCGAGGACTGCGTTCTTGTACCAAGCTACATTTGCTGGTAAATAAATAGAGATACCTAGGCATTGGGGGCAAAAATAAAGAGGAATCGGAGGGCGTGAGAGAGGGATATTGAGCAGAGACGGGCACGAGAAGCAGAGGAAATATGCACAGCACAGGTAGTGGAAGTAGAGGAAGCGAGGCAGATAGGTGACGATATCGAAAGAATAAACGTTACAGTGGAATCAAATTACATACCGTCGTCCTCTCGTGCCTACCTCGGCTACCACGAACTCCCGCGTCTGTCTACATCACTCGTTCCTAAGGTTACTACTTCCTTCACGGCCTCCGCATTATTTCGTCGTTACTTTGTGATCCGAAGTCATAACCGAATCCCAGAGGGTGCGAGAGGATGGCAGGCTTGTGTGACAGACAGAGGAGCAAACGGTGGAAGCAGAGGAGCTAGAGACTTCTATGCTAGCTCATATTGTTCCTCTAGAATCTAAGCTTGAGGCTAGGCTTCAGGAGGGCCGTGATCAGCGCTACTTATCCCACCTTTTGGTCGGATAAGAGGCCATGAGCTCTTAGATCGACCTGAAAGACGAGCAGCAAAGTCGGAAATCAAGGAAGCAAAGTTGAGTCGGCAAAGCTATTGAGACCATTACTATATATTATAAACAACGCTGGCGGCTTGATTCATACACAGACGAGGCCAGGATCGATGTTGACGCTTCTGGGCAAAGGCCGGCAAACTTGTCTTTCGGGAGGACAGTGACACTTTGCAGCCAGTCGCGCAAATCGTTCCTATTGTCGTCACCAGTTTGACAGGCCAAGCCGTGTCGTCATCAATTGATGTCGGAGCCATGTAATAGGAACTGAGTGTAATGGGCCACTCGTTGTTGCAAATATGTAATTAATGACGGCCCATGAAGGGGCCGACAGGGTCCAGATAAAGTTGCGAGTCCCACTCTCAGTGTCCAGTGGGAGGCACTCGTTTGACGGTACAATAACCCGGCCTGCCTAAGCGGCGGTTGTGTCACCACACTCAACACTCCTAGATCCCATGCATTAGATATTGTACGAAGCAGTGCCCTTTTTGAGTAAATACGGACACCTCGAGCCTGCTGATACAAGGCTCAATCCGTCCCGTAAAAGGCCGTTGCACCGTTGACTCTTGCTGTTCAGTGTCGTCAAGGTTTCGTAGTCATATCTGAGGCGGTACAACTCCGAGGAGCGTTCCCGAATCGTAACGCCCGGCCGCCTCGGCCTGTGAGTGGTCGGCTCGTCGCGCACCTTCATGCAGGCTGCCATACGTCAGGAATCAGACGACGACCCGGCGCAACACAGTCAGCCAAGCACTGCTGCTTTATGTCCGACGGGCTGTGTCATGCCATCTGTAAGTCCTTGGACCCTCAGCGTTCCGGCCATTGACTGATGTTGCGGCTCGTAGCATAAACCGCGTCGGTCCCTGCACAAGCCGCTGGTCGATCGCTGCCCGACTGCATCCCTTCGTCCTCAACAACAGCCATCCAAAAACACGCTCTGCTTCTTTGAAAAAGATCATTCGCGACAATGTGCATTGTGTTATTCACGACGACACATCCGGGCTACTCACTCATCCTCATCGACAACCGAGATGAGTACATTCTACGCCCGACGTCAAGACCAAGTTGGTGGAAGCATCCAGTATCTGGAGAGGAGGTGCTCTCGTCGCGCGACTTTCAGAGGTCGGAAAAGGGTACGTGGTTCGGCATCACGCGGTCCGGAACGCTCGCCGTCCTAACCAACTACCGAGAGACGGTACTCAACGACATCGACCACCCCGTTCACGGTATCAAGAGCAGAGGCCGAGTGGTCACGGCATGGCTCGGCGGACTCGCAGACAACGGCATTGACAAGGGCGTCCAACAGCTTGTCGATGGCGGAAAGGTTGCGGGTGTCGGTGGCTTCTCTATGGTGAGCGGCAAGCTAAGAAGAAACGGCGGCGGCATCGCCATTGTCAGCAACCGAGCGCAACAAGCCGACGACGTGCCCCTTGTCGGTCGGCAACGAGGAGAGACGTGGGGACTCAGCAACACAGTCTTCACCGATCCAGAGGAATGGCCCAAGGTCAGGAGCGGCAAACAGCTCTTGAAGCGAGTGGTGGCAGATGCCGTTGCCACTAACGCGAGCCAGGACGAGCTCATCAAAGGCCTCTTTTCCGTCCTTGACACAGATACGCTCCCAGAGCGGAAGCCTGGCATGGGCTTCGAGCAGTACGTCAACCAGCTCAAGCACACCATCTTCGTGCCTGCAATCGGCGATGAAGAGCACCAGCGGGCGATGCGTCAGGCCATGGCCAAAGACGCCACGGAATGGGGCGCATTGAGCAACGACAAGGCCGTCGAGGAGTTGTTAGCCGAGCAAAGACCCGACACGAATCCAAGTCGAGAGACCATTGCCGCGTTTGAGACAGGCATGTACGGGACGCAGAGGCAGACGGTGTTGTTGGTCGATTTAGACGGCAATGTCACCTTTATCGAGCGCGCTCTGTGGGACAGTAACGGCAATGAGATTCCAAGGGGGTCCGGCGATGTCATCTTTCGCTTCAAGATTGAGGGTTGGGACGAATGAGCAGTATGGGATGCTGCTCATTCGAAACGAATGGGCGACGAGGGAAGCAAAGCTGAAAGGACGAAAGATGAAGATTCTGCTGCTATTGAGTCGAGTCAAGGCAGGTGGTGGTCCAGGAAAGAGAGCTCCAGAAAAAGGTACAGAGACTTGGCCAATCTGGCTTATCGCATGACGAGGCATGAGCGAGAGAACATGAGCTTGGAATTATCTGCGATAATCTGCAGCGCACCTAGGTAATTGCTACCAGCGTCGGCAGTCCCTTCTCCTGCACTGCAGTGCACGCCTGAACAGGCCATGGCATTGTTGCCTCGTGGTTCCAGGGCAGCACGCAGCCTCCAGTGCTGCCTTTCAGGGCACATGAAAGTGAGTTGAGCTGTTCATGCCTTACAGCTGTTCACAAAGCCATGGGCCAGTTCCCTCGTCCCAGACTCCAGGGCCTGTTTATTCACCTGTTCTGTTCTGGCCAGAGCAACCTACGCGTACCCTCGACGCGTGCTTTTCGCCTGTTTGCATATCATCGTGCCCTGCTGTTCTTCATTGTCTCCTCACCTTTCCTTCTCCCCATCCACACAACTGCCCTCACGCTCCGAGCTCGGCAGCCTGTTCTCTCCAGAGCATCACACCGAGTGTCGTGCAGGCCGGTTCAAGGTCATTGTTCGCACTCGGAAAGCCTCCTCTGGTACACATTTCCCGACTTGTTGCTTCCCTTGGAAAGCAGTCTCCAGCACGTCGATCAACCCGGTTGCCCTACGCCTCCAGCCTTCCAAAGCATCCTGCCTTTGCACATCAGAACCGTCATAGTCCCATCATCACGTCAAGACTGACTTCCTCGCCTTTCCTCGCGCCCTCTAGCTCTGTGGTTGAGGAAACCTTGGTATTTCCAAAGAACGCGTCGACCGAATCACGGCCATAACAACGACGACAAGATCATCGCTTGCGAGATAGCGATGCCGCAGCCTCCTCACTGAGCCAACCGATCCAAGAGGCCACAATGCATTCTACAGGCAAAATGCCCAAGAAGAATAATCAGAGTCGCCCCAATATCTCGGCCCCGATTGGGCCCATCAAGAGCTCTCGTGGCCCTGACCTGCTCCGGAGCGAACAGTTCTCCATAGTCGATGGTATCAAAGACTGCGAGGATCCATATTCCTCTGCCTCCAACGACAACGCTCCGGGTGCAATATCATCGTCGGCTGCCATGTCTACCAGGAAAGTCTCTGCCGGATTTCCCAATCATCCTACGCAAGCTGCCAGCCCGACAATCGCCAGCTCGTCCTTTCATGCCACCGCCGCGAGCCAAGGTCAAGAGGCCCAAGGTTCAAAGTTCTTGCGCAAGCCATCATTCCCATCGTTTGGAAAACCAAAGGCATCCAAGTTGCCACTCCCACCAAGTTCCACCTCGTCGATGCTACCTATTCGAGCGGCTCGGGCCGAAAATGCTCCCCCTCCCGTGTCTATCAAGAAGCCCGTCGACAACCCTTCGCAGCCTTCGCGTCAGACGAGTAAGCTGCCCAAATCGCGGACCATGGCTGTGCTTCAGGATCTGAAGAACTCCATCTCCCGACAGAATCTCGGTGCGAGATTTAATGAAGCCAAGCGAACCCACGCGCCCTCTCGACTCCAGGATCGCCCGCCAACTCCCGGTCTCCCTCGCAACATACCCGCGTCAGAGATTCCGCCGCTTCCTGAGAACACTTCTTTCTCACGGATCCCTGTGCCACATCCCGCCCCGAGAATATCGCACAACTCGGCCACCACGGAGTTTCCCGCGCCGTGGCAGACTCAGGTGCCTCCACGAAAGCCTGTGCCAACACAGCAACCGGTAGCTTCAACCTCGGAATCAATGGATGTAGGCGTGGCTCGACCGCCATCGCAGACCACAGGTGAACCGGCACAGGTTGTCTCTGCACCGACCAAATTTCACAAGAGTAACCCATACTATACTCCATCCATCCGGCAGTCGGACTCGTCTGGGAGTCACTCGAGCTGGTCTGCCACGCGCGATCCCGACCTAGCACAGGTTGTCACAGCCCAGCCCATTGAATATTGGACCGGACGGTTTAGCAGACTTAACGACATTTACATGGGAACTGACCGTGCCCCTGAGACCTTGCTAGCCTTGCGAAGCGGCCTCCTATCCCAGAACCGGCACTCCGCCAACACGCGGACTGTGAGCGAGGAAGACGCCCGCCACTTGCACATCTTTGCACAGCTCGACTTCCTCTGCACAACTCCCGAGGCCAAGGAGTCGCTGCGCGCCTTCCAAGTGACATTCGCCCGGCGCCACAGGCGTAGTATTCTTCTTCCAGAAGGCACGACTTTGGGCGACGTCGAGAAGGACCGAAATGTGATGGCAAGAATCTTTGGCAGTCGGCGATCGAGCGGCGATTCGTCCAAGAAGGCGGGACAGCGGGACTCGAACCACAGCTCTCGGATTTCGACACCCAATGCAGGTAGCCCTCACGGCTTCTTTTAGCCCCTTTACTGACTTTGAGTCTGCAGCATCGGAGAAGTTCGACGACACTGCTACGCTGCCTCTATGGCTCGGGTGTTTCGTCCAAGACACTGTGGCGTGGACGGCCGCAGCGAGTCGGGTCGTGGATCGAGACGACGGCGTGAATATGGACCTGGCGACGAAAAAATGAAATGAGTGCATTGGACCGTTATTTTCTTTCTTCTTTCTTTTGAAGGAGTGAACCGAAAGGTGTTTACTCCTCAATACGCGGGATCATGATGACTGGCTATGATAAGCCGGATGACGAGACGAGCTTTGATGAAGGGGAAGGTGCGCGACGTGGAAGCAATGTTGACCACGATGTATGAGTCTTGATAGGATACCCATTTGTTTTGATTATATGTCGTGGTGCGCAAAGTGAGCGTTCATATTCCTGAAATCAGGACTCGGCATTCCTATCTGCGTCTAAATTCTGCCTTGTAGCTCACTCAAGCGCCTGGCTTTTCCTTGTTGCCAGCCGTAACCCAGTCGCCGTTAAAGCCGAAACGCCGTACTCTTTGAAAATGCATACTGGTGACCTGCCAGGTAGGTTGGAAAGATGCGCCGGCTCCGGGCTACTCGGCCCTTTTCCTGGTCTTCAAGTAATCGCGAATCTGTTCGTGCTTATTCGCAAAGAACATGCCCGACTTGTCGCTCTTCCACACGAGCACGCCAATCTCCTCGGCGAAGCGCGACGTGTCGATGTACTCCTTGTGGTCGTCAAAGTCGCGAAAGAGGAAGCCGCCCGTCGTCTTCATGCGCTCGTTCTCGAGCTGCCACAGCCGGATCTGATCGACGACGGTCGGGGGGAGGACGGGCTTGCTGGTGAGCGCGGCAGTGCGGTGCATCTGCTCGTGAGCGTGGGCCGCCAGGTACGAGATGATTTGGTCGGCCGTGATGCCAAAGTTGATGGCCTGCCGGATCGAGGCGCGCGAGATGCGGCCGGCGACCATGTCGGGGAAGCGCATGCCGAGCTTGCAAAACAGCGCGAGCACGGCGATCTGCAGCGTCGACTGCGTATAGGCGTAGATGCGATAGTTTGTCTCGACAATGACACTGCCCTTTTGTTCGGAGGGGCCGCCCAATGGTCCTCCTTGCGACGGGTTCGAGGCCGCCGCCGTCGCGGCAGTCACGCCGTCGCTGATGGTACGCAGACTGCTGCCGCCGCCGCTCGTGAGCGTCGTGGCCAGTCGTGTCGGGAAGAACATGGAGCGCTTATGCTGCGGGATGTAAATGAGGCCGAAGTCGAGGAGCGAGGGGAGCATGTTCCTCCGCTGCTCGGTGAGCGCATTGGTGTCGTATGCTCTCCCGAGCTCGAGGCTGGCCAGGACAAAGAGAAAGGACAGCATATCGACGGTCTCGAGACCAGCTGCCCTATTGATATCGCTTGCCTCGAGCCATAGAAGCAGCAGAGTCCATACTTGAGCATTTGCCTCTTGGAGCAAAAAGGTGAAGCCCGCCTGCGTGATTCCAACACCTCCGTTGGGCCGTCTGTCCACCAGGCGACCGACCACGAGCAGCTCCTTGACACTCTTATTGGGTCCGGACGAGTCTCCCGCACTCTTGAACCCGACGCTGGATACGACGTAGTGTAGGATATCTTCCCATTTTCGTCGCGCGTATCGGTCGAGGAACGGAATGTCGATTTCGGGGGGGACAGCTAACGAAGACGGGACGCCAAAGGAGTTGTGAGTGCCACCACCGGTGAGCGCCAGGCGGAGCGAAGCTTTGAAGTTTGCCGTGAGGTGCATCTCCTGCGGCTTCTCCTTCGACGGCGCCGAAATCTGGATGATGTGCAGGCCACGAAGGATGGAGAGAGCTTGGTCTTTTTGCCTACACCAATGTCAGTACTTGGACTATGATGGCGATCGCAACTCAATCTTTACCTCTTGGCTTCTGGCCGGACCCAAAGATCCAGGTCGCTTAGCAGCATAGGCTTGGGCATGTAGAGAATCCGCATGACGAACGTTTTGGCTACGAGGTCAGCCGGCGGCCGTGCATCCCGTCCAAGAACACTCACCTAGATGTGGCAGCATGCGCCGGAATATGGCAAAAGCTGTCGAGGGCTGCTGGTAGAGCTTCCGAAACGTCGTTCCAGGCAGCTTCTCGAGATACTCGGCCAACTGAAGAGACTGCATTGGACCGGTCGACATGTTGGCGGCGGGCATCGATGCGTCGATACAAAGGAGAAGGAGGGAGGAGGATTGGACCCTGATTGCTATATCATGTTAGGAAGAGCGGCATGTCGCGGGCCTTGTTGGAGAACGCAGGCCCTGACGATCGTAAAGGGCAAAAGTCAAGGTCGAGCGCCGGCCATTTTTCGATAGCAGCCTGTCGGTCTGGCTGCCTGTTGATGTAATGCTAGCGGGAGCTTGTGCCTGCGTTAGCTGGCGCATGTCATAGAGCCAGCAGGCGGAGAAAACTCGGCTAACAGGTAGTGCCATCTCGGAGCTATCAAAGTGAAGGATGCATATTCTCAACATGTCACTCGGCGAACTCACGTCCACGACAAGGACGGCGATCCTTTTCCTATTTTTTTTCTTTCATGTTCTTCTTCAATTGTGTCTGTCTGTTTGTTCTTAGAGCGTCGTCACCATGTCGGCGGTGACCGCTCTCAAAGCGGCTACGAATGCGCCGAAAAAGCTCAAGACCCCAACCGCATTTCTCAAATCGGTAAGGGTTTTTCACGTACGACTGTTCGAGGCATATTCACTGATTGATGCTGCAGATGATGCGATCTGTCATGGCCGAGTCGGGCCTTGAGCCAAGGTGTGTTGACAAGCAACAATTGAGGCTCGGTGGGACCGCCTCCTTGGCCGAACATTTCACTGACTGAGTCGCCAGTCTATTCGGACCTCGTGTGCGTCCAAAGACAAGTTGGCGCAGATTTCAGGCTGCATGCTAACATTGCACTAACTTACGCCAGTTCAGGTTGAAGTCGGTTTTTTCTGGCCACGTTCATTTCGAGTTGGATGTTGAAAAAGACCTCACAGTAAGCCCACTGAACCAGCTTTTCCAGTCTCCTTGGAGCCTTGGGTTCCCCTGACGCAATCACAGAATCGTTTTCAGACAGTTCATGGCGGAGTCATGGCAAGTCTTGTCGACTTTGGCGGCTCATTGGCTGTGGCGTCCACGGGCAGATTTTACACCGGCGTATCGACGGATCTCAGCGGTGCGTCGATCCAACTTTTCGCCAGGCGTCATCTGCCCTGCTGATGATTCCTTAAGTTACCTACTTGAGTCCTGGTGGGAAGATTGGCGACCTTCTTAGAGGTCATGCCGTGTGTGAAAAAAGTACGTTACCGTTACCTGCGGAGACACGAGCGCTCAATGAGTTCTGCAACCTGACGACAAGGCAGTCGGTAAGACTTTAGCCTTTACAACCGTGCAGTTCTTCGATGGCGAAAACCGGCTCGCAGCAAGAGGCAGTCATACGAAGTAAGCCCGTCCATTGGGTGATCTGATTGATGCTAACCCGGCGCAGATATGTCGGCGGTAAGGAATATGCTGAGGAGAACTTGTACACGGTACCTCCCCAGTATGAACTTCCAACCAAGCAACTGGACTTTTTGCCGCCAAGTTTGATCAACCCCTATCCCCGAGAGGCAAAGATGGAAGATTATCGTCCTCAGGATAGTAAGGAGAACTCTTTTTCTCGGCAGGGCAAAGATCAAGCCCATTCTTCTCGAGATGACAAGACACAAAGCTCTTCCCAAGATGGTAAATTACAGAGCTCATCCCGGAATTATGACACCCAAAGCTCTTCTCGGCAGGGCAAAAGTCAAGCCTCCTCTTCTCGGGACGACAAGAGACAAAGCTCGTCCCGGGATGAAGAGACACGAAGCTCTTCCCGACATGGTAAGGCACGAAACTCTTCTCAGAATAACGAGACACAAATTGTTTCTTCTCGGAGTGATAAGAAACGAGGCTCCTCTCGAGACGACAAGACACAAGTGGCTTCTTCTTGGAGTGATAAGAACCGGAGCTCACGTTCCCGATATAACGACACACAAAGCCCATCTCGCCACGACAAGACACGAATGACTTCTTCTCGGGGCGACGAGAACCGGAGCTCATATTCCCGAGACAACGAGACACAAAGCTCCTCTCGAGATGACGAGGAGGAACTATCTTATGCTTGGGATGGCGAGAAATTAATCTCTTATTCTCAAGAAGAGATCAAACGAATCTCTGGTCAAGGCAAACGAAACCACTTTCGTCCTCGGAAAGACAAGCGATTCAAAGAGGAAGAGCCACGAAGGGCGGGCAAAAAGAAATAGCGGCTGTTTGCCTGAAGGAAAAGAGTGAATTGATCAATGGTCCGCTTCTTCACATTCGCTGTCCCATTGATGCGGCCTCGACAACCCCAACGCCGAACTATAAACTATCTTCAAGCGACCATGCAACATGTTGTCCCATTCTGTTGCCAATTCAACTCCTACGCCACAAGGCACCATCTCAAGGTTTTTCATTGTACGGCAAGGGGGCTGTCTGGGGAGGCGTTCCGTCTGCTTGGTGGTATAACCCCATGGTCTCATCATGCGCTGGCGGTGGAGGTGAAAAATACAGAGGCTGAGAGGCTCGAGAGATGTCGTGGAAAGGCTGCTGATGACGAGGCGGCGGTGCTGCCTGCCAGTCATGGGGGCTAGAGCGGTCATGCTGAAGCGGTGCGGTCGCAGGCTGGGGAGTGGGCTGAGGAGCGGGAACGTGGTGATGAACGTCATAATATCCGGGGACCTCCTGTTCAGGTTGCTGCCAACTGTTGTTCGAGGGTTGCTGGCTTTGCGGGCTATGTGCGTAGCCCCAGGGACTTTGCATCGTTATACCTTGGGAGCTGGGGTTCTCTGGCATGAAAGGTTCGTCGTCCATCCAAAACCCATTCTTCTTGCGCACCGCCATGGCGAAGAGGATGACGAGGAAAGAGAAAAGCGACCAGTCACCGATGAGGGCATCGACGATTGCGAACCATGGGCCAGGTTGCGCGCTCGTGTCTTCGTCCCATTGCGCATCCGCCAATGAGACGTACTGGGCATAGACGCCAACATCATATGCCATCCTGAGCAATAGTAATGCAGAGCCCACGAGGAGCAAGATGACGTTCTGTGGCGAGTCCGGCGTTAGCCAAATTCGGCGCAACCACGTCTCTAACATGAGTGCAGATTCGCGACGGCAGGTTCGTCGGCTCACACTCACTTTCTTGAACTTGGGCAGCGATCTGGTTTTTATCGCGACAAAGGCGGAATTGGCCGCGACGGCAACCCCGGCGGCGAGCTGTATGGCTAGCATAACAATGGTGACGATGCGTGCTGCTTGCAGAGTCTTCCAAGAAGACCTCGAAAACTCGGCGGCGCCGACGACGACAGACTTGTGCTGTCGAGTTATATCTCCGGAAGCGTAACTCTTGGTGAAGTGTCTCTGGTTAAGGGCGAAGGCGACAATGTTGAACACGCCCAGCACCAGGGCGACGACGTACACGGCGACGAGCTTGGCCTTGTCCACAATCGACTCGGAGCCATTGCGCGCCGTATCGATGCCGACGGCGACGCCTATGAGGGTAATGAGGGACCAAATGACGGCGAATTCGGCAAAGAAGGCGCCCAGAATGTCCATCTCAACTTGTGTGCGCAGGACGCCGGACAGCGTCATGGTCGTTCGAGCCTTGAAGGATGCTCTGAAGAGCTCGTTATACACGATTGTCAGGACCTGGGCGAAGAATGACAAGACGACGGCACTGCAGAGATTTGATTAGACAAGACGATGGGCCGACAGCGATTGCGAGCACTCACAAGACAAACAAGCCAAACGCGATTTTGAAGTGGAGGATCCATTTTCTCGCCGCGTCCTTGCAGCGTCGTGCCGTCCACAGGGCAATCAGGAAGACGACGACGGCTGCGACGGCCGTCAACAGCAAGAGCCCGCCGGCGGCGACATCGTAGGCAATGTATCGACTGACCATGACGACGGCGGACTCTGACTCTGAGCTAGAGGATCGATAGGTGCTATGGCGAGGACATGAGACTGCGACCGTGGCGCGACGGCCCCGAGTTCAAGCGTCTTCTTTCCTTGGTCCGTGTCTGCGATGCGCGAAACGTGCGGGTGTCTTGAAGAGTCTAAGCCTACACAGGAGGAGCAACGGCAAGGCAGAGGATACAGAGATGGAGAGAGGGTATGGGAACGACAGCGGCGCAGGTGCGGGTCGACGACATGCGGCAAGGCAGAGCATCTGTCCATACAAACTCGCTCGGACAAGGATGCCGAAGCAGCTGCCCAGCATTTGCGGCTGTAGGGCATGGCGCTTGTGGTGTGATGGAGCAAAAGCAAGGCCGCCTACATGGAGCTCCTCCCCGTCAGCCATGCGACAATGAAGGACGGGACGCACTTGCAGCGCAGCATGCCGTCTGCAGAGCTCATGCCCGATGAAGATGGCGGCGATGCAGACGAGATGCCGCGCCCACTACGACCACGTCGACCAAACAAGATCCCCCCAGGAGAGCCCAGCCCGTCTTTTACAAACAAGAGTGGACCGAAGGAGCTCGAGAAAAATCCTTTGTCTAGAATAAGTTAACAAAGGTGGGCTCACGGCGATCAGCACCAGGGGGGAACATAGCCTCTCTACCTCTGACCAAGCCTCGACAGGCGCTAATACTGTAGGGGGCGGCAATACGGACGGCATGGGGCTGCCATTGGTCACCTGCAGTGGAAGTGACCGAGACGCGACGTTAATTGGGCAGAGGGAGAGAAGCTTCTCCAATGGCTGGCCAAAGGTTGATGGTCTCTTCATGGCCCTAGGCGCCGCTACGTTTCAGCGACCGGCTAGCAGCTGGAAGTGCGCGACTTTGATCATGATGAATGGCCAGTCGGATTGTCCAGACACTCACCGCGTTTCAAGGTTGCTTCTCTACAAATTCGACCTCGCGAGCCTCAGCAGCGTCGGCCATCCATGTCAGCTTACCTGGCGGGACAGCAGGAGGATCCCTGTACCATCTGCCGGCCACGACGTTTCCCTACGCAGTCACCAGTGTGTCAGCTTCAACCCGCACGCGGCGCTGTATGGTGGCCGTGTCTCGAGCCGGCGCCGTCTGGCGTCAGGAAGCGGCACAGCTCGTGGCCGTTAAGACGTCTATGCTTGGAATCACTGCCCTACTTGCGCTTCAATGACGCAAACCCTCTTTATTGGCCGTCGTCTTCTACCTTGAGACTCTCTAGTATGGCAGAGCAGCCATCACGTCTGACATTGCGGCCTGCTGTGTCCAAATCCCGTCGCACATGGACCAACAGAAAAGGGACACATGAGGCTGACCTTGCAGTCACTGTGCCTTCATTGTACCTCTCCTAAGCACACTTGCGGTTGCCTTGATCATCCTTGGGTCGCGTGGCGAATCCATTGCTCGGTTCTGACAAAACGACACTGAGCCTCATAAGTCAATGGACAGTCAACTACAGACCGGCTACTGGGCCTTGACCCGTTGCATCCGCGGCCCTTCGTCCGTGCCGTGGTACCAATCGAGCACTCCAATTCCACCGAAATAGACATCGAAGCGCTCGTGGTGTCGGTCGTGCTTGGCTGCCGCTCCGGCAAAGAAGTCGTAGCCGCTGTGCACAGTCGCCGTCTCGACGAGCTGCCACGCCACAAACAACCACGCCGTGAGAACGTGGGCCCTCAAGACGAGCGGCGGCAGCACGATGGGCAGCGTATTGGCGACAATGTGCTCGACGGGGTGCGCGTATTGCGAAGCAAACGCGACCGGGGCCGTGAAGCGGTGGTGCGTCTTGTGGATGCGCCGATAGAGAGGACCGACGTGCAGCAGCCGGTGCGAGTAGTAGAAGAGAACCTCGCGAGCTGCCACGCACACGGCCGCGTCCCGGAGCACCTCGGCGACCGCGGGAAACGCCGGTTCCACGCGCAGCGTCGGCAGGCGGCCGGATGTGAGGGCACCGTATGCCAGGCACGCGTGCAGCGCCGTGACCAAGACCTGGTTCCGCAGCGACACGGCGACGGCTCGCCCGACGTCGGCGGCGCTCGGCTGCTTGGGCGCCGGCTGGATCTTGTGTCGCGCCGAAAAGGCCGGCGCCAGGCCGTCGAGCGAGGCGAAGACGAGGCAGGGCACCCACCAGAAGACGAGCTGCACGACCAGGCCGCCTACTACGTCAATGGTGTGGGCGTCGTGTGTCTTGACTATTCGCTGCCACGCGCCAGCTAGATCCATATCGGCGGTCTTTGAATGGCGACTTTAGTTCGGATCGTTTGTCGGGTCCGGGGAAACGGAGATCGGCCGACGTCGTAACCCGGCCTTTGCTCCGGGTCCGGGTCCGGTGTTGTCGTGAGGCGTAGCAAGCCGATTCCGCCTCGGGGTGTGCATTCGACAAGACACGCGAGACTAGCAATGAGCGCCTGACGCGAGTCTGGACAAGGCTTCTTGACTGCAAGAGTTGTCGCGACAGTTGCCCGGAGGCGGAGGCGAATGTAAAGAGTGGCAACTCGGCCGGTTCCCCTCACGCACAGATGGCCGTCTTACCGTCGGTCTCGCGAGTTGAGCCGCGGCCTCCGCTCCGGCTTTCCAAGTATCATGCAGGCCGAGAAATTACGTCGGCGCCGCCTGCTTATGACATGGGCGACTTGCTGGTATGCATTACCTGCGATACGAAGTCCTTAATCCGGAGAGCGACGGACGGATTTTCGTCATGTGATTGCCGTGACTGCGATTACGGCGTTGAAAGGACGGACCGAGGCACTTTGCTCCGCGGAGAAACACGGGGCCTCTTGATAGGAGCTTTATTAGGAGGTCAAATGCAGTCGAGAAGAATCGATGAATGCCCAATTGAGCCGTGTATGCCACGGACAGGGCGTTCTGCAGCGACTACACCGACTGCTGCTTAATCTCGCATGTTAGAGACACTCAACGATGATTTAACAGCACTGTACTTGGTCTTCAAGTGACAAGGACATACGATTGGGCCATTTATTCGATCTCTTCGAGTCTTTGTGGTCCATCACTGCATGGCTGTCTCGAGTTCTCGACCCGATGCGCTCCCAGCACCGCCCACAGTCAATCTTCAACTACCGTGACTGCAACAATCTCGAGTCTCGGAGCTTCTCCATCACCTCTCGCATGTCCTTGACGTAGATGTGACGATGCTTATGTCGCCATCGCCCTCACCTTGTCGCCCACCTGGCCCTGCACATTACACGAATGCAGCAGAAACGGCTTCAGGTAGTTCGCCTTGCCCAGCTCGACGCCCTCCTTGCGCAGGATGCCGTACGCCGTCACGACGTGGAAGTAGATGTTTGGCAGCGCGTACCCCTGGGCGTACTGCAGGCCCGTCACCTCGGTCGCGCCCAGCGCGCCCACGGGCAGCGGCACCGTGTCCCTGGGCGCGTCGACCTGCGCCCTGTCGACGCCCGCGAGGACGCCCTCGACGAGCTCGATGCGCGCGTCCACGTCGGCCCACGACGCCAGGTCCTCGGGCAGCCCGTCGGCGTCGCGCCCCGAGAGCGTCTTTGCGAGCTTCTGCGCGAGGTCCGTCGCGCACCACACCTGGAACGCAAAGGGCTTCATGTCCGGATGCAGTCGGCTCTGGAGCAGCTCGCCGGCGTTGGGCTGGGACTTGGCCTTGCCGACGAGGTGCTTGAGCGTCGAGATGGCGTCTTGGGCCACGACGATGGAGGCGTCGTACAGGCTGTAAGTCATGATGCCAGCAAGGTCAATGGACCATGTATGGTTGTTTTGTCGGCTGAGATACTGTCTTTGCCGATCGTTCCTGATGAATGATCTCGACTCCAAGTGTGAGCTGGTGTAAGACTTGGTATATGATGCGAGTCTGAGCCGATTGGTGCAGTCTAGATTCCGAGTGCCGTATGGGTCTGTAAAAACCCTTGATCAAGTCTAAAACTTGGGCGGCTTGCCCTGAATATGCTCATTGCCTTGCTCTTTATACTTCCACATAACCCTGCCTTGATATCTCGAGGCCTTGCGGGGAGCTGACCACCCCCATACTCGAGGGCATGCTGACAATTCATCGACTCTCGTTGCTTCACCCCACCGCTTGCTGTCGGCAAATTCCCACGGTTATCGTCTTTTAGAATCACTCATGTCTCGGGCAGTCTGGTCCGCCAGCAGCTTCAGCCGCCCCTCGCCTTGGCCGCATCACCGGACCGCTTACAGCTCGCTCCCCATACTGAATACATTGGGCGCCAATCTGACACCGCCAACTCTCCGAGTACTCCTGCACCAGACCCCTAAGAACCCTATCTGGGCCTGATCATGACGAGTACGCAACTTATCTAGATAATCGGGGGCTGGAAGAGGTCCGAGTCGTCACCGGTGCTGCCCAGATGGGATATTCGGGACCCCCGAGGCTTATGATGAGGTCTGTACAGGATATACCTGTGGCGCGACTCCCTTTCTTGGGGCAGTTTTCTAATGTAACTCGCAGCTGTCCGGCAGTGATCGATGGCAATCTCCGCAAGACGTAAGCGTCAAGCATTCAGTTAAGCGGAATGAGCGACTCAAAGATTTGTCTCGAGGCATCATTCAGATCGTGGCAGCCCATCGGGATCGTCTCGCGCAACCCCTCCAGGATGACGCCCAAGACCGCAGTCGACGTCGTTGCCAAAAAAACGACTGGCAATTGAGGCGCAACGAGCTGTCGATTCCGATGGAAGTATGGCGGTTGGTCCGGCAGGATTGAACCCATGGCGGCCGGGGTGAGGTCATGGGCCATGTGTCCCAGCAACTACCGATGCCTTGAGAATTTCTTGCCGCAACCATTCGTTGGAAACTGCGTCTGAGTGGATGGCATGACGAGCAGGATCTAACACTGCAGGAGCATCCCCTTCCCGACTGGTCACTGCATGAATTATCTCTGGCCATGCATGAAGAGATGGGCCGCTCGCCATTGAGTCTGTCATTACGAGGTCGCCATCGCAGATGTGGATAGTCTCGAGACAGCGCTTGGACTCTGGCGAGACGAACCCTCCTCTGCGACGCTCTTGATACTGCAACGCCATTCGTCAGTATAGCAAAATGTGGCTTTCGATCTTGGGAAATTTGTCTTGTCCTCCGTACCGACACTACCGGCGTAGCCAAAGCTGCGAGCATAAAGTCAATGCTGGCCCAATTTACAGCTGCCGTCGAGCCATCGAGTACGAGACTCTACAGAGGTTTGCTCAAGACGACATCCAGAGCTTTGCGCAGCGGCAACTCAAGAGCCAAACCAGACGGGAACCCGCTCTCGCTATACGTGCGAAACGAACGGCTACTCCGATTGAAGGGAGCTCACTTGCTGTCCGTGCATTCTGGTATCGAAGCGTCGAAATGGAAGCTTGAGAGGCCATCTTCGAATAGCAAGGTTATCCTGCACAGGTAACGGACATTTCTCCACCCACCAGGTAGGCAGTTGCGCCATACAAAGCCAGATCTGCTGGTGCTAGGGCGTTGAAAACAGGGCCATCGTTGCACGACATCTTGTCCTCTTCACTTCCCGCGGATTGCCAATAGGTTGGCGGGATTACCGTTACTCGGATGCAGCAATACCGCCCAGAGCTGATTTTTCTGTAAAGAACAATGAGGGCCTCGAGCACGTCATCTGGGCCCCTGTACGACCTTGAGCGAGAAAGGGCATCATCGCGATGCCCGCCTTTACGTGTCGTCACATTTGCGGGCAGGCGGTAGGCCATGCAATCACAAACTTTGGCCCGTTTCACGGCATAATGACTTGTAGGCCATCGAGCTCGAAGATCTTGGCCTCTTTGCAACATCGACGCTCGCAGATGTGGTATACAAGCGCCGTTTGAGGATGCCTGTGATGAAATCGTGGCATAGCTCTTAGCATCTCGATGCCATGATCGTCAATGGGGCCGCAGCGTTGCGATACCTGAAAAGGTGAGTTGATTAGTCTCATGCGAATGATGTCCTCGAGAGTGTTTCGTGATCTGGCACTACCCCGACTTTTCGGCGTTTGGCGAAGATTTGCAAATCCTATCTGCAATCCCGGCCGAACGAAGTACCTCCACCAGTGAGAGGCACGAAAGCAGGATGTCGGCTGCCTGGTCCATAAGCTCGTCTTGAGAAGGTTGGATATCAGGATTATTGAACATGTTTGCGCTGGGAAACATGAGCGAGCCTGAAGTGGCGGACGGTATATCCGGCTCCGGTATACTGCCTCTTATGTGAGGACAAGCTCTTGCACAAACGAGACGGCCGTCATTTCACAAATGAAAGAAGGGAAATTCAGAGCGTGGGATCAAGGCAAAGGGCGGAATGAGCAGACGTCTCACGACCCTCTGAAGATCCACCTAAGGTCTCAACCGCAATTTGGCGGACGCTGTGAGACGTTCGTGGGAGCATTCCCTGGTTGAGCTGGACATTACAATTCGACCAACGGACTTGAAAACGAAGTCGTCGAATAGCCTTCGGAGAAGGCCGTCTACCTGACCGGGACGAGAGTTCCCGGACACCTGGATAGACTGGGCGCCCAGCATGGCTGGGACCACCTGTCGAGCTAGACATCTGCGTCGGATCCGTGCTCGTAGACTATTTCAAGCCACGATTCCCCTCCTTCGGTCTCGCGAATACTGCCAGATCCACATTGTCTGTACTCACCACAATCATCTCATTTTATAGTCATGATCTCGCCTTGCGCCAAGTTAGGCCATTTGAGGGGCGTTGCCGATGTGGCCGCAAGGGCGATGTCGACCCTTCATCATGGCTCTGTCGCTCTCTCGCATCCTCCAATGTCGCTAGCATCGACGATGCCACCAGGGTTCTCGGCGTCTGTTGGGCAACTCGAAACCTTTGTCTTGCCAGAGCAGGTATCGGGATCCGTGTCCGATCGCGCAATGGCAAAGGCGATGATTAACGCCTGGCGCCGCACCGGCATACTGCAAGTTGGCATGTCGCAACTCCAGCGTCAGTTGTACGAGAGCGCAGACACATCGAGCAGACGCTTCTTCCGCCGCCCGGCCATGGAGAAGCGGGCTTGTGTAGACAGTCGCAGCTACGCTGGGTATGTCGCATCCGGTGAAGAGATAACAAACGGTGTGGCCGATTACTCGGAAATCTTTACCGTGACAAAGGACCTTTCCCACCGAGACAACAGGGTTCTTCACGGCTGGCCTTGTCACGGACCTTGTCCATGGCCAGACAGAGAAATGAAGGCGGTCATGCGGCGGTACATGGCCGACCTGGGAGCAAGTGGCGACAAGCTGCTCCGGCTGATTGAGCTTGGCCTCGATGTACCGGAAGGATCCTTGACACGGTACACACACGATGGCTGGCATCATATGAGAGTGCTCCGGTAAGTCGTCAACGTGGACGTCCTGGTGCTGCAGCGAAATCCTGACCGCATCGGCAGGTTCCCCTCGCGCAATAATACCAATGGCAAAGGTAAAGACGGTCGAGGCATTGGCTCCCACACAGACTATGGGCTTTTGGTCATGGCCGCACAAGATGACGTGGGAGGTGAGCAACATATCCGTCGGTGTCCAGGTGGCATGACACGGACCTAACTTGATGTCAGGTCTATTCGTTTTACCGCCACGAGAAGGGCGGCAGTTTGCCAATTGGCAGCAGAGCGCCGCCGGTCTCAAAGAGAGCGAGCCAGGCTGGGTCTACGTACCGCCAGTTTCGGGAGCGTTTACCGTTTTTCCAGGTGAGGTTTCTTGTCCTCAATCCCCGGCTCTTGGTGGCTGACTCGAGGTGGCAGGCGATATGCTGCAATACATGACCAACAATGTGCTCCAGTCGACGCCGCATAAGGTCGGGCTAAACACGCGGGAGAGGTTTGCATTCGCCTACTTTCATGAGCCCAATTTCCGTTCGGTGATCAAGCCATTGCCGGGATTCCAGGGCGGACAACAGCCGCTGGAAGGAATCCATTACGGAGCACACTTTACCAACATGTGCCTGCGCAACTATCCGGACCGCATCACGACTAAGCGGCTGGAAGCAGAAAATCGATATCGCTTGCTGGATAGTCAGGAGCTCCGAACGGAAGCGGCATGAGGTCCAAGGTGGAGAGATGTTGAATACCCAATCATTTTAGAGTAGGTGGCGTACGATATAGAAATAGACGTCTTTTTCTCTCGCGCGTGTGTGCACGCAAGTGGCGCCGGTTGATGGGGGCGGCGGTGTTTGAATGATGAGGGTTGCATGACATGACGTTGGATTTTCCAGCGCCAGAAAGCGGCGATCGGGGGTTTCTCATTGCCGAGGGCGCGGCGTCGGCCCATTTCTTGGTTGCTGCAGCTCATCGCATCTCCAGTTTTGGTGATTCGTAAGTCGGCGGACATGGAGTCCAACTGCGCCTCAAGGGACGCGTTGAGGTGTCGAGAGACGTGACGCCATCCAGTAGCATAACGATCCATGTGCATGTGCATCCACGATTCCACCTCCACATTGCCGAGTCCATCGAGACCGGGGTGCTCGGAAGTCACCCATCAGGCAGCGAGGGATGTCTGCGTCTGGCGACGTGCATGAAAGGCAGCGTGCCTGGCATGGCTACCGTGGGGTCGACAGACTGCGAGGTGATGGTGGTGGTGGTGGTGGTGGCGGTGGTGTATCGCTCCCAGTTGGGTTGCTGGCTTCGGCGACAGGCACCAGCAATGGCCCTTGTGACTACTGGATGCTACATGCGACCGGTCCTACGCCAGCGGATCAGCGCATGGGGTAGGAAATAGGGAAGCGTCTGGGTGTCGCTTGTGGTTCGGATGGCAACCAATTCGAGCGGCAGCCGCCAGAGGTTTCGTCATGATCACCAACGGAGCATCGTCCGCCGGGAATGCATGGGTCAAGTTGTCGGCCAACCAACCGCCGAGAATGATAGGGACATGCGCCCACGAGAAAGGCATCGAGCCATGCCATGACGTTGGCGAGAAGTTCTGGGCGATTTTGTCGTTAGGGCAATGGGCTGCCGAGTGCGTCCAAGATTGACAGAGACAAGGCCGCGTAGTGATCAGTGATGAAGACTTCCTGTACAGTGCGACTCATCGCAAAGGATACAGTCCGAGAGACAAGTCGGCCCCTGCAACGCGGTACCTACATACGAGCGGGCACTCTGCGATATTCAGGGGCCCGCAGCGGACGATAAAGCACGTACCGTACTGTAGCTGCATGTACAGTGCAGCACGTAGGCGAGTGTAGACTGCAGGTACATCAGGTACAGTAGACTGCCCTCCGCTTTCCACTTTGGGACAATCTGCTTGATCAAGGCGAATAAGTTATTGTGCAGACGGCTGTCTTAAAGATTCAACGACGGCAGCCAGGCCAATTTCATGTTTCCAATGTGCGATTGACTCGACACGGCAACTCAAGTGGCTGGTCACGTCTCTGTGATGCGTGTCACTCGCAGAGTAAAGGAGCTTATTGGGAGATTGGCAGCCAGGGTCGTGATTGGACTCGGATGCAAAGGCGGAGTGGGGTCCAGGAGGAGCCATGTGTGCGGCCCGGCGAGGCAAAATTAGAGTAAGGTGCAGTAGGTACTGTACTGTACTGTACAGACTTGGTGCCTGGCGGGTCCTTGATGACAGCTCGCTGCCTGTTGTGCATCGCCATTCCATGTTGCAAGCACTCGGACGTGGACGCCTCGGACAAGTCACACGAGCAGTCATGCAAATGCGGAACCAGACGAGCACTCCGTCGGGGCATTTCCCGTGTGCGGTTGCAGCCTCTAGGTCGACCGACATTCGGCTCATTGATGCAACGGTCGGCGCTGCTGCCTACGAGGCACCGGGCAGTCGAGATGCATCTCCAACGTGGATCCTGCGGCGCTGACTTTTTGCAGGACCCTGATGGCAATCCTGGGCTACGGCTTCGAGACCCTTGGAGATACCAAGACTGTCTTGCACTTGTGCGACGGCATTATTAACAGACGAGCAAGCCATCCCCATCCTGACAACCATTGACGAGACGGTCAGCCTCGTTGAATCCGGGGAAGCCTGGCGCTCGCAACGGCCGAATGTATCCTTCCGAAACCCCACGCGCACAGGCGCAGTACATATGTGTACTGTACAGTAGTTGCAAGAATCAGCTTCGCCGGCCTCACAATTCGTTCTGACAGATGGCGGATGCATGGTTGCATCGTCGAAGCGGCCGAAGCAATCCATCTTTCTTTCGGCCACCCCGCATCGACATGCGCGGAAACGGTCCCGAAACGGCAGTCTGTGCTCCGAGACCCAAGCGAACGCTCGATTGCTTCGCAAAGCTTCGGCACAAACGTCTCTGTGTGTATGAATAGCCGTCAACACCTGGGCGACGGCGGGCCGGCTGCTGTCTTGAGTTGGCGACAGGACTGACACCGAGCGACCGACGCGCAGCGCCCAAGCCGAAAGTCACAGCTTGGGATGCAACTTGTAGAACAGCATACCACAGCAGTGTTTCATCAGGCCAGTCCTCTCTGCGCTTCGGCTGCATCGTCGGTGACCGTTTGGGAGACGAGTCCGTAGACCTGTCCATTGTGCAGTGGCCAGCGGTACTTGCGCCTACAGTATATGGGTACATTGCAATATCGCACAGTGCAGAAGCGCCAAGTATGTGTGCTCCTCGGTGGGTATTTCGTAGTACCTTATCGTCTGTGTCACCGATTGCCCAGCCCGAGGCGTACGCCAGAAGCCGCCGCCGCACCTTGCCCCTTTTTCTCTGTCGGCCATCATCAAACATTGTTTGCGCGTAGCCTAAAATTTCGCCCCTCCCCTCACTTCCTTTTTTTTCTCTCCATCCTTGACTCGCGGCCAGATTCCATGGTTTGAGGTCCTGCTTTAATTTCTTCCCAGGGGCCCACGCCGGGGCAAGTCCAAAGTCGTCAATGCCCACGGCAAGCTACTGCCTCTGACTGCGCTTCTCGACGCCATTGACGATCGACGCGACTTTCGCGCCCTTTTCCCTTGCCGGGTCAGAACAACTCTCCTTCTTTCCACACCTGCGTGCTAGTGGCCGTCTTCATCTCTCCGCAGCGTCTCGTCCCTTGCTTTCGGATCTTTCGACCCTTCTCGGTTTTGCGTCCGTGCCATTGGCTCCGGTATTCCAATCTAGACACCTGCCGTCTTCCATCGAGCGCATTACCCGCTTCCTTCGAGCGACCTCTTCCCAAAAACCAACTCGATTGGCCCGCGTCACGACTCCGACTCGATATACCCTAACCCAGCGCATCACGCCGCGGCTGGAAGTCGAATCTTAGGTGACGCAGGTAGGTAGCACTTTTGCTACTCTGATGGGTGGGCCCCTGCTTGTCTCTTCAACCATGTGGTTCGCGCAATACGCCCACGCTTAGCACGAAGCTTGCGATGAAGCCACTATATTTCGACGCAGAAACTGACCTGCCCGGCTCTAGATTCGACTCGTCGTTGCCAAGCGGACTCTCATGTGGCGCTACGAACCTGCGATCCGGCCCTATTAGAACCCTCATCATGATATCCGCCTCCTTTCTTCCCACCCGCTTCCGCGGCGAGCCGGACCGGACTCAGCAACCTGCCGCTCCCTCTCCCCTCGCCAAGAGGATCGCCCCCATCCTGCAGTCAATGTCCAAGCTGGCCTGCCACCACCCTATCCATTCCGTCGTCATCGTCGCCTTGCTGGCCAGCACTTCTTACGTTGGACTTCTTCAAGAGAGCCTATTCGACGGCTCCACCAGCATCCGCAAGGCCGACTGGTCCTCGCTTGCCGATGGCAGCCGAGACTTACTGGTAGGGCCCGACACCGCATGGAAATGGCACAGCGTCGAGGCCGGCGCAAACCCTGACGGCGTCGATCATCTCGCCCTCCTGACTCTCGTCTTCCCCGACACTCTCCATACCAGCTCGGCCAGCACCGCTCCGCGCTCCCAGACGGTCCCAGCCCCGCGCAACCTCTCCGTCACGCCTTTGCCGCCGACCGAGAACTCATTCACCAACTATGCCCAGGACAGCATCCTCGCTTATTCTCTCCCGCACAAACAGGCCCCCGAGTTCGTTTCTGCTATTCAGGAAATCCCTAATGAGGATGCCGAGGAAACTGTGACGCACCACGGTCGAGAGCGAAAGATGTGGATCATGCGAGCAGCCAAGGTCGACAGCCGCAACACCCTCGGACAGTGGATCAACAATGCCTGGACCGAGTTTCTCGATCTGCTCAAGAACGCCGAAGCTCTTGACATTGTCATCATGATTCTGGGCTATCTCTCTATGCACCTCACCTTTGTGTCCCTCTTTCTTTCAATGCGGCGCATGGGCTCCAACTTTTGGCTTGCAACAAGTACCCTCTTCTCCTCAGTCTTTGCTTTCCTTTTCGGCCTTGCCGTCACCGCCAAGCTCGGCGTGCCAATCAGTTTTATCCTTCTCTCAGAGGGACTGCCTTTCCTGGTCGTGACGATTGGCTTCGAGAAAAACATTGTCCTGACCCGAGCGGTCCTTTCTCATGCTGTCGAGTATCGACGGGCTCAGGCTCACGACTCCAAGTCCAAGAAGGAACCCGTCGAGCCTCGGCAGAACGTCATCCAGTACGCCATTCAGGCTGCCATCAAGGACAAAGGCTACGAGATCATCCGTGACTACGTCATCGAAATCGTCATCCTCGTCCTAGGAGCAGCTTCGGGCGTGCAGGGCGGACTGCAGCAATTTTGTTTCCTCGCTGCGTGGATCCTTTTCTTCGACTGCATCCTTCTCTTCACCTTTTACACCGCCATTCTCAGCATCAAACTCGAAATCAACCGCATCAAGCGTCACGTCGATATGCGCATGGCTCTCGAGGCTGATGGCGTTAGCCGCCGGGTGGCAGAGAATGTCGCGACTGAAGAGGACGACTGGCTGCGCTCTGGCGGCAAAAAGTCTGACGACGCGTCTCTCTTTGGTCCCAAGCTCAAGAGCAGCAGCGTTCCCAAGTTCAAGGTGCTCATGATATCCGGCTTCGTCATTCTCAACGTGGTCAACATCATCACGATTCCATTCCGCAGCGCCACTTCGTTGTGGAGCTTCCGAACGTGGGCTGCTGGTCTCGGCGGCGTCATCTCGAACCCGCCCGTGGACCCGTTCAAGGTGGCTTCCAACGGGCTCGACGCCATCTTAGCAGCAGCCAAAGCTAGCAACAGGACGACCTTGGTTACTATTCTAACTCCCATCAAGTATGAGCTGGCATATCCCTCGATCCACTACGCCCTGTCGTCCCCAGCATGCCACGGCGATTTAAGCATGTGCGACGGCATGAACCAGCTTGACAGCTACGGCGTCGGTGGCCGTGTCGTAGACGGTCTTCTCAAGAGTCTGGAGGATCCTGTTCTTTCAAAGTGGATCATCGTCGCCCTGGCGCTCAGCGTCGGCCTGAATGGATATTTGTTCAACGTTGCCCGGTGGGGTATCAAGGACCCCAATGTCTCGGATCGCGGCATCGATCGCAGAGAACTGGCTCGTGCCCAGCGATTCAACGACACGGAATCCGCTACACTTCCTCTTGGCGAGTACGTCTCCCCAACTCCCCCGCAATTCGAATCTGCGCCTCCAGCTCCCACCGACGACGAGGTCGTGCGATCAATGGCGAAGCTCAGACCCACGATTTCCGCCGAAAGCGGCTCATCGACAGAGAATCGCCCGTTTGATGAGCTCGAGAAGATGCTGGTCGAGAAACGGGCTCACGAAATGACGGACGAAGAGGTCGTCTCCATGTCGATGCGAGGCAAGATTCCCGGGTATGCCCTGGAAAAGACACTGAAGGACTTTACTCGAGCCGTCAAGGTCAGGCGCATGATTATCTCGCGGACCAAGGCAACAACTGAACTCACCAACGGGCTGGATCGGTCCAAGCTTCCTTACGAAGACTACAACTGGGAACGCGTTTTCGGAGCCTGCTGCGAGAACGTGGTGGGCTACCTCCCCCTCCCCGTCGGCGTTGCTGGTCCTCTGGTTATCGACGGTCAAAGCTACTTCATTCCAATGGCCACGACCGAAGGTGTGCTCGTGGCAAGCACAAGTCGAGGCTGCAAGGCCATCAATTCGGGCGGAGGCGCCATCACTGTCCTGACGGCTGATGGCATGACGCGCGGACCCTGCATCAGCTTCGAGACTCTGGAGCGAGCTGGTGCCGCCAAGCTCTGGCTGGACTCGGACGTCGGACAATCTGTCATGAAGAAAGCTTTCAACTCAACCAGTCGCTTCGCCCGTCTGCAGAGCATGAAGACTGCCCTCGCCGGGACCAATCTATACATCCGGTTCAAGACGACAACGGGCGATGCCATGGGCATGAATATGATCTCCAAGGGTGTGGAGCACGCATTGAACGTCATGACGACCGAGGGAGGTTTCGAGGACATGTCAATTGTGTCGCTATCGGGCAACTTTTGCATCGATAAGAAGCCGGCCGCCATCAACTGGATTGACGGGCGCGGCAAGAGTGTTGTGGCCGAGGCCATTATCCCAGCCGAGGTGGTCAAGAGCGTGCTCAAGAGCGATGTCGACGCCTTGGTGGAGCTCAACGTATCCAAGAACCTCATTGGCTCGGCCATGGCCGGATCCATCGGTGGGTTTAATGCTCATGCGGCCAACATTGTCGCAGCCATCTTCCTGGCGACTGGCCAGGATCCCGCGCAAGTGGTGGAGAGCGCCAACTGCATCACGACGATGAAGAAGTAAGGAAGCTCCTTTGCCGAGTGTTGTTGATGATGCATTTGCTAACTCTGTGCAGTCTCCATGGTTCGCTGCAGATTGCCGTATCGATGCCGTCTCTGGAGGTGGGCACGCTCGGAGGCGGTACCATTCTTGAGCCGCAGAGTGCCATGCTCGACATGCTCGGCGTGCGAGGCTCGCATCCCACAAATCCAGGCGACAATGCTCGACGCCTAGCGCGCGTTATTGCCGCTTCGGTACTCGCGGGCGAGCTCTCGCTGTGCAGTGCACTCGCTGCCGGGCACTTGGTCAAGGCGCATATGCAGCACAACCGTAGTGCTGCCCCGTCGCGAAACAGCACGCCTGCCCCGCGGTCCATGACACCGGTTTCGCTAGCCATGACGAGCACACAGGAGAAGTCTGCGTCGTCGCTGCGAAACGGCTTTTCGTCGGCTGCGGCTCAGCAAAGGTCAAAGAGGTAGCGTGATTGGGACGGAAAAGTCTTTGGGCAAGGTCACTGCGGCGTTGGGCATGACGCAGATCAGCAATAGGTCGGCCAGCATGGAGTTTTCACGATTTTGAGGAGTTTTGCTTGCGACCAGGGAGCGGTAACACCTGCACGGAATACAGCAAAAAGAGACTAGACGGCATGCCTACATTTACATAATTACAAGACCTGCATGGTCATGCTCGGGGGGGCTTTTCCCAGAGCCTATACATGACTATTCATTGCGGACTTTGATCTGGTACCATGGCTTTCACGCGTGCGACCTCGGGGCCGTCCATGGAGATGATGGCGACGCCCTTTTTGAGGATATCGTCAGCGGAACGAGGCCACTTGTCCGGGTAGACGGCCCTCGTGGCTTCGTCGACGATGTAGGTGGTGAAGCCGAGGTCCTGCGCAGACCCGGCGGTGGCCTTGACGCAGTAGTCGGCAGCGAGGCCGACGACAAAGACGTGCGAGACGCGGCGGCGAGCGAGGCGGGCGGCGACGCCCGAGTCCTCGACGCCAAAGGGGTCGCGAAAGGCCGAGTACATTTCGACGCGGGGGTCCGTTCCCTTGTCGACGACGGCGTCGAGGCGGTCGGCGCGGAGCTCCGGCACGAGGGCGGCGCCGGGGGAGTCCTGGACGCAGTGGACGGGCCAGAGGGTGAATTCGTCGTCGTCGGGGCCGGGGTCGGGCCCCACTAATCCCGGGGCGGCGCGGAGCGGGTTAGCGACGCGGGCGCGGTCGACAAAGGGCCGTCGGGCGGGGGGGCCCGGGTGGTTGGCGGCAAAGGAGACGTGGTCGAGCGGGTGCCAGTCGCGCGTGGCGAGCCTGACGGCGAAGGGCAGGGCCAGCAGGGCGTTGACGTGCGGGGCGATGGAGCGCGCGTCGGGGACGGCGAGGGCGCCGCTCTGCGACGTGCGCGTTGGAGGTGAGTGAATGGATGGATGAGCGGATGTGCGGCATCGGGTCTGCGGTAATTACGTACAGGAGGGCAAAAGTCTTGCTGGAAGTCGACGACGATGAGGGCCGGGACAAAGGGCCTGTCGGCGGCGGGGGTTGCGGCCATGGCTGGTCGAGCACGAGCCAGGGTTTGAATGGTTTAGAAAATTCGGTAGTTGGATGGTGGTGGAGATTGTGGCCTACGAATTCAAATGTGAGGCGAGCGGTGATGTATGTGTGTGTGTGTGTGTGTATTTTCCGTCCAGCGACTTCAGTCGCTCAGGTCTCCTATCGGAGCACAGGACGTGCTGAGCTAAACTAACTTTTCCCGACCGCTACCTGACAAGATGAACCAGTTTCCCTTGCAAAGGCCACATGGTTTCACATAACGACACCTGTCCACGGGCAGTTGTCTCTGCTGTAGACGCCACTAAAGTACATCGCAAGATGTCAGTACAAGTGTCCCGGTAGATCCCCCCCGCAGCAGCCGTCCAGTCAGCTCATCCAGCATTTCGACGGCTCAAGGCGCATTTCGTTCGTGGCCCTCACCCGTCAGCGGGAAATTTTGGGCAGATGTGGTCAACCCTTGGTTTTCACCGGTCAGAATTCTCTCATCCCCTCTGCCAAAGCTACCAGAGCTTTATATCCATCCTCATTGCACCGAGGAAAGGAAACCGGCCGAGGGGTGGCGGCAGGGAAAAACCCTTCGAAGGAATCAGAGGCTGTCGAGCAGCTTGCCTTCAGGGAGAAAAACCTCCGCGACCGGCCACCGTTGTTTAGAAGAGCTTGTCTTCCAATACCCTTGGCTCCTTGGTTCCGGAGGAGGCCATGGGGGTCCGAGTGGACGTTGTGTCGGGACCAGCTCTGCAGAGGAAGATGAGCTCTCCAAAGTCTTCCTCTGTGCTGTTAAGGCCCCGATGGGGTCTCACAGCAAAAGCGTGGTCGGGTGGCCTGCAAATCCCACCCCGCGTAACAAGCCGCTAACAGCTCCGCGGGGTGAAGAATTTTTACAGGGGAGAGTTGCGAGCGGTGATGTACGAGGGTTTCGCCGCAGGTTTAGGGTAGCTGTGCGTCGAGGAAGAGAGCGGCCCGACAATTGGCTGCCGTGCAACGTCGATGGTCCTGTTTACGACGTCCAGTTCGTAATGCGATTGTGGTGTATAGCATCATGTGCGATGATGTGTTTTTTCTTATCTTGCTTGTACGAAGTGGTGGCTGTTGAAGAGATTTTGACGTGAGCCAGATCCCGTCACATAGGCCTAGTGGCTTGTATGATGGCAAACTGTGGATGACAGTGACTCAATCAAAGCCACCAAAGTCTTTCACAGCCAGAGCAAAACAAAGCATCCACCAGAGGACCACCGACGGCAAAGTCACAATGCCGCGTCCACGCTGGCAGGACGCCAGGCACAGCATCCGCCACAAAGAGCATCCTCTCTCCCAAAACCAAAAAGAGAGATTCCAGCACGCTGTTCAAATGGCACGAGGAACCAAAAAAATCACCCGCGGCGAACCGCCCTCAATCTATTACTGAACTGTATATAGGAAAAGCCCGATGCGGGGGTCGAACCCGCAACCTTGAGATTTCGTGTACTCTCGTAAGAGTCTCACGCTCTACCGATTGAGCTAACCGGGCCCCGGTCGAGGATGCGAATGAATCGCTTCCTCGGCGGATGCGCCGCTGGTGGGTGCTTGTTGGAGATGGGTCGACGTAAAGTGTATTATAAAACCAGGCTGCGAGGGCGAGAAAGTGGGCGGATGGGAAAAGTTTTTCCTCGTCGCCCCAGAATGGAGGCGTTTGTCGAGGGTTTTTCCCTCGCCGTGCCCTGGGAGAGTGGGGATTTGATGGGCGGGCCTTTGGTGGGGAACGACGTGCCCATGCAGTGTGAGGGGCCTTGATGAGGTAAGCCCGTGGTCCCTGCGCACTGTGACGTGCCGACTGCGCAGCGCGGCTCTGCAGCAGACGGGAGGGGTCCGCTGCTGAAACTCCCACGTGGTTTCGACGACCTCTTTCCCCACACTCGGGCCGGCAAGTCTGATACGACGCCGACTTGCCTCTTGAGGATTCCTAGTTCTGCCACAAAGGCCCAGAATTTCCACCATGAGCGCGCCACGCTCCCGTCACTTGTGCCTCGAGATATTCGTGCCGTATAATTCTAGTTTTCTTTAGCTATTGCAAAGGATCACTCGCCAAGCCACCTGGCTCGATTAAGCTCCGGAGTCTAGAGCCTTTGGCGCGAGGAACAGCGCGCAATATGGGGAGCGCTTCATCCATGACACTCACAAACATCGTTGCGAGTCACAATGCTGCCGCTCTCGTTTCCAAGTGGTTCATTCGTCAACCTGCTCTTTTCCTGAAGATGGATGCCGCGACGGAGCTCGGCATCCGATTCTAGCTGCCACGGTCACTTGATAGCGAGCCTCTATGCTTGCTTCGAAAGAGGGCTGGATCATGGACAAGGCTGGCGTTCAGATGGTCGATGCTTCTCTCAAAGTCTATCGTGACTCCTTCTCAAAACCTTGCTTGAACATTCGGACAACGCTGTCATGGCAAGAGTGGCTGACATCAAGCCTCGTAGCCATGCTCCTTGGGCCTTTGCGCTGTCTTGCTACCCATTACTGCCCAGTGCCTGCCTCGTAATTTCCTCTTCAATTCAATGCGGTTTCCTCGGTCAAGTTGTATCGTACCTTCTTCTGTTTCTCCCTACCTGCTGCTATTTTCCCGCCCAATTGTCGAGTCCATGTCCGTTCAGGATCCGTAAAGTCGTCCACCAAGCACCTTGAAGCATCCAAAAGTGTATTTGCCTGCCGCTCAAGTTCACGCTTGCCATTTACACACAGGCCTGGTTTAACTCAAGCCTCAGCCGGCTACAATCCGACAGCCACATCATCGTGTCCGTAGCCTCGCACGAAAAGTCCTGGCCACGCCATTTTCTCATGAAGTTTTTGAGCGAAAACGCCACCATGGATTTGCAAACTCTTTCTTGTCGAGAGTGATTGCCCCGAGTTTGAGTGCATTTTCGAGACTATAAAGAGCCCTCGACCCTCGAGGTCCTTGGTCGTTCTTCCTCCCTCCTATCCATCACAAGCACTCATCTTGGGCTACCATCTTCACTTTATCCGTTCGAATATTCTTGCTTCGGCATCTTGAACACATATAATCTCTCTCTCACATACCTTGCACACATACAAACAAGAGATCACTCAACAAGCTCCATCTCCAAGGTACATTGTGTTTGGCCGACAAGACGGGCTCCTGGACACGCCACGGTATTCGACTGTCCACGAACATCGCAGTGCAAAAGACATCTTCAAGTCAAATAATCCAAGACCACCGTCGTTGCACACTTACACCTGCTATACTACACATACACACAACGGACTGCTTCATGGACCTCAACACAATCTGCCAGGAATTGCCTATTTGCAACCCAGAAGCCAGACCAATCTCCATCTGGGCCACCAGTCTTTCCGGCGTACAGGAGGGGCACTTCTCGGGAGCGCTTTTGTACACTCCCTACATCTGTGCAGGGCCTCCCTTCTACTACATTGGGTGCCCAGAGGACCTGCACAATCCTCTGCTCTTGTACCCGGTTGGAAAGGTCGTTCCGAAGCCTGGCACCAACGACAACCTGGCCAAGGTCGAGTACTGCTGCCAAGTCTATAGGGGACAGCAGCCGCAAGACCAGCAGCCCGAGACGGTTTTTATCTTGGGGCTCGACCTCGATAACAACCTGGCCATGCTCCAGCATTGTTGCCAGCCCGAGACGGGATCGTCGTCAATGTCCTTGTGGGAAAGCAGCTACTCGACGCAATCGCCTGATGAGGGCGATAGCGAGGTCACGCAGGCAGGTGGCAGCAGCTGCGGCCAAACTTATCCCAAAAGCTGCCTGTCATCGCCCCTCAGGTTCCTCAGGCCATCCAAGGCCCATCTTAAGCCCCGCTTCGTCGAGGGGCCCTTCGTGGCCGTGGATATCGAAACAGGGACCATTGTGGAGCCGAGGGCCACCAAGCCATCGTCCAGGAAGGACTTCCGTGCGCGAGCCAAGCAGGTAAAGAAAGACAAGCGCAAGGCTGAAAGGGAAAAGTTGCTGGCGTCCATAGCCAATACTGAGGTCAAGCACCCGAGGGTTCAGATCCCCTTTATCAAGAACCACGCGGCAGACTCGGCTGAAAAGGAGGAGGCCGACGACGACGACGGCGACAATGGCATTTCATACATGGAATCAGCCGGCCGCCGCCTCAGGAACGTCATGCTCCTGGCGCATTTGAAGCGCAATGGCCGCACGCAAATCCCACCCAGCCGTGTCATCGAGGGCCGCCTGTTTGACGCCGAGAGGCGCAAACAGGCCCATATCAAGGAGGCCCTGCAGCGTGGCTACGTCGACTTTGCCCTGTACTGCTTCAGGCCCGGGTCCAAGATGCATTACTTTTGCATGACCCGGTACGCGAAGAACGTATGCCAACCCTTCATCGCCTCGTACGAGGGAGAGGAACGGGCCTACGCCAACAAGGGCGACGGCTCGCTGCTCGGGGCCAGAGCCTCGTGGTTCATCGACACAAAGACGGCCATGACTGCTCCGCACACCGGCCGCTCTTGAGATTTGCGACGCGTCATGCGACGGGCTTGCCGGAATTGGAAGTGGAATGGCGTTTCCTTTGTTTTTCGGAACATGGACAGGATGGGTTCTTGGATAATGGGAGTTGGAAATCTGCATGGACGGAAGGGACTTGATGTTAATGATACCTGACTGGACTGGATGATGAGGAGAGAGCAGGACTCGACGACTGGACGACGAACAATGAAACACTTTCAACCATTTCTGTGCATCTGATTCATTGCTTGAAGTGAAAATTGACTCGGTGTCGCTGATGGTTTACGATGGTTTGAAGCGGAATTGAGAATTTGGGGGGATGTTGTGGTTGGAATTGCTCGAGTACATTTGCCCGGAGTGAGGTTCCGGGTGAGCACCTTGATGGCCCAGTGTCTGGCGGTCCGGTTGCCGCTCTTTCCTCGACCGTTTCGGTGCTCCATCCGCGCCCGTCTTAGCTTCGAGGTTCTTTGCAGCGAGAACTTGCCGGCGAGTGACTTGTTCGTGAGCCTGCACAATCGACATTGTCGGGCTGCGTGCGCACTTATCAGAATCCGGCCACGGAATATAGCAGCAGTTGCACCAAACTCAATAGGATATATCAAACAAGTTATCGAACCACTAGTAGTCGTAGGTAGGTATCCAACTGCCCCGGCCCCGCGGACGTCCCGGGCTGCCGCTATCGGGACTCGCGGAAACGACGTCATTGTGCCGCCTTGGGATGCGAGTCCGACAACGAAAGGCACCTCAAAAACCGGCGTGCCGGCAACGTCTTTCCAAGATTCTCGCAGTTTCTCACTTGGCCTTTCCACATCGCTTCAAGCCCTCCACGATTGCGTCGCAAGCCGTTGGGTTCGTCCAAAGCTCTCCCGTGTCCGGAACACCCGCCTCGCCATGGCTTCCAAGTCCGCAAAGGACGACCTGCCCACGTTTACGCCCGGCGACTATGGCAAGTTCTTCGCCGCCGGCGCGCTCGCCGCGACCCTGACGCACGGAGTGAGTCTCTCCCGTGACGCAATGCTCTGGTGAAGCTTCAATTGACCCGTTTCACCCGTGCCCGCGCAGGCCGCGACGCCCATCGACGTCGTCAAGACGCGGATCCAAGTCGACGACGGCCTCAAGGGCTACAACATGCTGCGCGCCGGGCGCTCCATCGTCGCCAAGGAGGGCGCCTCGGCCCTGCTGACGGGCTTCGGCCCGACGGCCGTGGGCTACCTGGTGCAGGGCGGCGGCAAGTTCGCCGGCTACGAGTTCTTCAAGAAGCAGTTCATCGCCTCGACGGGCGGCACCGCCGAGGCCGTCCGCCACCGCACCGCCATCTACCTGTCGGCCAGCGCCGCCGCCGAGTTCTTCGCCGACATCCTGCTGTGCCCGCTCGAGGCGACGCGCATCCGCCTCGTCTCGCAGCGCGGCTACGCCTCGGGCCTGTCGACGGGCTTCATGCGCATGGCCCGCGAGGAGGGCCTGCGCGGCTTCTACTCGGGCTTCGTGCCCCTGCTCTTCAAGCAGGTGCCCTACGCCGTCGGCCAGTTCTCGGTCCACGAGGCCGTCAACGAGGTCATCTTTCGCGCCATGGGCCCGGACCGCAAGGCCCGCCTGACGCCCCTCGAGTCCACGGCCGTCGAGCTGACGTCGGGCCTCGCCGCCGGTGCCGCCGCCGCCATCCTCTCCCACCCTGCCGACACCCTCCTCTCCGCCATCAACAAGGGCGCCGGCGACAAGTCCCAGAGCGCCACGAGCCGCATGTTCCAGCTCGCCCGCGAGTTTGGTCCCAAGCGCCTGCTGCTCTCGGGCCTCGGGCCCCGTCTCGTCATGACGTGCGGTCTCGTCTCCGGCCAGTTTGTCATTTACGCCCGCTGCAAGGCCCTCACGGGAGCACCGCCGGGCATCGAGATCCATAAAGAGGCGTCAATCTGAGACGATGCGGACACAGAGAAGAGCTAAGTAATGGGTGGCTGCGAGTTGGGGAGTTTTGGAATGGCGATGAGTGGTCCTGCTGTGTGTTTCAACTTGGGAGTTGCTGGCGTTGGAATCACATGTAGCCTGCGTTACGACTGCGTCTAAAGCCGTGATTTGATTGTTACTTCACGATAGAGTCCAAGAACTTCTAGAACAAAAGACGGCGCTACAACTATCGGAGAATCTGTTGCACTGCGTTTCCACTTCGACATTGCCCATAAACCTCCCCTTCACTCATGCCTCGAGAATACTAATACAACCTTTAACATGGCCCCAACATTCGTCGATTGGACTTTTCTACGCTTCAACGGCCCGGTAAACATTGCCCACCGTTCACTGGTCCTCTCTGCCCGACAATTTCAAGCCGTGAATATGCAAGCTCATCTTTACGAAATGTTGGTTTGGGCAAGTCATCAGAAAGTAATGCGAACATGAGAGTGGGTGGGCTTCATTCTCAGTCTAAATACACCTAATCTACTCCGTACTCCGCCTTGGTATCTGATCCCAGAGTGCCTCTATCCTTTTTTTGAGCCAGCAAAAAATGCCATGATTTACATGTCCGCGTGCAAGCCTCGGGTATCTCTTTATAACTCTTGGCCATCCCACTTCCCGCTAATTACACCTTTTTTTCTTCGTCGCCACCTCACGCCAACACCAGACCTAAGCTGACGAGGCCCGCCGCGAGGCAAAGGGTGACGAGCTTCGCGTCGGTGCCTCTAGACCCAGCGTTCAAGGCAGAGCCTGACAGGGGCCCGCCAGGGAAGCTAGTTGGATCAACGAATTGAGTAGTGGTAGTGGTGGAGGAGATGGCAGCGCGGCCGGCTGGAGGAATCAAGTTGTTGCCTCCGTTATTGAAGGTAGGAGGAAGGATTTGAGGAGCAGGAGTAGGGAAGGGAAACCCTATTTCGGGGTTGATTCTTTGGCCTTCACCGCCAAGGCCGCTTCGGAGTCGTTCCCTCTCCCTCTCCTCTCGCTCCTGGCGTTCGAGCTCCTGCTCCCGCTCCGAACCCCCCCTTTCGCGAGGATCACGGCCTCCTTCGCCGCCGAGTCCAAGTCGAGGATCTCTTTCACCGCCGAGTCCGAGTCGAGGATCTCTTTCACCGCCGAGTCCGAGTCGAGGATCTCTTTCACCGCCGAGTCCGAGTCGAGGATCTCTTTCACCGCCGAGTCCCAGTCTCCCTTGCCGATTGAGCTCCCGCTCCCGCTCCCTCTCAAGCTTGCGCTGCTCACGGTCGACTTTCCTGTTCTCACGCTCCCTCTCACGCTCGTCCCTCAACCTCTCGAGGTCTCCCCGGAGAGAATTAGCGACGCCTTCGCCGCCGACTCCTGGTAGTACATCTGTCTGTACGCTGCCGTCCTTGGCAGGCTCTCCCTGTGCAGCGACGAGACCGAGAACCATGGCCGACATTGCCAGGACGTGGGGCAGCCTTGCAGCTCTCATGCTGGGCTTATGAATTGGGTGACTTGGTGGTGCGAGGATTGGCGGACGCACGCTGGTGTTTATTGGGCCAAGGTCGACTAAGGTGTTGTTGTAAGTCGGCGGCCTGCCCACCGGAAGTTCTTAGATATATGGTTTCCACGTAGAGTAACCTGGTTCTGAAATGAGTGTCAGAAGTGCTTATCAAAAGAATGTGCCAAGACTTCGTGAAGCGAGACGTCTGTCGTGTTGAACAATACTAGTTGTCTCGCGACGGGGGACTTGTTCTGCTTAAATAGACGTGTACGAGTCGAACGAGGCAGCCCTATGTCTCCGGACCCCATGGAGCCGAACGGGATCAGCTGGCTCGTTGGGTCTCCGGACCCTGTCATGATTGCCATCATTGAATCTGAGGAGATCCGCCGTGGGGAACCGAGTCGGACGAGGCGAGGTCTGCATGATTCGCAAACCCCATCCATTGTCATCACCATTGCTAGCTTGCGTTTGATGTGTTCAAGGTTGACTCCTGCCGCCTTTCTCCACTTGCCGCCGTCAAGTCATTGACAGTGACAGTAGATGGTCCGCAATACATAATGAAAGCCATAGATTCCGATTGCTATGCTGAATCCCGAGCATCCGGGCCCAGAGAGTCGAGGAGTTTTGCCGATGCAATCAGCAGTCATCACACCAGGCTGAGATTCTACGGGTGAACGTCATGTCCCGTGAAAATCATCGCATCCTTGCATTCATCCTTGTGTGCCTGCCTCACTCGTCGATCGACCTGACTGGTTCCTGGCATCGTTTGTCTGATGCTAAGCCTAGCGCAGGCCTCTTGAGTCTTGTGAGAGCTCCACCAGGTTTCGGCCACTTGACTAGGCGAGTCAGTCTCTCTGGCACAATGGCGCTCGACAAGCCAGAGAGCACAGAATGTGGCTTTATCCCGGCATTCCACCTTTTCTCCTCTATTGAGCGCGAATGCCGGCACTTTGAGTGTGGAGGATCCGAAGTGCCGTCCGCATCGGCTGGCTCCCGTGGCGAGCATGGCCGCCTCTATTGCATCTCGTTGAAAATCATGAGAGGACCGCCGTCCAGATGCAGAGACGGAGATGATGAGACAGCTGTCAATCTGCGTAATCACTCCTTGGAACAGGGGCAATTGTCGATCAGAGATTCAGAGGTCTAGCGACTCCAGGCTCGGCAGTCGGACAATGTCGCCCGAGGCTGTGCTTTTGCTTGATAATCGAAGACAGAAAAGCAAGCAGGGCCAATGGTCTGCGGGCGAGGAAGAGCTGACGGCAGGCACTGGGCCAGCAGAGAGCTTGAAGGCTGCCTCACGGCCAAGTGCTGGTGGCCAGCACCGCGCGGTTGCCAGGTTCGCCACCAAAGGAAGACGAGCGGCTACCAAGGCAGATGGTAAATCATTCGTTTCTGTACCTGATCTACCTGTCCGTCTTGGGCTCGGGCTCTCTCTCGCCCTTGGGCCACCCCCTTGGCCCCAAAAGATGGAAAGGGAGGAAGATGCTCGGGCGATCCGCGCCTCGGCGAACTACAGCATCGTCGGGTATCTCCCGGGTACCTGGCCGGCATTGGAAATAGACGCGCCCTGTGCTCCTAATACTTCCAAGAGTTCTCCTAATACTAGTACTGTTGGAAGAGGCTGCTACAAATACATACCATCAGCCCGGCTTCTCCATTCTTGGCCGCTCGTCCCAAATGCTGACGGCACTAGCACGTTTGGCACGCGCGAGATTACCTGTGGCTTGGTCGACTGCGCTGCTTACCGCCTGGCGCGAAGCGATGGGCAGCGGCAGTTGGATACTTATTTTTAAAGATGCCGTGTAATGCTTTGTTTGATGCGTCCTGCTGTTCTGTCGTGACCGCTGCAAGGGTCTTCATGGAAGCATGCACCAAAGATCAAACCCCTTGGCAGGCTGCAACCCGCAATTCCTCCGGCTCGTCTGGGGCGCGCCTTCTTCTCCAGTGAGATAAGGTTCGAGGCTTCTGCAAGTACCTCGCAAGTAGCCCGGCAACTAAGCGGCCTGAGACAGCCCCGTCTTGGTACCATCTGCTCTCCGTGCTTTGTTATGTGCGGCTGAAGGATGGACCTGCCCGTATCTGCTACTTGACACCACGCTCTCAGTAGACACGGACAATCCGACTATCGGCCATAGCGGAGCGAATACCGCGGTGCGAGCCGCGTCAACCTTATGAGGTACCTGCCCCATACGTACGGTACATCTGTTGCAGCGGCGGGCGGGCTCGATTGGATCGCAGGTTGGAAAAGGGGGGGAGGGGGTTCCAGCCAGGAACCTGCTTGGCCGCCCGGGACTTGGCTGGGACTTCTGGGCTGCTCCCCTATCCCCAGCCATGTACTGCACTCGCCCCTTTGGCTGCTGCCCTTGCCCGTCTCCCTTGGCTTTGGCGGGACGGCAGCCATTATTCAGGAGCCAACGGCCACGACACCCGCTAGCACTGGTGACCTCCAGACTCTCCTGCCAATGGACAGCTTTCCATCCGCCGTACTAACTTTGTTTCATTCTTCGCATTCAGACTTTCTCACTCGTCGCCAGCACGACTCGCACACCTCCATGCGGTAAATCCGACTCGACCTCGTCCGTCCGTCCTTGTTTTTCCATCTCGGCCCGTCGACCTCTCCCGGACACGAGTCGCTGTCGCTCGTCATGGAAGGCGTTTCACTCGCTCGGGCGTCGCCGCGAGACCACGGCAACTTCGACTACTACGTCCTCCATCTGGGCAAGACCGCGTCGCCCGATCGCATCGCCAAAGACTTGAACCTCGAGAACCAAGGGCAGCTCTCTACCCTCGACGACCACTACGTCTTTCGTGCCCCCAAATCCGAAGACGATGTTGTCCAAACCGAGCTCAAGAGGCGCAGGCGCAGGAAGCGAGACCTGGGGAGTAGCGATGGCGTTCTCGATCACATCCTGCTGGCCAGGAAGCAGATTCCCCGAATGCACTTGGAGAAGCGCACCATCCCGCCGCCTCCACAAGGACATCTCGAGCGTCGTCAAGTCATGACACATGCAGACACCGTGGTCCTCGCCAAGCAGAACCGGGTCATGAACCAGTTGTCCATCCACGACCCCATATTCAAGGAGCAATGGCATCTCCTCAACACGATCCAGGCTGGCCATGACATCAATGTCACTGATCTGTGGCTCCAAGGCATCACGGGCCACAATGCCACCGTTGCCATTGTGGACGACGGCATCGACATGACGAGCGGGGATCTCAAGGATAATTACTTTGCCGAAGGTTCCTGGGATTTCAACGACAGGCAAGCAAAGCCCGAGCCCAAACTATCTGATGACAGACACGGCACGCGCTGCGCTGGAGAAGTCGCTGCGGCTCGCAACGACGTCTGTGGCGTGGGCGCCGCCTACAATGCCCGCGTCGCCGGCATCCGAATTCTTAGCAAGCCAATTAGCGACGCCGACGAGGCCGAGGCCATGATTTACAAGAATCAGCACAATCAGATTTACTCTTGTTCATGGGGTCCTCGCGACGATGGCCGTTCCATGGAGGCCCCTGGAATTCTCATCCAGAGAGCTATTCTCAAGGGCATTCAAGAAGGACGGGGCGGATTAGGATCCATATATGTCTTTGCCAGCGGCAACGGTGCTGCCAGCGGCGATAACTGCAATTTCGACGGATACACGAACTCGATTTACAGCATTACCGTAGGAGCTGTTGATCGGGCAGGCTCCCACCCTTATTACTCCGAGCTCTGCTCTGCCCAGCTCGTCGTCACCTACAGCAGTGGTGGTGGTGATTCCATCGTGAGTAAACCCCTCCCACTAAGCAGTCCCGCGTCCGGCGGATCCTGACGAGTAACCAGCACACTACCGATGTCGGCGCCAACAAATGCACTGCCACTCACGGTGGTACGTCGGCTGCTGCCCCCCTCGCTGCTGGTATCTTTGCCCTTGTCATGCAAGTACGACCAGATCTAGCATGGAGAGATATGCAGTATCTGGCCATGGATACAGCCGTCCCTGTTGGAGATAAGCCGGAGAGCTGGAAAAAGACTGCCATTGGCAAGCAATATAGCCACTATTTTGGCTATGGCAAGATCGATAGCTTTGCGCTGGTACAAAAGGCCATGACTTGGAAGAAGGTCAAGCCTCAGGCCTGGCTATTTTCGCCGTGGGTACACGTCGGTACGCCCATCCCCGAGGGCGAGCACGGCCTCATCACTCAGTTTGAGGTCACCAAAGACATGGTAGAGAAGGCCAACCTGGAGCGTGTGGAACACGTCACCATTACGATGAACGTCAACCACACTCGCCGTGGTGACCTGAGCGTCGATCTAGTCAGTCCAGCCAACGTCATCAGTCACATCGCGACAGCACGACCGCAGGATAGCCACAATGGCGGTTACGATGACTGGACGTTTATGTCTGTCGTCCACTGGTAAGTCACGGCCGTCTTTCGAAGGCCGAGCCACTGCTAACATGTCCTTAGGGGCGAAATTGGCGTCGGCAACTGGACCCTGGTCATTCGCGATAACAAACCCAACGGGCACATTGGGGCACTCGTCGACTGGCACCTTAAGCTTTGGGGCGAGGCAAAGGACGCCAGCAAGGCCTACAAGCTCCCTATGCCGAGCGCCACTGATGATGACGACCACAACAAGGTACTGCCTACGATTACCGGCCCCGCAGCGACCTCGTCCATTGGCGAACCTGGCTCAATACCGGAGGCGACGTCAGTCCCCTCAGATCATCCCGAGAGACCCACCAAGCCTGGTCCGCCAGGACTTGGCTTGATGGGACCGCCCACGAGCACTGGAACATCGAGCGTGTTCCACAAGCCAGGCCCTGTTTGGCTGTACGGCGCGCTCCTCCTCATCATCGTCTTCTGCATGGGCCTTGGCGCGTATCTATGGGTCGCCCGTCGAAAACGCCTTCGCAACAAGGCCCGGGACAATTACGAATTCGAGCTCATCGACGAAGAGGAGCTTGAAGCCTTGAGCAACGGAGAAAAAGATGCATTAGCTGGAGGGAAGAAAGGACGGCGGACGCGTGGCGGAGAGCTGTACGATGCTTTCGCCGGTGGCAGCGACGACGAAGACGAGGCACTCGACGCCTACAAGGATCGGTCGGAGGAGAGACTAGTCGGCTCGGACGACGCGGAGCAGTACGTTGTCGGCGAGGAGAGCGATGACGATGGTGATGGCGACGCAGGCAAGGGCAGCGACACGACCGATTTATTGGGCGATCGGGAGCGAGAGCAAGGGCCATCGTAACACCGGGACTGACGTGGGATACGCTGTGACGGGGACATCAGAAGGAAAGATGGAAAAGGACAGGCTTGTTTTATCAGTTGGGTGTCCGGGACGTCCGAGGACGAAAAGCACGGCCTCGTCTTGGGAAACAGTCGGCTACGCTGGCTCGAGAGGGCTGCTCCTCATATTAGAACTGGACACTTGCATGGATCGCTGGCGTTGTTTTGATCTTTGGTCGTTCAACATTCTGTACATGACAATACTAGTTGATCCTGACGCTTTGGATGAGATGAAATTCGTCGGGCTATTTTAACAACTGGATTTTGCGACGGCGACGCCATGCGCGTGCCACGTGCCATCCTCTCCTCGAAGCCAGATACCTATGCTGCCCTTGATGCGCTCCCCGCTCGGCTTTCCTATGCCCTGCCCAGTGCCTGCGCCCTGGTTCTGAATCGCAGCGCAACGTCGTAGTCTCTCTCCTCCTCTCCCCGTAGCTGGAGTCTTGCGACTTCGTCGTGCGCTTCTCATCGTCCGAAACAAGTATTACCTGGGTAGTTGGAACGCCGGGACAAGCGAGCAAATCGACTGCTCCGCACAAGTCGCGAGCTTGTCCAGTACGCGATGCGACAGCCACGTGCAACGTCATCACCTTGATAAGAAGCGAAACTCTGCGCACAGTTAGCCGGTATGGTGCTCGCTTGACTCTCGTCTCTGACAATTTCTTCACAGATGAAGCGCTTTCTGCAGACAGGCTCATGTGCTCTTCGATCCCCAGCTCGCAACATGGGCACCTGGGAACTCATGATGCGGCCGCGAGGACGGGCCCCTTGCTACCGCCGGTGCTGACTTCCTTTTCCATCTCGTCGACGTAGCGCTCCCAAATGTCAATGACGCCACCGTAGAACTCGACGTGCGCGTCGGCTAGCCCGCCGAGCTGCGCCTTGAACTCAGAACGCTTGATGCGCTCAAAGTCGGCCACCTCGCGCACCACCTCGTCGTCAAACATGTCGCTCGTGTTGTGCGCGCGCTCGACCTCGGTCGTCAGCTCTTCGACACGCAGCTCGAGCTTCCGAGCTCGCTCGCGCCGCGCCTGTTCGTGGTCGACGCCCCGCACATCCTCAATCTTGGAGCGGATGAAGCCTCCCGCGCCCGAGGCCGAGTGCCCGGACTGCAGGCTATCGCGTTCCGTTGTCGACTTGTTGAGATACTCGGTCAGCTGCTCAAAGTCGAGCTGCTTCTGCTCGCGCGCGCGCAGAAGGTTCTTGAGGGACATGGAATAGGCCTGCATGTCCCGCAGCGAGCCAAGGTAGTCTTGGTCCGTGACGTCGCGCAGTTGATGCAAGTGGGCGGCTGTGTCCTCGACCGAGGCTGCAAAGGCATGGACTGCTGACTCGACGCCGGGCTCGAGGGTAATGAGCTTCTGGAACTGTTCCGCCAGGTCCTTGAGGTCGGTCTCGAGATCGGCTTCGCGCCGTACGACGCGGGCCACCACCTTTTCGATGTGGCCAAGGTCCTCGTCGAGCTTGTCGCTCTTGTCCTTGACCTCGATGAAGCGTCGGTCGGGCTTGTGTACCTTTGTAAAGGCATTGATGAATGTGTCGGCAAAATTATCAAAGACGCCCCCTGAGCCAGTCTGCTCGCTACCCAAGCTTGTGCGGGCGCTCCGGGTGCGCATAGTAGCGTTCCAGTCGGGGCTCTCGAGGAAAGTGTGGAGGATGGGCGCCCGCCTCAGCGTAGGGTGAAGTGACAGACGTCTCAGGAAGCGCTGGAGGGAGTGGGCGCGGCGCAGGGTAAAGTCGGAGCCGAAGCGGTCGCCTCGGACGTATTCCATGCGTTGCTTGTCGGGGAGCGGCGGAACGGCGGCGGCAGGATAGTCGCGCGTGAGCTGCTTATAGAGGAAGACAAAGTCCGTGAAACGACGTCGCACGCTGGTTGTTTGTTTCTGAAAGGACGGAAATGTGGACTGGGCAAGATAAAGAGTGAGCGGTGAGCTCCCGCACGTCCAAGGCAGGGGAGGGAGAGCATACGTGCGTGGTGATGAGATAGGAAACAAAGGCATCCTTGCTTCCGTCATTTTCCTTGAGGGGCGAGCCGACGACGCATTCGAGCGTCTCGCCGCCGAGCGCTTCAGGCTCCCGGCCGGCATCCATGGTGTGGCCGGGTTCCTCAGCCGGAGGCAGGGCTCGATCCTGCTGCTCATGGACGTGCTCGCTCCACGAGACGTTTGAGAAGTTTTCGTTGTCTGCCATGGCCATCGTGTCGTTGCGGCTATGAATGGGGAGTGTAGCTGGCGCCAGCGAGGGCAGGATAATAGACGGACTGCTGCGGGAGATGCTCAGCCCGTCGCCTCGATCGGAGGATCTCCTCCCCGGGAGACGACTTCGGCTTCTGCCTTCTGCTCTCTCGGTTCGCGTGAATAGGTGGCGATGCACTGTCTGCTGTCCAATTTTCTTCTTTCGGATAAGTGCGACGATGCTGGCTTGCACGAGGTCTGATGGGATGCGCTGGTTTAGTATATGGATTCGATGCGTATGCGAGTGAGGCTGTGGAGAGACGCAGTGGGACGAGGATGACGACCGGGGGAGACGTGGGCCTAATGATGATGGCACGTCCACAGAGAGTGGGGGAAGCAGCTTGCTAGATGCGGCTTGCACCGCCTGCTTTTAATTGAGGGAACCAGCCTGGACCTTGGTGGTAGGTACTGGCGGCACCTCGGCTAAGTACTCGGCGACGCCTTATACGTGCAAACCTGAGGCACCTAGAAACGATCCCCAGGGAATGGCTGGTGCGGATTTTATTCTCAAAGTTGCAAGTCTATCGCGCAGCTCCTTTGGCATGTATCCATGTTCGCGAGCTCACAGACCATTTCAAAAACTTCACGGCAACTGAGCCAATGGCTTGGTATCAAACCTGCGCCGTCTATTGTGCTACCTGACCCAACTCGAAATGCCCATCGTCTAAATCAGCCCTTCAGTCGTCTCCGTACCCACTTGCTCCATTTTCCGTGGAAGAATAGCCAAGCCCGTGATGCCACCCAACAGATATTTTTTTTTCGTACAGATGAGAGGAAAGTAGTCGTATGAATTTTGGACACAGGTGAAAAGAAAAGAGGAGAAAAAGGAAAGGGAAGAGAGTGGTTGCGACACGAGGTCAAAAAGATGCAACGCTCTTATCAAGAGTTGATCAAGGTTGACACCGCACCAATGTCATCATCGCATATACTTATTCCGTCTTGCTCTTGCCGTCAGCACGAGCCTGTCGCTCTTGCTCTTCAACACGAGCCATATCGCGCTCCGCGTCCACCATCTCCCGAGCGGGCGACTTTTCTACCCCAGCGGCTTCAGCCGAGAGTTGGCGCTCTTCCTTTTCGTCAATGTCGTCAACATCACGGGGGGTGGCCATGCCAGTGCTCTGGCTCTCCTCGTTCTGTTCATTCTCCTCCTCAATCAGCTCCTGCTGCTCCTTGAGGACCTCGAGACGCTGCTTGTTGGTTGCAGCGCCTTCGGCGTTGTGTACTTCGAGTTCGATCTCGTGGAAGAGTTCCTCAGGAATCGATGACAGCACCCCGATGAGGGCATCAATCTGGCTGGAGCCCTCGCCTGACCCCTGGCCGTACATGTAGGCGTTGCTGAGGACAAGCAGTGTAGAAGGCACGCCCCCCTTGAGACGAAGGTCGAGCCAAGTCTGCAAGTCTGTCCGCATCCGCGCCGGCGAGACGCTGTGGGTGCGGATGCCGCGCGCTGCGCAAGCAGTCTGCAGCTCCGAAACGGTCAGGCTGTCGACGCCCTCGAAGCTGATGGCCTTATCGTCACGCTTAATCTGTCGCATGCGGTGACGGATCTGATACCGGAGCATCATATCCGTGCCGAACGTGTTCAGATTCAAGTATCGACACATGGAGACGAGTTGAGGGCGCGACAGGTTGTCAAGAGTCATGTCGTCGCGGAAGACCTTGCACACCTTGATGACATCGTCGCTGGTAGGGGTCTCGCCGGTCGATCGCACTTTGCGGAAGAAGTTGGCAAACTCCTCCTTTTGTGCCGTCGCGGGACTCAGGGGCAAGCCTGTCTCCTTGAGAGTCTGTTGTAAGAAGTCGCTGACTTCGTTGCGCGTCGACCTTAACAAGCTGGCCTTGGCATCCTTGGACTTTTGACCCTCAAATGTGCTGGGTAGCATATTGGGGAAGAGCTTGAGGGCGATTGGCAGCAGCGCCTCGCCCAGGGGAACAATGATGAAGACCGAAAAGGGCACAAGCCGACCGAGGTCGCGCACTGTGCGTTGCAGCTGCTTGTGCTCTCTCCGCGTCAAATCGTACCCAGCAGCCATCTTGAGCGCCAGTCTCCAGCTGATGCGGACCTCAGCGGCGAGCAGTTTGCTGCCATCCCAATAGTGCTGAGCCTCCTTCTTGACCTTTTGCCAGACTGTCAACTTCTTCTCTTCCTTTTCCGTCTTGAGCAAATCGTGCTTCTCTGCGAGATCCCCCTTCGACGCAGCAAGCTCGCTCATGGCAACTTCGGCCTTGGCCATGTCCTGTGGCTCTTTGGGCGAGGCTGACTTGCTGTTGGCATCAGCGCCGTCTTTTTTGGATGATCCATTCTCTTCTTTGGGCAGCGGCTTCTGGGCTTGTTGAACGTTGAAGCCCGGGGGAGGACCAGAGTTGTGTGCATCGGGGCGATGATGTTCGGTGCCCATGTAGCGTGCGGGAATGAGGATGGCGAGGGCCGGAACCTGAGCTTGCCGGGCGACATGCCGAGCAACGAGAGCGGAGGAAATACCTCGAGGCAAGTTCCTGGCTGCCATGTCCGTCAGTTTTTGATGCGCGCGCAGTGGTTGTCATGAAGAAGCGTACCATTACCCAGCAGCAGCGGGCTGCGAGCTGTCGCCCTGCGGACCACCGCAGACGAGGCACTCATGGCGGCCTGGGCGAGGGAGAATGAGGCAAGAGGCGATTCTGCAATTTGTCGCAAGTCGGCAATCAAGCAGCTATGTTAGTACGGCGAGTGTTGAAGATGAAGGGGGTGAGCGTGGGAAAAGAAAAAGAGCGAAAGAGAAGAGAGGGAAGATATGCGAAGAGACGACACGACTGGCGGCTGGCGCATGGAAAGTCCCTGCATCCTCCTGTACCTCTAATTGTCCAAGGCGGCCCCTTGGAAACGTTGGCGGCGTTGGGACCGAAAGGTACCCACCGGGTACCTCTCAACTCAACTTTGTAGGGGCGGAACAAGTGGAAGAGGGGATTCCGTGCGCTTCGCTGGCCCAGAGACGGAGATTCCAGAGGACAGAACCAGGTAGCAAGTACCGGTAGTGGGGGAAGGGCCCGAGTGAGGCCGCTGCGTGATTGGTGGATAGCGACTTAGGTAAGGACCCGTGCAAGACGGGATGCCCGTACCGCGGCCCTTTTCTAGGGCGCCCCCGCGGGCGCTCCGTAACGCCGTCTGCTCCGGGGTGCTTACGTATGCAAATTTGGAGGATGCGGTGGCTGCTTTGATCGATCACATGATCAGTTTGCGCGCTGCCCTTGGAGACAGTGCGGCTTTGTGACGGGATTGGCAGTCGAGCAACGATGCTAATTTGAGATATCCTGACATTCCGCATTTCTTCGAAAACAGGGAAGAAGGAAATATGGGATGAATCGACGATTGTCACCTGCATCTCGTCAGATGTCTCACCTGTTGGTGCTTGAAAGCCGCCTCTGTTCCTGGGCACCGCGCAAGCATTTGGATACAATTGTCACCAGTATGAGAGCGATCGCAGTGATTTGGAATCTGCCGCTGTCGGGGCAAAAACAACTTGGTTATTGGAAAGCCTGTTTTCTTCCGCGACCACACAGGCCTACTATCGGAGATTCAAGTAGGCCTACTGTACTGACACTCGCCGCATGTGGCTCACACGAGATTTTGCATCCGATAAGAATGCAGTAGACGCTGTAATGGATTCTCCAAGTTGGTGGCACACTTGTCCACCAAATCCAGTCCAACAAATGTCGCGACAACTCTTGGACGTTAATACCTTGTTCTACCGCACACTTCGCCGACTGTATAGAGCTTTGGACAGATTCACACGCGGCTTGGCGAGCACTCGATTGATGGAGTCGCGGATGATGGGCCGGCCATCCAGAATCAGGGCTTCATCTCGCGTGTTCTCGTCAAGCCTGCTCATTGATGATGCACAGACGTCATGGAGTGGGTTCGCCTAGCTTAGTCGACGGCCAGATAGTACGAATGGCCACTGTTAGGGAAGCACGGGCTCGATTCCGGTAGTCGAGCGAGTCCACGGCTCTCGACTGACGTCAGTGTCAGGGACCAGATGAGCTGAAGAGCAATAGCCAGATAGCCCCTCCTGAGACAAGAAGCCCAACAAAAGCCAAGGGAGGGGCATGGAGCGTGATGATGATATAAAATCTAGCGCCGGCCGTCATTGTTCCTTGGCTTTGAGCCTTTGGCTGCTTACCAAGTGATTTTGCCATTTTTCGTGAGTCCTGCCGCATGCTGCGTCTTCCGCCAAGAAATGCTCCCTCCCCTTATGCGCCGGGCAGACATTGACAAATGGCTAATATTGACGGCAGAAAGTGACACGTACCTTGTCATTCATATTCGACCATTTCAGAATATCGAAGGGAATTGTATCTCGAGGTAGGTGATTGCATCCCCCCGCTCTTGGGCCTCGTGTGTCGTGCCCAAGTGTCCTCGACCTTGGGGACTAGAGGCACATAGTGCGAGCCTCGAGGTAGTCGCGACCAAACCAAGACAGGCTTTGGAAATGGCCTGCCCCTCTTCCGCCAGCCGGTTCCTACTTGCCCGCATCGCCAGTCTCCGCTTCTGGAAAGTTAGGGGGAGGGGCGCACCTTCCACGGCTCACACCGCACATTTGCTCCCTCTCTTACAGTTTGGCGGAGATGACGGATTATGCCGCTTGGAGAACCGCTCTATGTAGTCACATGGTTGGCGATAAGAAGGACAAGAAGCAGCCAAACTGACCTTTGCGCTGCTTTCCCTCCCAGGCCCCTCGAACTCTCCGATCCCACCTGCGTCTCAACTTCCTAATCGACATACGTTCCCGAGATCCATCGCCGAGCCCAACAACCTTCCCGGTCACCATCATCATGTCCTCAGCGACATCGCCAAACACCTCGGCGCTACCGTCGCGCGCGGCGACGGGTCTGAGCTCTGTGCACGACGAAGCCATTCCCGACGTCGACCCGACTTCGGTAGGTCGTATTCGGTCCAGTCTAAGCACCCGTTAATATGCTGACCTGATGATGCAGACGGCAGGCCTGCTTTCCGAGCGCTTGCAAGCATGGAAGCATGCCGTCGCTTACCTTGAAGAATACATGACGGCCGTTGAAAAGATCCACGGTCGCCAAGCCAAGGAGTATGAAAAGGCCCTCAAGGTATGGTCTAAATGGTGTTAATTGTGATTGAAGTCATCGCCAACTCACTGCCGCAGACAATATCGAACCCCCTCCGTGAGGGCCACCACTTCGACCAGAGTTTAGGGGGCATCGCTGGTTTTTTTGAAAATATGCGCTCCAACACGCAGGCCATCATCAATACCAACATTGAAACGGAAAAGAGCATCAAGGGCTCCGTCCTTCCCATCCTCGAGCGGCTGCACAAGGAGATTAAGCACAAAGCCAAGGAGCTGCACAACGGCGCTCAGAGCGGAGCCAAGGAGTTGGAAAAGCTACGCAACACGACGCAAAAGCACATTGAGCTTCTGGGCCAGCAGACCGCCTCGTACGACTCGGCCGGCGGCAAGATCCATGGCGCCGACGATCCCTATGTCATTCACCGTGGCGTTATGCACCGACTGAGTAACCAAGTCTTGGCCGAGAACAATCACCGTAATGACCTCATTGCCGTGCAAAACAACTTCAAAATGTTTGAAGCCCATATCCTCGAGGTCTTCCAGCAGGCCATGGAGGCCTTTACCCAACTCGCCGGTGGCCAGGGCGAGAAGACGCGCGCGCTCTTTACCGACATGCTCGGCACGGTACAGGCAGTTCCCGCAGACTTCGAATGGGTCAACTTTAGCAGCCGAAGCGCCGACAGACTTGCTAATCCCAATGAGCCGGCCCGGTCGGTTGATGCTATTCAGTTCCCTAACATGGACCATCCTTCGACCCGTCCTCTGATTGAGGGATCGCTGGAGCGCAAGTCCCGCAACAAGCTTTCTTGGGGCATGTCGACCGGCTATTATGTCGTGACACCGGCCAAGTTTCTGCATGAGTTCAAGGATTCGGACGATGCACGACAGGACCCCAAGCCTGAGCTGTCCATCTACTTAGCCGATGCCGTCATTGGCGCTCCCAACGGCGACAAATTTAACGTCAAGGGCAAGGACCGCAGCAAGACTCTCAGCAGCAAACTGACTGGTAGCGCGGAGCTGGCTTTCAAGGCGCACACACCGGACGATGCGCAAAAGTGGTTTCAGGTCATCCAGGGTGTGTGCGGAGCAACGGGTCCTGCCGAAGTCAGCTCGCCTGTCGCCGAGTCGCCTGTTGCCGCTGCGTCGCCTGTTGCCGCTGCGTCGCCTGTTGCCGCTGCGTCGCCCGTTGTCGCTGCGGGCAATGAGAAGCCTGCCGATGAGGTCCTAGGTCACACCAACGAACCAACGCCTGTCACTGGGCACAAGGCGCAGGAGGCTGGCGTTGTAGGCTCAGGGGCTACACCCGCTGCCGCCGCTGTACCTACTGCCACTGCCACTCCGGCTGCGGCGCAAGCACCATCGGGAGATAAGAAGATCTGAAGCAAACAAGCATGAAAGGCCGTAACATGAGAGGGAGGCTTCAAGTGTGCACTGTTGTCGCGGTTTGTGCGTTCTCTAACAATACAACAGCGAGCCATGTGGAAGAGAGGGAATAGTGGGTGAAATACCAACAAGAGTATGACTTTGCGAGGAAGTCGTGTGGTTGGAACGTCTTCTATATGAGCCTTGACAGCAACCTAATGCTCAGATGAGATTCAAATTGCGTCGCCCACGTGTCCCGCCAGCATGGATCGATGGCTTGTTCCGCCGTGACGACTCGGAAGCAATATCCCTCGACCCATCATCGAGTGATCTGCCCATGGCATTGTTCGAAGCGGTCAAGAAGCATATGGCGTGGCGCCCATTGCCGATACACAAATCATACGGCGGAGTCTGACACGACAAAGCGATGCTATGGAAACATCATGTCACCACGCTTGGGCCTACTCACCGCATTGGTAAGATCTTGCAATCCGACGATGAGACTCTGACAAGGGAAATCAGGTACAAGCAAGCCAAGTACAAGAGGTCAGGAACCAGCAGCCCCCCGGGCCCTCAGCCAACGACGTTCCGCCACGCAAACGGCAGCATAGCCAAGAAGGGCGCAACCGCACTGTTCAGGCCATTTGGGCGCACACAATCTTGTGGTTCAAGCCTGCCACGAATAGGGCAGTTTGTACAAACAACTGATGATGGCCTCGACGCTGGCTGCCTGTCAGCCCAGCCCTGCCCAAATGAGGCGACAGTAGAGTGCACCTGTCGATTTCCATACGTGCACAAGCCGTAATTGCGGATGAGGTAACTATCTTTCCCTTCTTTGACGGTTCATGTGCAAACCGCAGCATCGCTGTTGTCCGCCTTGGCTCGTCTGACGTCAATCGGGCTCCCTGTCCGATTTCTTGGTGCCCACTGTCCAGCGTCCAAGGCACATGCACCCACCTGTCATTACTTCTCGTCGCAATGCCGTCCGCCCGTCAGGCTGGCAAGGCTGATTTTCGCCTTGCGGCCCCGCCTTGGCTGGCTGGCTGAAGCCAGCAGTCCCTCGACATACCTTTGGCCTCGATCCAAGTCCAGACCCCCTGTCCGTCGACGTCGCTCCCGCTTCGGTGAGCTGACGGGCTGCGGCGCCGCATGTACGAAGTGCTTTGTACCAGTGACGTATTACGGTCACCCCCAAAGGAGACGTAATGACAGGGTATGAGTTGTCGACAAGTCGGCGCAGCCCCTTTCGCCCTTTCCCGGGGACTTTAATGATGATGGGCTTCGAACGCCCAAGAATGAGCACGCAGCCAAAAAGAACAGGCGGTCTGGAGGTGGCGGTGCTCATGAGATACTCTTTGGGCTGTCTGCCCATGAAAACAAGGCACAAGTGACACGACGAGAGGCAAAACGACTGAGCAAAGCCGACCGAGGCGAGAGAGTATCAAGAACCTGAACTCCCAAAAAAGGTGGCGTTCACCGACGACATTTGGGCAGCCTTGATGGGCAAACAAACGTGTAAGCAAGGATAGAATAGGGAGAGAAGAGGGCAGAAGAGCAGAAGGGCTTGGGCTAGCAACGGCCACGAGGACGTCGAGGCGCCCACGAGATATCTGGCCTTGCGTGGGCGATGGAAGCCCAAAGGGAGGCGAGAGCACGGCCATGTGGGCTCGCGATGGTATTTTAGCTACTTGGATTCCTTTTATTGACGGAAACCACCATGTATCACGCAGCTCCATTCGCTATTCTCCTCGCCGTTGACATGCTGCCGCAACAGCCGAAGCTCTGCGCCTTCGACTCTCACATTGCCGACGATACCCTCTGACACTAGCTACTCACGATTCCAAGACTGACGCCGCACGCGATCTCGAGGCTCGAGAGCAGATACCGCCTTCATCAGGAGGGAAAGGGGACATCTAGACGGGCGAGGGGGACGAGAGGTGCCCGGGAGCGCAACACGGGGGAATGGTCGTTTGCCCTCTCCAGTCTCCGCACTCTCGCGCGCTCTCCTTGCCCGCCATGACGAAGCCCTTTGACTCGTACCGCGACGAGATTGTCCGGCTGTACATTGACGAGAACCGGACGCTCGAGGTCGTCATGGACATGATGCGCGAGCGCCACCGCTTCTCCGCCTCGTACGTCTCCCCGTCCCTTGCGGTGGGAGTCGAAGAAGGGTGCCGTTTGCTGACCTTGCCGGAATCGGGGGGGATTCCCCCTGGTCTTGTTTTTTTCTCGCGATAGGAGACGCAGCTACATGGACAACCTCAAGAAATGGGGCGTCCGCAAGTACAAGCGCAAGGTCGTGGTGCACAACCAGACGGCCGGCGCCGACGACGAGCACGACGACCAGGACGAGGACGTCGGGTGCGGCCAGAGCCCGCAGTCCCTGGTCTTGCCGTACCATCGCCAGCAGCTCCAGCACCACGAGCGCGCCGAGGCCTCGGCGCGGGCTGCTCGCGGCGCGGCGGCCGAGCAGTCGGGAGGGTCCGTGGCGCCGCACGGCTGGGGCTACTTTGCCGACAGCAAGTGGCCCGCAGAGGTCTCGGCGACGGAGCGCGGAGCGTCGTATAGGGTCGCGTCGCAGTGAGTCGCCTCTGTTTTTGCCACGACGAAAAGTTGTCTGCAGTCGCTGACGGATAGTTGCTGCGGTGCTGCTGTATAGGTCGCTGCCTAGGCGCGGATCGAGGCGAGACGGCGGCGCAGGATCGCATGGGTATTCTGCTCGCAACCAGACGGCGCAAGAAACAAAGAGCCAGAGAGGTTGTCGATAGCTTGGATATCGACTATACTCCTTGACATTCGAATGGTACGAGACGAGGTCATGTTATAGACGGGAGAGTAGACGACCGATGTCGCACTCGATGGCATGATACTGGCAGCAGAAAATGGATTTGGAGCGATCGGTTATAGACATGGGGACACATCTCTCACAAGACTAAACGGCGCATGAATGGTTTTATTTATCGAGATTGCTTAGACTACAAGGCCGAGAGAGCCAGCCGGATGTAGTGCAAGGAAGAGTGACGACAGAGAAACAGTAGCTGCCGGGTGGTAAGGTCTTAAGATCACGATTGTGAATGCACATCATATGCTCACTGAGGTATCCTGCAATCCCAGTTAGACAATGCCAAACAGTGGTTGTGCGAAAATGGTGTCAAAGTTGTCGAGTTTCAGGAATAAAGTGCCTTGTCACAGGCGTTATCATCAGAGCATATGGCTAAGTTGACCGTCGTGATATGTGTACATCATGTAAAGAGATGAGGAAAGGTAGTGAGCAATTACTGACCTTTACGAGTTGATTTGCTTGAACGCTGGGGACTGTAACGTAATGGACTTGATTCTTGTCAGTCCAGGTTCACCATGAACGATCCGTGGCATCATGAGTTGAGGGTGGCGTAGTTTCAGGAATAGAATGAGTTGTCTTCGTTGCGTGAGCTCGGACATATGCTTGTCTTTTCATTCGTGCTCATCACATGGGCAATTCGGGCTTGCAATGGGTGCAAGGAACGGAGGTTGACTAACCAAATGCACATGGTCCTGTTTTCTGTCAGTCAATGCACTTGGCACATGAACGAAGCACGAAAAGCTTTGACAGAGGCAAATTCAGGTAATGCATGAATGGTATAAAAAGATGGTGTCGGCATCGTCTTACGACTTGGACTCGTCATCTGGAATCATCATTGGACGCCGAGTCACTGAGGAGACAGTTGGAAATGGAGGCTTTACCTGGTAACAAAGATTCCCTGGCAAGTGGAAACGTAACTATTACTGTGATCGCTCAGTCAGTCAACTGCTGACGACGCCGATGATTCAAGACGCGAGACAATTGGTGGAGAGTCAGTGGGCGAGGTTTTCTAGGCCTGCCGCAAAATGGCTTCTCTTGCTCATGCGATATATTCGGAGCCCAGTGCCGCTTCATCATGCAAGGAAGTTGTCGGGGTGCAGAGTCGAATCGGCATACCTTTCTACAAATCTGAATTCTTTTCGTTAGTCAAAGCCCTTCAAAGTAGTGGCAAAGAGTATGATGAATTGTTGGTGTAGTCAGACAAAGCCATTTAATATCGTCAAAGAGTAATCTCAGCCGGTAATTTCCAGCGTATATTTATACGAAATGATCATCACGAAACGTGGAAAGATACTAGAGATTGCGACTTACCACGAGGAATTGACGCCATTGAAGACATTGTTCTTCTACAGCGGCTCGACCAGCGAGCCAAACGCAGTAGACCTTGCACCCTATAGAGTTTGGATTAGCACAGGCCCTGACTCGGTTGAGCAATTTCAAAGCGTGCGTCTGACGGTGATTGTTCAGACTGACGTGATAAATTGAGTCGTCACTCCAAGAGGTCAGAGACTCTAGTTTGCGGTTTGTAGTGTCATCAGGAAGGGTAGAGGGTGTCGAGGCGCAGACGCGAAGAGAGAAGGGGAGCTTACCTTGGTGCCATGAGGTCGTGAAGGAGTATGAGAAGAAGCAGAGATTTGGCTGGAAAAAAAAGCTTTTACAGTAAATTTTGGGGTGGGGACAAGGTCTCGCGAGTGGGGCGCCTTGCTTAGTCATCTAGTCTTTCCTCCCAAGTCACGAGGTTTCGCGTTAGCGGCGTGTCGGGCCAATGTCGTCGACGTAGAGCAGCGCGCGCCGCGAAACAGGGCATTCTTGAGAGAATTATCTCTGAGCATTGGAGGACACTGGCTAGACTTTTGAGCAAGCTTCAACATGCCTGAAATAGCCGAAGGTGCGTGAGACTTGAGAGACTTGACGATCTTTGTTAACTCGACGCCGCTTAGTGGCTCGCGTCGTGCATTTCCTCCGTCAAAAGCTCGTCGGCAAAAGGATCGCTGCTGCTGCTGCCATTGACGATCCAAATGTCTTTGGCAAAGTAGGGACCAGCGGTGAAGCCGTGCAGGCAGCACTGAAAGGCAGAAAGGTCAGGCGCCCATGACACCTCGTGAGCGTTCCATCTGATGCGATTCCAGGTCTTGTCTGCGGGCAGCCAGGGCAAATATTTCTGGTGAGATACCACGCATCTGCGGTCCAACATGGTACTCACCGAGGCTAGGATCACTCTGGATAAGCCGCCTCACCTTGTCATGCATTTTGGAATGACTGGTAGGGAAGATACAGATAATCCCCAGTCCAAGCAGGTGACTTACGATCGCAGGATGGATACACATCAAGGGCGAAAAGACGGCCTACACCAACTACTATAAGAAAATGAAGGACAGCGAGCTCGAGCAATGGCCGCCCAAGTTTTGGAAGTTCCACGTCACCACGGAGGGAGAGCCGGCCGTCGAAGTCGCCTTCACAGATCCCAGGAGGTTCGGCCGCGTCAGACTCATTGACTGTCCCGGCGAGAGCATACGAAAGCACTCGCCACTCGTCGAAAACGGGCCAGACCCCGTGGTCGACGTCGAGATCTTTACGCAAGACTATCTGCGGAGCAAGATGAAGGCGCGGCACGTGCCCGTCAAGGCTTTGCTTCTGGACCAGACGACCATCAGCGGCATCGGCAACTGGGTCGCCGACGAGACGCTGTACCAGGCCAAGCTGCACCCGGAGCAGTACTGCGACGACTTCAGCGACGACGAAATCGCCACGCTCTACCGGTGCATCCGGTACGTCTGTCAGACGGCCGTGGACAAGCTCGGCGACTCGGACGCCTTCCCGGAGCACTGGCTGTTCAACCACCGCTGGGGCAAGGGCGCCGGCGCCAGCAGGCTGCCCAACGGGGAGCGGCTCGCCTTCATCACGGTCGGCGGGCGCACCAGCTGCTACGCGCCCGCGGTGCAGCGCAAGACGGGACGCGTCGCGCCGGGCGTCAAGGCGGAGCCTGCGGCGGACGACGAGGCGTCGGACGGCAAGGAGCGAGAGCCCGCGCCGAAAAGGAGGAAGAAGCAGGTCAAGACCCAAGACGGTGGGGGGGACAAGAAGCGTCCAAGGCAGGTCAAGAAAGAAGACACGGGACTGGACGAGCCCCTCGAGACAGAAGCCCCTGACGGGCGTAGGCGTTCAGCTAGGTTAAGGAAATGAAGACGTCGAATGGAGCCTGCCTTGTGTCGCACAGCATGTACGGTCTGATTGAGCAATCTTCAGGGATACCTAACCTGTGCGACATGGCGGTCCTGACTGAAAACGTGAGCACAATGTGACCTGTCTGACTCTTACTTTGCCCAGTCGACAGCCCTGCATTCAATCCGATTACTATCCAATCTCGCTTGGCAGAGTTTGGCACCGATTCATGTGTAATTCATAGTAATCTTTGACGCTATTTTGAAATTGGGCATTTTCCCGGATGTTCAACTCCCGGAGAGAGTGCAGAAAGCTCTTCACTGAATCTTCAGCAGACGCCACTACGTCATGTGGCTTGAGCCAAAGGCTAGCCTCAAAGTCCGTCCTGTCATGCCCATTTCTTCCGCCGCACGCTCGAAAAGGCACCGATGCAAACATAGCTCTCGGCCATTCATAATACACAACACCCCAACGCCTAATCGCCACAACATGTCCCTCCCCGCTGCCGGGGGGTTCATGACATTCGCCATGAGAAACGCCAAACGCGTGTGTCGCGTGTGTCCGCATGCCTGAAAGCATCTCTATACGTCTATGCCGGAGCCGATTGTGGCCAAGTCCATTTCCTGAAAGAAAAAGAGAGACGTCGCAGGCGGTGAGCCGGACGTCTAGATGCGGCGTAGTGCCGACTTGATCAAGAAACCTGCCTCGCCAAGTGTATAGGTGATAAGCCAAATAAAAAACGCCGTAAAATTGGGTATCTCTGTGCCTGAAAGCGCTGATAGTCGTCCGTTGAGCAAATGTCGTTCAATAGCTCGCCAAGTACGGGCCTAGCCGGTTCATTAAAAAGGAGGGCCTTTTCTGGTGGTAGGGTGAGAAGCAGGGACAAACATCCCTGCTAATGTGGCGGGATGGATGCACTCGTGTCTGATGCTGGCGTCATCATATCTCGACTTGGAAGCCAACGGCATAGTGGTAGCCAGACGAGTTCATTGCGATTGGGACGATGCTTAGCGCATTGGTAAATCGAACTCCGTTTTTCTTGTAATTGGTGACCTCGAGTTGCACCTCCCTCCGCGAGTTGATGGCTTGGCGAATCCGCCTAATAACGGCCTTGTCGGCACCGCTGCCCGTGCCCGAGTTGATGGGCGATGCGTAGCCAGTGGGAGGAGATTGAAGAAACCGGCAGTTGCGGCCGAGGACCTCGGGTTTCGAATAGCCCGTCAGTTGGCAAAAAGAGTCTGAGACGTAGACGATCGGTGCATCCGGAAGCTCGAGGTCGCACAACACAAGAGATACTGAGCAGTCGATGGCGCCCAGCTCGATCTGGGGGTTCGGTCGGCTGATGACGCGTAGCTAGTTGACCTTTTGTCAGACATACTATTACTTGTTTTCCTTTTTATCGTGCAATGGACAGTAGACTGGACATGGAATCAAGGCGTAGCCCCAGGAGTGAAACATACCAGAATTCCCATCATGTCGACGCCAGTGGCAGAATAGAGCCCTGGAAATATCAGAGGGTCCTGGAGTTGCCGCCAAGCACCCTCGGACACGACATCTTCGGGTTCTTGGTTCGATGGCCTCGTATAGTGACCAGAGGGGCGGTCAAACTGATACTGTTGGGCGTGTTCGTGTTAGTCACGGCACGCATCGAGTAAAAACAAGTGAGTGTGACGTACGTCGAGGGCTCGAGATTCCCACGAGTTGAGAGGAGGCAGGGGAGGTGCTTTGGAAGTCATCGTCGGAGGGGGACCTTGGTCGGCGCAAACGGTAAGATTGGCGTATGGCGAGAAAGAGAATTGAAGAGAGCCAAACACTGGTGAACGACGAGGCTGGAGGCGGTCGTGCGATTAAATGAGGCTTGCAGGTCAAGAGCCAGAAAGGGACACAATACGCAGATCGGCCAAGACAAGAGAAGATGGAATGCTGGAGGAGGGTGGGGGGGTGACGAGGCAGTATTCGGATCAGGCCGACCAAGCGTTGATATAACAGCAAACGGCTGTATCGAGTAGCGCAGCTGCAAGACGACCCTGGCGATGCGCTTGTCTAACAAGGTCGGACTTGATGCTTTAGATCGGGCCCACCGGAGGGGGTCGAGTGGATTGGATACCGGGCAGTGTGCCGCAAGTGAGCATTTCTCCCAACGAGAGGGGGGTAAGGGTGGTAAAAAGCAGGGCGGATGGTTGGTGGAAGGGTGGATAGAAGAAACACGCATCGGGGGTTTAGCGATGGGCAGAGGAAACAAGAGGGCGAGGGATGAAAGAGGAAGAGGGACCCGGAGCAAGCCCAGGTATCCAACAAGCGGAGCGGATTCAGAGGGGGTGGACGAGGGATCCCGGGGATGCAGCGCATTTCCAACCTGTGCCTGTGCGTGAGCCTCGAGGAAGTCTGCTGGAACTCATGCCCGCGTTTGACTCGCCCGCGTCCCAATCAGACGGCGATGCAGACGACGAGAGAGGGTTCTGCTGGGCGGTCCGTGGACAGGTACCTGCTTGGGGGGGAGCTAGGCTAGTCCTCCGATGGGCCGTGAGATCGCGGTGCTCCCATGCCGTCGACGGCGATCGGAATCGGGCAACGGACGGCCAGAACTGCATCTATGCATGTACTTCGTACCGTCAATAGGTACGTACCTACCTATCAGAATGGGTGCTGCCTCGCAGTGCGGCTCCTCTGCAGGGACCGTGGGGCGCCACGTAACAGGGTGGTCGGACGGGCGAGGGCGACCGGAGAACTTGGAGAGCCTCTGTCCTCTGTGGATGCTGGGCCCGCTGCATGTGCGCCTGTACCTACCTCAGACACGGAAGGCTGGGGACTTTCGATGGCCTGCGGCGCGATGGCCTGCTAACAGACCAGGCCCACACTTCGGCGCACGTCGTGCTAGCCTCCTAGCGTCGTCTACTTTCCGAGGCCCGATCGCTGGCCGATGCGGACGACAGGATTCGGCACCGCGATCTCGTTCCTGCCTGTCCGTCAACGGTTTCCTCGACAGCAGTCTGCACTGCCGGGCGGTCTAGAACCTCTCGGAACCCCCCATCCCGCCCTTTCTTTCCTGCTCCGGCCTGAAATTAGCGAGCCTCGCCCAAGTGCGCCAATGTCGCTGCCCGTCCCTCTGGGAATTCGCAACGGCGACTCGCAAATCGTGCAAACAGCGGCCCCATTCGCATCGAGATCTCGTCGAATGCGCTCGCCGTGTGCTGCCGCAAGCCACCGTTGGCTTCTCGCGTCGCGTCGACATGGCCGATGCTCTGCTTCTCTCTCCCTTTCCGTCGTGAGAGGCTAGGCCGGCCACTGGTCTCCTCACGCCCTCACCCTTGTGTCGTCTTGACCGCTTCCGCAAAGGCCTTGGATTGCGCGCGCGCTCGCTTCACGGTCCTGGTCGCACACCCCTGCACCAGCGTCAAGTTGAGTCTTGGTCCATGCAGCTGCGCGGCAGCGAGCACTCAACGCTGCCATCGCACATTGTGCTCCAAGGTGATACACCCCTTGTCCTCGGGATGCACACCTTCGCCGAGCTCCTATGCGGCTCTTCCTCACTTGCACTGCACCTCTTTGATGTGACTTCTCGTGACGCCCTCTCCAACGTGGTCCGTTGCATCCGGCCAACGCCATCGCCAGCCCTCTGAAAGGCATGCACGATCAGGGAAGCCACGTCACAAGCCATCATGATGACCCGCTTCGCCGGCGCTCATTTCGGTCGTCGATAGCCGTAAAGCGTCCCAGATCGCCATATCGGTTTTCTGCTTTCTTCCTGCTTCTCTTCACCTTCCAATAGTAGGCGCCAAGCATCAGGTATAACCTTGCGTGGCTGTCCTGTGTGCGTGAGACAAACCACGGCATTCCCACAATCAGCCAAATCCTGGGCGAGCGTTGGCATTCGATCCTGCGTGCGGGCTTGTAAAGTCGCCGGATGGCGCCATGCACGAAGTAATCCTTCACATCTCCATGGATTCTTCGGCGTTGTTTTCGTTTTGTGCTACCCGACCCGCACATCCTGCAGTGCTAGCATCATCTTATGGTTTTGATTTTAGGTCATGGTTTCGCTACCCTTGACTTTTAAGCTCGCGATCCCCGGACGCGGGCAGGTGGGCAGTCGATCGCACCGCTTTGTTCTCGGCAGAGCTGCCCCATCCCAAATGACACCTGCCCCCGATCCTTTCGAAATATTTCGCGCATGAACTAGCGGCTGAGTCGGATGGATCCCTCGAACGCTTCATCCCAATCGGCGGCCGATGGTCACTAGGGCCAAGCACGATAGGCACGCTTGCCTGTTGTTCATGGCCAACCGACACTCATCGAAATTCGCGCCCAAATCACAGCAGCAACAGCTATTGGCCAAGGGTCGAGAGGCACGGCTGGCGCGCAGCAAAATCGGCGGTTGCCTGCCCGCTCCGCTAGGCCGTCTTCGCGTCGCCGCTTCGTGATGAGCCAGACCTTGCCCATAATGAACGAGTCCGACGATGACAGACGACGGCCTGCAGCGTGCGTGATATGGCGGAGGACTAACAGAGTTGTCTCGGACGTGACGCCGCCGCCTTCGATGGCACGGATGGGGCCAAGCATGCATGGCTCTAGAGATCTGACTTGACGCCTCATTTATCATCGATTTCTGACCGCGATGCCCAGCCGAATCATGACGAAGTGGGAATCCAAATGGGGTTCTCTCCCCCGATCATGCCACAGCGCGGTGCCTTTTCTCCGTTGCGAATGCGGAGTCCCGATCGAGTGCAACGGAACGTGGCCGAGCAGCCTGGCGGCTTGGAATCCCATCGATGCTCGTCGCCGGCCGAGATGAGGCTCAATGATCCCGGGCCAGCAGAGGAGGCGGGCGCAAGGTTTGCTGACGGTGGGTCTCTCGGAAGCTTGCGCCTATCGAGCGGCGGATCAAATCCGGAAGAATCACGGCAAATGTCATGGTCCGATGCTGGCTCTTGAGCTTCTCCGATCCTGGTATCCGCTACGTCCTTGCTTAGCGTTGAGCAAGTACTGCTACGTACCCTTGAAGTTGTGCCTGCCGGGCTGCGGGACTCACCCCACGCTTGAAAGGCCCAGGAAACTTTTGCCCATCAGAGTGGCGACTTTACGTTGCGGCTCTGGCAAGTATCGGGATACTCCACCAACCTGAGCGTCGATTGTGCGCGTTTCCGTCGCGTCTCCCTTGCACGCCCGACCATCACGATCACTTTGCATATTGCACGATTGCGATTCACCACCATTTCCCCCGTCTGTCTGCAGCGGCAATTCCCGTCTTCTCCTGGCCTCTGCCGCCCGTCGGACAGGGCGTGCCTGGCTCGCCTACACCCCACCGCCCGGCCCATCTGAGCATGCCTCGCCTCATCAACCGCGGCGCCGTTGCGGTCCCGTCGTCGGCATCATCATCGACAGCACTTCCCGAGTATGAGCCGCCTTCGTGCCCGCTCAACGAGGAGGCCCGCCGCGGCCTCGGCGAGCTGGCCAACAACCGCGGCACGCGCGTCTACGAGGCCCAGCTCAAGGATGCCGTCCGGTACCTGGGCCTGAGCGTCAGCGACCTCAACGAGCGCCTCGTCGCGCAGAGCGACCGCCTCGACGCCATGCGCGGCCGCCGGCAGGAGCGCGGCTCGGAAAAGACGGACGAGGAGGAGCGCCTGGAGGCGCACCTGGTCGATTTCGAGGGCCAGGTCGACACCCTGACGCGCGATGCCGAGCGCGCGGTGCGCGACGTGATTGACAAGAAGGCCGAGCTGGCAGACGAGTCGGCCGCGCTGACGGAACTGTACAACGCGGCCGTGTCGCAACACGTCGACGCCCTGGCGCAGCACCGCCGGCGACTCCACGCGGCGGCGGCAGCCCAAGACGGCGACGACGGCAACGGCAACGGCCGGGACGAGGAGGCGGCGACGACGAGGGCGACGACGACGACGACGACGATATTGCCGTGGCGCGCGAGGTGCTCAGCTTAAACTGCCCGCTCACGCTGCGCCCGATGGAGGAGCCGTACAGCAACGTCAAGTGCAAGCACACGTTCGAAAAGGCCGCCATCCTCGACTACCTGCCCGCGCGCGGCGGCAACGCCGTGCAGTGCCCGCAGACGGGCTGTTCCCAGGTACGCGCCCGCCCGCCACTCATCCCTTTCTGCCAAATCCTTGCCATCCCTGCCTCCCCCCTACCCCCGGCCCCCCGTTGCCGGGGCTCTCGCATGCCCGCTAACCTGGCCGATCCCGGTAGACCTTCTCGCGCGCCACGTTCGACACCGACTTCTACCTCGACCAGGCCATCCTGCGACGGGTCCAGCGCGCCAGGCAGGCGCAGGAGAACGAGGACATGGAAGACGACGATGATGACGACGACGACGACGGCGAGGACATGACGGTCCGAGGGCAGCGGCACCTGAGGGACGCGGAGCTCAAGAGGGAGCGCCTGTCCATGGCTTGACCCGACGCGGTCAAGTCTGACGAACTGGTTGCACGAGCAGAGCATGTAACGAGAGAAGAAAGATACCCCAAAAGTTTCAACGTTGGTCATGGTGGACAAAAGCATCAGGTGGACAATGTACAGGCAGCTTGCAGATTCTACGAGGAGCCCCAGGCATCCTCGTCCAAGTAAACTCATTAGTCTATAAACGTGCGCATCCTATGCCCTGTACAAGATCCAGAGGCGATCCAATGCCTCCGAGTACGCCAACGCCATTCGTCATCCTCGTCGTCATTAGAAGCTCTTTACGATACCCAAGATGCACACAACAGCCCACATCCTCAACGCCGACACGTCGACTCCTCTTGATCTCGACGCACCGTTGGGTATTGCCGTGGCCGTATACAGGCCCGTCATGGCATCCAACGGGGTCGACTTCGACGCTGTCGTGGCGCTCGGCTTGGCGCTGGCGAGCGGCCAGTCGGCAGACTTGCTGTACAAGACGCCATTGATGATGGCGCCGCGTCCCTGGTCGACCAAGTCGAGCGCATCGTCGTCGCAGGTCACGCTCCAGTCGCGCACGAAGCACGTCGGCTTGGGAAAGCCGGGCGGCTTTGCCGTGTGCGTCGAAAGAAGCGACCCCGTCGTGTTGAAAGTCCCCAGGTCGACGACCTGACCCATGGAGACAGAGCGTCCCAGCAGGACTCGGGCGAAGACTTGGAACGTCGTCTCGGGCTGAAACCAGGTGATTTGGTGACCGGCCTGGTAGATGCGACTGAACGACAGGTTTCCGTACTGGCGCACCTCGCCGCCGACGTACGACTCGTTGACGACAATGGGCGCGTACCCGGAGGCTGCAAACTTGGATGCGTAGTCTCCTCCGGCCTGCTGAGCGACGGCGAGCGACACGGCCTCACCGCCAACCCAATTGCACACGTAGTCCCGATCGCCGTAAATAAGTCCAATACGGATGCCCCTGCGAAGCAAAGACGCCAGCTGAGCTACATGGCCATCTTGAGAAAGGTCGCCCGTCCTTTGAAAAGCCGTGGAGACGGCTTTGTTCGAGTTGGTAAAGTTTAGGGGTGATCCGATGGCCGCGAGAACCCCAGGCTGGTTGAGGTAATCGGCATAGTATCGCGCAGGGTGCGGGTTGGCAGCGGGAGCCGCTATATCGTATCCACTCCGTCCTGCGTTGAAGAACGGTGCCTCGATCTCCAAACAAGCTTTTGTCGCTTGGAGGCATTGCTCGTCGGCAAATGCTCTGGCGCTGCTGCCAGGAGGTGGTATCGTGTTGACAGCATTGTGGCATTTGAGCAACTGTTCTTGGCAGCCAGCGGGAGCAGAGAACTTGTCCGTGTACAACTTCGCCTCTTGGTCGGACAAGACCTTGATACCGTACGTGTTGTTGTTGGCAAAGGCAGGCATCGTAGGCACTTGGAGTAGCCTGTCGACGCAGCCATTGAGGATTCCTAGTGAGGTGAGACGCAGCTCCAGCGTTGTATTTGGGTCCAATTGCCCAGTGAGCCGCCTTTGGTTCTGAAGTTCCCAAGCTTCCGTAAAGACTGGGCCATAGATACCGCCGTAGCTTTCGGCAAATAGGCTGAGAGCAACGGACGAGTTGATGCTAGGCTGATATTGTGGGAACGTGGTCAAGAAACCCTGCAGCGTGTGCCATACTGCCATGGCGGCATCGGAGGCTCTGCCAGCGGTAGAGTCGATGTTTCCGGTGCTAAAGGTGCCGTCAACATTGACCCAGGAACGGGGCGACTGGCTCGGAGGAATAACGACGGTCTCGTTTGGCAGGTTCAAGGTTCCTTCGGTTGGCGTGTCGTAGGAGAAGCCAACCTGGTTGGGCTTTATCATGGACGTCAGTATACCGTATGCGTGGGACGTTGTTCACCGACTAAGACGAACCTGGTCGATAAAGAGCATATTAGACGCACGATCCCAACCCCATTCGCGCGCAACGGTGTCGTAATCATTCAGGCCCTTTTCAACAATGTCGCACGGCCCAACTCCAGTGAAGAATCCAATCATTGAGCTGGACCCGGGTCCGCCATTGAGCCAGACGGTCAAGCTCTCGGTAGGTTCGCGCGCCTCGACGAACCAAAAGAAGAGGTTGGTCGGATACTTGCCGGGGATACTGGCCCATCCCGTGTACTGCTTCTGCGTGTTGAGCGCCGTCCTGCAGGCCCCCGTGGGCTCCTTGAAAGAAATCTTGACGTTGGAGTCGCCGGGAGAGCGCACGACGGTAAGGTTGCGAGCGTCGGCATCTTGTGGAAGCCAGTGCGCAAGAGCCACACTGGAAACCGCCAGGAGCGCGGCGGGTGGGAAACGCATGGCGGCGAATTCGACGAGGCTGCCTTATGTTGCCGGCCTCATGTCGAAAGGAGAGTGCGGTCTCGACACAGGCAAAGGCCGAGGGGATCGGTGGTCCGGATGGACAGGTCAGTCACAGAAACGGCTCGCGAAAGATGGAGCCAGGCCGGAGACGCTGATGCGAGCGCTGACCCCAATGTGCATGCGCGTCTATTCGGACATTATGCAGGCCAGACGAACCAGGAACAGCGACACAGTTGCAGCCAGGAGAAGGCAGCAGCACGCAGGCGATTGGATCTCGAGGTACTTGATGGCCAGCTCGACGCTAAGGAGCGGACGAGGTCGTCAGGGGTGGAGACAATCGACGTCGATCCCTATGGGGCGTGCGCTGGACAACGCGGGGAACCTTTCTCGGGCGTTCAAATGGGAGAAAGGAACTAGAGGAGACCAAGGGCGGGTGGCTTCTCTGCTTCTGCACTGCTGAGAATTGGTGGGTGAAGGAGTGACTGAGGCAGGTTGGCACGAGGCGGGAATTCCAGCCAGTGGCATTGAGGTGCAGCTAGGGGGGCCGGTCCGCCAGCAGACGCTGGTGCATGTCAGATTGTCAGCATGTCAAACGTTCCGGACAGACGGATAACGGTCGGCGCAGAGACTAGTGCTGCTACCCTGTTAGTGCCACGTCCAGCTTTGCGAGACGCATATCCGTCGGTCCAAACTTGGATCTCGAATTCATGAAAGTGCACGAGAGATTGGCCATGATTCTATTGTCGAACGGCAGTCAGGTCTTGTTCGATTATTGCCTCCGTGCATTCATTGCCGGCCCATGTCGAATGTCGACTCTCGACTCCTCTCGGAAGCCGCGGATTGATCCAGCCATCTCTCGATTACCACACATGTCGGCCATTTACCAGGCGACGCACCCTGTCTTGCCTCGAGAGCCGGAACTCGACGCTGTCGCTGAATTCTGCATCGCGTCTTGACCCCTCGCATTTGCATTTCTCGTGCGGTTGTAGCCGGCCTTGCGGTCACGCACATTGCTGGCCTGCAGCTTGGCTTGATAGTGGCTGCTCACTGCAATCAAGCACGGATCGAGACCAGATCCTCTTCAACCAGTCTTGCGAACGGCGAAAAAGTAGTTGCCCACCTTTTCGCTGCCGCGCACCTCCTTCCATCCAAGCCCGGGGACGTAGACGACGCCCATTACGCGCGGGCTCTCCCAGCCTCGATCTACAAAGTATCGTCGCAGCTCGTCCTCGTTGATGTACTTGTTCCAGTCATGCGTGCCGCGAGGAACAATGCCCAGTATGTCTTCGGCGACCAGGTTTGTCGTCAGCCAACTCGTCCAGGTCCGCGCAATGGTGCTCATGACGAGCCATCCGCCGGGCTTGACGAACGGCCGGACGCGCTCGAGAAACGCGGCCGGCTGATCCACGTGTTCAAGTACTTCGAATAGAGTCACCACGTCGTAGCGCTGGGCATCGTCGTTGGGTTCCTCGAGACCCTCGATGGAGCTCTGGGTGTACGTGAGCCGGTTGCCCAGTGACGGGTCCTTGCGCGCGTGGGCCTTGGCGATGGCCAGCACAGACGGTGTCGGATCGATGGCCGTGACACGGCGGGTCGTGGGCAGTCGCGCCGCGCTCTCGGCAAAGATGCCTCCACCACAGCCAATGTCGAGGTAGGAGAGGGACGCCTCTCCCGCATTTGCGGCGTCGGGCCCGAGACAGTCGCGGATGAAGTCGTGGCGCAGCGGGTTCATGAGATGGAGCAGCCGCGACGAGCCATGGGGATCCCACCACTCACTGGCGAGGGCATTGAAGTGCGACACCTCTTCAGGGTTGACCGAGGAAAAGGTCGAGTGCCATTGCTGCCGAGGCGCGCGCAGAGATGGGAGTCGCCTGTGAGCGGCTGGGGACGGCGCCGCACGCAGCTGCGGTAGTAGCCGTCCGAGACGAACCGAAGCCGTCCGGGACGATGCTGCCATTGGCGATTGCGCGGATGCGAACCGGTGTCGATGAAGGACTCTGGTACTGCTAGGCGCTGTTGCTCCTGGACGAGTTTGGACATGGCCAGTCCCGGCCGCTGACAAAGCACGCCCCATGGACCACACATCGACGTCATTGAGCAATGGCCTAAACCTCACTCCTACGAATATCTGGTGTACCAACTCAAGCTCTCAGTGCATCACTCCCGGAGACTGAAGCTGGTTCGTTGGTGAGCGGTTTAGTAGATTGATGGTTGATTTCTGCTTTGGCTCAGTCTGCCTCGTAGAACGCATCTCCTCCGAGACAAGTACACGCGCACCGCAAAAAGAGGTTCGTCGCGTCGTCTTCAGCCATCGGCTGCTGGACTGCAACCGAGTCCAGAAATGCATGCCTCTCGCCCGCATTACCAATCAAGGCCAGCAATCCCGACTCGAGCCGGCCGCGCGGTGCGCTGCGCAGTCGAGGTATGTGCTTTGGATCAACACGTGCCTCGGATGCAAACGGGCGCCGCCAACCCCGTCACTTTACGGCATAAAGTTAGTCTAGGTACGAATAGAGTCGCCTTAGTAATTGCAAAGCCCGAGTTGACTTGAGCCATGGCGCCAAAAGGCAAATCAACAATCACGCCTCGGCGTCGAGCCGGACCCATCGGCAAAGCCTCGCCATTGATACGCCGACCAAAAAGTTGCCGCGCGCTCGCTCGATTTGGCTTGAGACGTCGACGAGAGGATAAAAAAGAGCCGACAGCCTATCGGCATCCGCAATCCACCCGTTTTTTTTTCCTGCAAGCTCTAGTCGATTCGGCAACCCCGCACAGTTTCAGGGGTCCTTCCCTCCCACCTGTGCCTCGAGCTGCCGCCGCTGCTGCTGCCGCTGTCGGCGCCCCCCGGAGTGATCCGTCTATCCGCCGAGGCCGAACGCCGCCGGGCCCATCGAGTCACAGGCCTGCGCACTCCACTCCCACACAACCAACGCCGCTCCTTTCTCTCCCCTCCCACGCGCCACCTCCGATCCATATCTTGCGTCCTGTCGCTCCTGTCGCATAGCGCCCATTGACTCTCGACGGGGTAGCGCTGTCCCTTCGCTCTTTCCTCTCTCGCTTCCCAACATGACGGCTGAGACGATACCCCGCGGTCAATTCGACTCCATCCCAGACTCCATCGAGGCATTTCGTACGTTCAATCCTTCCGACGCCTCTCTCCTTGGGCGGCTTTCGCTATTCCCGATTCCCGCTATGCCCCGTCGCTGCGCAAGCCGAGCTGACCGCGGGACCTAGGCAATGGCGAGTTCCTCGTCGTCCTCGATGACCCGGGCCGCGAGAACGAGGCCGACCTCATCATCGCCGCCGAGGCGCTGACGACGGAGCAAATGGCCTGGATGGTCCGCTACTCGTCCGGCTACATCTGCGTGCCCGTCCGCGCCGCGCGCGCCGACGCCCTCGGCCTGCCGCTCATGGTCTCGGCCAGCCGCGAGCTCGTCGACGACGGCCAAGAGGTCCCCGGCCGCGCCGTCCGATCCGGCGCCGGCATGCTCAGGGGTGAGGCGTCCATCGCCTTTGCCAGGAAATGGGGCCTCAAGGTCTGCACCATTGCGGACCTCGTCCACTACGTTGAGAAGAAGGAAGGAAAGCTCGAGCTCAATGGTTCAAATTGATAACTAGCCTCGTGACCACGACCTCGTCATGGAATTTGACACGGTACGGCGAATAGCGGCGATGTGGTTCATGTGCCCTTCGGTGGGGTTGGACGGTAGCAGCCGGGAGAAAATGGCGTTTGGAGATTCTCTTCTTGCATGTCATTTCATTGCGCATTGTGATCGGTTCGGGTAGACATGGCATTCGGTTGTTCTGGGCAGGGCGGTATTTTGTAGATTTGCTCTCGCTTATTATTCTATGCGCCCAAGGTCCCTTCACTGCAACATGGATCTATGCTTGTAGCAGTGCTGTATGCAAATCAGACGTTGCATTCGATTTACTTTCGAATTTCCTAGAGAAATTGGCTGCTTTCTCCTTCGACTGCCCCGTTCGACGACTGGCCTCTGACGTTGGTCATGACATACCGCAGAGCTTGTCCCCACAGTGTCCGCGGAACTCCACTGCCCTACGCCATGAAGTCATCCTCGAGGCTGCCTTTGGACGTCACCGGGGCCGCGCCGAGGCTCAGCGCGGCGGCACGATCGAGCAAATCCGCGTTGGGATCCTGAGTATTTTCGCTTCCCTCGAGGGCGTCGCCCAGAGGACTCGCCTTGTTTGAACGCACCTGAACCTTGACCTCGCCCTCTATGCCATCCACCCTGATGGTCGAGACGGTCGTCCCTCCTGGCGGTGGCTTCAGATTAGGCTGCGGTGCAAAGCTGACCAGCTCCCGAAAGAAATTGTTGGCCGCTTCACAGCCATCTAGGAGCCACTTGAGGCAGATGGTTACGCGCTCCTTTGCATACGGGTTGTGGTCGTCATAGGCGCAGCAATTTAGCAATGGGACGATGCCGTTGTAGTTCACCATCTGCATCTGCACCTGCGCGTTTCCAGGGCTGCTCTGCCCAGCTGGGGGCTGCAAGAGCGTTGCGATAATGGTGAATATCTGGCCTTTGACGCCGGACCAGGGGAACTTGTGTGCAGGTTCCTGCATAGGTGGTGGTGGAGGTGGCGAAGGAGCCAGCGATTCGTTGTCGGCCGAGTATGGGCGCTCAACCATAGGGCTGGTCTTATCTCCCTTTGGAGATCTCTTGGGGAGCTCAATGAGCGCCTTCTTCTGCACGCCGGCTTCGAGGCCGCTCAGGATCGTGATCAAATCATAAACGGCTTCCCATTCAATGAGCTTTGCGCGGGTATCCGTCGTTTCGGCGACAGTGGTAAGAAAGTCTAGATATTGGACCAGGCCATCTTTGGCGCGCTCCATGTCCCAACTGTCTACCGGAAAATCGGCCGGATCACAGTTTTGCTCGCGGATCTGCGCTTGAAGGTGCATGAGCGCCGCGCATTCTGGAACGATGCGACTCCTGAAGAAGCTAAAGAAGAAGTGGACGAGCTTGATGTCCCTGGTATTATCCTTTACCTCTTGAGGCGCGGGATTGAGAGTTCGAGCGCGGAACATGTGGTTCACCAGCCGTAACAGAACCGTCTGCGCGGGCGATACGATGTCTTTTGGTATCCTGAGGGAATTCCAGGCGTACGGAATTAGGGCACTATGATGAAGGGCTTCGATGATTTGCGTCGTAACTTGGAAGATGAGAGATTGCTCGTCCTTGTCCCATACGGCGATGAAGACGAGGAGTTCTCGTAGAAGGCTTTTCCCGCAATCCAAAGCCAGGAGCATTCTGCATCTCGTCTTTTGCAGATTTTCGCCGGCGCGTGTCAGGCCGGAACCCGCGTTGTCCAGAATACATGACTTGACAATCATGTGGAGTGCTTCGATTTGCTTCGGATCAAGGATATTAGGCACCTCGGTCAGCAGACCGGTCAGAGGCCCTTCACCGTAAGAGACATCGTCGTCGGCATCATCGTCGTCTATCAGATCGTCGACGTACTCGTTGGTGTAATCGTGGTCGTTATCGTCTTCATGCTCATGATCATGATGGTGGTGGTGATGGTGGCGGTGATGTAAGTGCTGATGATGCTCGCAGTCCGCATCGTGCTCGGTAGCTTCCTGATCCTGATCATCCTCCTGCCCCTGCTCTTCATGGGGGCATTCGTGACACTCTGGACAGTGGCAGTGCTCGGTATCCGAGAATTCTTCCTCGACCGCTTCAGGGGGAGGAGACGCTTCGCCTTGGTATGAATGAGCATAGCGATGCACGAGGTTGTTTTTGCAGTGTTCGGTTCGCGACTGGGCAAACTCCACCGTCGGCATGCTCACGACCCAGTCCTCATAATTCGGGTCTCGCGCGCGAAGCCACCATGTGTCGATTTCCCTGGAGACGCGTCCGTACGCTCGATCCTGCTCAAATTTGTCTGTTTCGTCTGGCTTCCAGACAGGGTTGATCCGGTCGGTCGCGTCACTGACGTCAGCCGGCACCTTGACAGAATCTTCTGGGAGCCAGTTCCACGCCAAGGGTCGAATCGGTGCAATCTTGCCGGGTGGCTTGTCGGCGTGATTTTGGGTATAGTCTCTGAGCAGTCGTCGGGCCGTGTCGCACATCTTTGAATTGCGGTCAAGCCAGTGCTGAACCTGCATCTTGGCAACTTCTGGGCGAAAGCCCGAGCCATCGCCCATTCCCTCCTCTGGACCAGAAAACGCACCATCTTCGTCATCGAAGAGGACGTCGAACCAAAAGGACATTTTATTCCTGTCGTGTTTCGCCGTCCAGTTGTGAGCTTGCTGCAGAGCAGTCACCAAGAGCTTCTTGTCTGCGCAATGTCAGCGAGGTAGTTCCAGCTGAATCGCAAAGGTCCCTTACAGAGTTCGGTGACGTCGGTAAGTTTGAGCCGTTGAGCGTCATCAAGAATCTCGCCATCGTATCCCTTGCTCGTCACGTTGACGCACAGAATGATTGTCTGGTACACCATCTGGTCAAAGTGCACAGCTGCGCAGATATCCTGAGGGACCTCTGGCTCAGCGTTGACGAGGAGATTGCGGGCAATGTGCATGAGCTTGATGAGCGTGCTGAGGTCTTCCTTTATGGAAGCATGGTTCATGACGATGAGCGCCGTGCTCTCCTGAGGACTGACGCCTTTGTCCGGGTCATCCAAGCTGGAGAGCGGCCCGACGGATCTGGTTGTGAGGCTAGGAATAGCTGCGGCAAAGATCCTCGTGAGCCAAATCCATATCGCCACATTGCGTGACAAGGCCTCTCTGCGAGTTTGAGTCAGACTGGAGTATGCGACGCGTTTGCTCCTTCGGGAGACTCACCGAGCCGCTCTCAAAGTGTGCGTTTTTTCCAACGTCTTTGATATCATGGAGCTGACCCGCGCGGCCGTCTGGGGGCCCATGGGAGGCGACTGAGTGTAGTGGCCCTCGAGGCAAATGAGAGCCGCCGAGAAGCAACGCTCTTCAATCGTTTCGCCATGGCACTCGACGTTTGAGTCGGGCACGGGCATGACTTGGTCCGCCAGGCGAGCCATGGCGCCTTTGTGTAAGATCGCGTCGTTCATGGTGAAGCCTCATGCAGAAGAGATACGGCATGAGATGAGATAGCGTAGACGCAAGGTGACGGGCTCGTGGAAGCGAGTTATCGGGCTGAGATTTGGGTGTGGGTCAGTCGGTCGAGACGGCCAAAATTTCTGAGGCCGAAAAAGTACAAGACGATGGTACCTTGCAAGTGGACGGTTTGTAAGCAACAGCGACTACTAGGTCAAGTTTCTTTCACAAACACGCAGATTTGAGGATTAAACATAATGACTGTATCATTGCTGATGGCAAGTGCCTTGATGTCTCGTGTGTAATCCTTTTTGAAGTGTGTCCCGAGGAGGGGTTAGGAGCAAGGTTCATCTCCCCAAGACCCAGATACGCCTCATTGAACTCGTTATGCCAACCTGAAGTTTGCATCATTGTTGGCTTTTGTCCGCGCCAACCCGCCTCCATCTGGACACGTGTATGAATGATTCGCCTGCCGGAGTGATCTTTCCAAACGCAACTTGACTGCGTGAGAATAGGGGATTGTGTGCTGTGTTGCATTCGCCTACATGCTGTAGCTACTTCTTACGTAGTCTTTGTTCCATGCTCGGCTACCCTACACCCAGCCCCAAGTATCGAACACCTTAAAAGACAACCCCCCCATCACATTGCCTCAGGTCTCGAGCTGTTTCTGCACCGAAGCCAAAAGTCTTGAATGCATTGTCAAAGCCTAAGCACTTCATCTCGACGGTACACGTCGAGAAGCCGTCAAAAGCGAAATGTGGCTTGAATGATGAATGACGTCGGCTTATCGCCTCTTATCAGAAAAAAAACCTCGAGAGTCGTTGGCGGGGTTATGCGCTTACTCTGAGCCAAATTAACGACACAGGGTCCCGCGACTACGGCATCGTCCCGGTGGACTGACGCCTCTTATATTCAATCAGTTTCTGCCAAAGGAGACACCGTTATAGAGCCAGTTCCGTCTCACAACTTACCAACAATGGCGTATCTTCCAACCACCTTTGACAGTCAGTACTCTATCCAGTTCCGCTTTCATGTTTCCCTTTGAGACTGACCGTCGAGATAGAACCCGTCCACATCGCCGTCATTGGCGGGACAGGTCTGGCTCATCTTGAAGGATATGAGCCCGTTGCTGTGCTGAATCCCACCACGCCCTGGGGCCAGCCGGCTTCACCCATCCGCATCCTTTCTCACAATGGCGTCCATATTGCCTTCCTGGCTCGCCACGGTCTGCACCATCAGTTCGCCCCCCATGAGGTCCCGAATCGAGCAAACATCGCCGCTCTTCGACACATTGGCGTGCGATGCGTCATTGCCTTCTCGGCCGTTGGCTCTCTGCAGGAGGAGATCAAGCCCATGGACTTTGTCGTCCCAGATCAGGTCATTGATCGCACCAAGGGCATCCGGCCCTTCACCTTCTTCGAGGGCGGCGTCGTCGGCCACGTAGGCTTCGCCGATCCCTTTGACGCAGGCTTAGCACAGGTAGTCAAGACTTGCGCCAAGCATATGGAAGGCGAGGGCGTCGTTCTCCACGACAAGGGGACCGTTATCTGCATGGGTAAGTCGCCACGCACCATCGACGAAGACGCCGTTCAACTGCCCATCTAACAACTATCAGAGGGCCCGCAGTTCTCAACGCGCGCCGAATCGCACATGTACCGTAGCTGGGGCGGTTCCGTGATCAACATGTCGACCCTCCCCGAGGCGAAGCTGGCACGGGAGGCCGAGATGGCCTACCAGGTCATTGCCATGGCCACCGATTACGACTGCTGGCACTCGTTCGAGGACGTCAATGTCGAAATGGTGGGCAAGTACATGCAAGCCAACAGCCAGAACGCAAAGAGGCTGGTCGGTGGTGTGCTGGACCAGCTCTCACGTTTGGAACACAGCGACCTCGTCATGGCCAAGCACTGGGAGGGCGCGAGCAAAGGCGCGGTCCATTTCATGACCAAGCCCGAAGGCAGGAACCCAGAGGCAATGAAGAGGGTCGAGTATCTGTTTCCCGGATTCTGGGAGTCTTAGCGAGGGGCCTCGACGGATCGTCCGGCTCGAGAATCGACATTGCGCGGCGAATCGTCAACGCAAAGGGATCGACTTGGGGAGGGAGACGTTTGGGATCTCGGCCGACGCGGAAATAGCGGAAATAAGGATCCTTTAAATCACCAGAAATGCCAAGGAAATAGGTTGGATAGTTGATCAAAGCAGCGAGTAATGCAAAAATTCGACAGGATGCTGCCTATGTACTACCTATGCCGGAGTCAATATCCCGGCCAGCTGCATCACTAGCGATCCACGGATAGTCCGACCTGACCCAGGTTCGCTACACAGCAGCTCAGGATTCCCATGGCGGAAGCCTGTTCCTGCGCAGCCTCGTACTCATCGCAAAGCCGATGCTACTGCGGCCCAGCCTCGTGGACCATCCCCCCCTCTCGATGCAAGATCGCCCCATGTGCGTCTGGGCGACTTGCCTGGCGCACCGCTTGAGCACACGCAGACCCTTTGTGGCCCATCCAGGAGCTCGTGATGTTGGTTGAAATATGCCATGGGTCCTGGCAGCCGGTCAGACACCACCACCAGGAGGCCTCGCGCCATCGTCTCGACCCGCATCAACGCGCGTATTCAAAGACAAGGGGACACATCGCCACCCTTGCCATGTGAGAGAATAGCTTTGAACGGCGGCTCAAGTTGTGGTCGTGGATGTCGGCGCCACATACTGGCCGAGTCTGGTTTCTGTCGCCTGCATGTCTTTGCCGGACCGTATCGCACATGTTCAGCTGAACCGATTGCATTTGTTCGCACTATGTCACCACGAAGATCACGCAAATACGGCAGGTCGAACAAAGAAGCACCAAGACGAGGCTGTGGCGATTTCCGACGAGGCTGTGGCGATTTCCGACGAGGCTGTGGCGATTTCCGACGAGGCTGTGGCGATTTCCGACGAGGCTGTGGCGATTTCCGACGAGGCGAGGCACTTACACAGCATAGACGAGGCGCCTGGAGTCGCGACGCCGGCACTTGCCCAAAACGCTTCAGCCGTAAGACGGTTGTCGGACCCCTTTGCCGCATCGGCACTCACCTCATCGGATGAGACCAAGGTTCGAATCTTGCAGGCGTTGCTCGTGGACGCTTGCGTCGGCGTAGAGTTGGCCGACCCGTGGAGATGGAAAGAAGAGGAGGAGGTCTGCGAGAAGCAAATCAAAAGCCGATGAAACACGACCAGCCGAGGGCCCGCCTGAATTGAGAGGATCGAGACGAATGCATGGGATTAGGCTAGGCAAGCCTTCGAAAGCCTATTGAGTGAGCCATTGGCTCCTGGCCAGCTAGGGGATATGCGGGCAATATTCAAGAGCATCAAAGCCTCCGGGTCGGTCGCGTAGACGAGCAAGACAGCCACGCCTGGTGTATGAGGAGCGAGGAAGGTTCCAAAATATGAGGCGGAGGAGAAGAAGGGCGACAAGAAGAAGAGACTGCCCTCACCGTTGCTTCTTGGCGCTCTCGCTCCTCGGCGTCGACACAGCTGTGCTCACCCTCGGCGACTCTGACTGGTTACCATGGGTGCTATATTCTCGGGAATGCCCTCTAAAAGGATGGTTACGAGGTCGACACGGGAAGATGCGTCGCTCCACCTGGCTGGGCCAGCTGTGGCGTCCAATTGGGACCACTTCTCGTACGTATGCCTAGGTAGCTGAATTCTAACGATCATGATGCATGGCGGAGATGGTGTCTGCCGCGTCACCCTACACGTACCGGCGGCATTCTGTGGTGTATTGATCAGATCGTAATGGAAACACAACTTGTATGCGTAGGCAGCTCAAGTCCAGGCGCCAAGGAGAGACCTTGAGACGACCGCCTACCCCCCCAGCATCCTCGCCACCAACTTGAAGTCGAGATACGGCATCAGATATGGATGAGACAAGGTCGTGCTGGGGGGAATACCTGCTCGCGGTACCTGGCATCGGGAAGCCGATGCCAGACTCGACAAGAGAGATGCCCTGCAGGATGATTCCCGGGGAGTGGTCAGGCTACGGCATGCATGTCAAAGCTGAAATCCAAGCAATCGGCCTCTGCATGCTCGGGCATGGGCAAGCATCCCGCGGTTCGCACAAACACACTCGCGCTATTTTTCAGCCTTGTATCCAAGAGGACCAAGGAGAAGCGAGCAGTGACATGATCCCCGGTCGGCTTCCCTTGCCTACGCCAGGATATCCGGTGAAGCTGGGCGCGCACCCACTCCATCTGCGAGTCTAAACAAGTCGGCGCCCGCACACTCATCCGTCGACAGGGAATCACGGCAGGTGGCAGAGCGTCCCACGCCGGGACACCGGCCCGCCTGAGATCGGACATCTCTCGACCCGAGAGGGCACCCTGAAGACGTGAAAGGGAAGGGGGCGTGTAAGGGTTTCCTTCAGCGTTGCCGGGGAGCCACGAGGTCGAATGACCGCATCGCCGGTCCAGCCAACCCGCGCGAGGCTGTCTCTCTCTCCCGCTCACCGAGGCGCCCGCAGGACGTCCCAGCATCGTGGCCCTTTCTGTATCGAGCTGGCTTTCTCGGAGAAAAGTTCGAGACCCTTGGTCCCGGACCGTATCCTCCATGCCCAGAGCTCGAGGACCAGATGGCATTCTCGATGCCCGGTGTCGCAAAATCATGGACAATGCGTCCAAATCCCGTGGGGAGGCTGAGGTCCGCGGAGAGAGGTTAGAGATCCTTGGCTCCGGGCCGTATCCTCCATGCCCTCTCTCGGGGCGCCCGGATGGCATTCTCGATACCCGATTTTGCCAACAAAAACACATGGACAATCCGTCAAAGCCCGTAGAGGCTGAGGCCCGCATGAAGCAACCATTCTACGCAAGGTCCTGGGTCTCCCGCTGTTTTTTCGGAGCCCAGGATCGGTCGCCTGACAACGACTCCATCGATCGGCAGGCGACCGATGCCCTCCTGTGCTCCATATGCCTTGCTCGGGGCGTCAACCACCCCAATATCGTATTTAGGCATGGGTGGCTGCCAAGTGCTGTCCACGAGCGGAGACGATGATAGGTGATGGCGGCAATAGCCGTCAAGTTGGGGGCCGGCCGAGACGCAAAGTGTGACACACGTAACGATGTTAGGGCACAGGTCTTGATGGATCCATCATATTCAAACCCGAGCCTCTACCCGATCTTGATCCTCCATTACCTGGTCCATCGGTATGGCTATTCTTGCCTTTCCCGTTGCCCACAGGCGCCGAGAATGGTATCCACCTGCTCGTCCCTGTCTGCCCGCCCCCCTGCCGTCCGAGCCTTCATCACGCCCCAGACAAGAGTTGCCGGAAATCCTCGACGGGGAGAAAACCAATGGAATGGGAGGGTTAATTCAGCAGTGACCTCCTCCCATAAGGCCCGTCGTGCAGTATCTTCCAGGGGCCCAGCTTCCTCGACGGCCTGACCCGGGCTTCATCCTCGCATTCTTCTTCTCCACAAAAAGCAACGATCACGGGCAGGAAAGTGGGAGAGCTGAGCCTCGGATCTGGTGAACGACGATACGGGAGTTCTCTCGTCGTTGGCTGCCCTCTGTGGTCTCGTTCTCGGTCCAACCAAACCGGGGACGGAGGGGGACTGGGGTGTAGCCGAGGCGTGTAGATTGCAGGAGCGCATCGCAATTCCCGAGAACGTCTTTGACGACGACGGGCCGTGTTCCAGTTCGCGCGTCTACGGACATGGGCTGCGTAAAGAGACGTTTGTGAGCTGCCCTGCCCTGCCGGGCCATCAAGGACGCCACCGCCTGGGAGCCGCAAGAGTTGTTGAACGGCGGCCCGTTTTACGTACCTTTCTCCATGACTGCTCTCAGCTACGGCCGAGCTTAAGACAGGTAATAACGGAGGGGACAGCTGGCGCCTAGGTATGCCGCTTCTGCTTTACTCATGTACCATTCAGTCCCTCTTACTCCCACGCCCTGACCCGGCTCGCATCCTGCGTATTTTCTCATTTCGACATGCAAGAGTCTGTACCTTGTCCCACGTACGTGTTTTTGGGCGGGGTGACGGAGGACACAGGCAGAGACTACCTGGAGTAGGAATCTCGCGGCGAGGCGTTCCCTGCTGGAGATGGACATGGCCCAGGCATGTTGCTTCCATACAGCATCCCGGAGAGCACATCTTTCCAAGGCTTCCGTCTCGGAACTCTCTCGGCGAGCCTATGCTCAAAGAATAGGCCCTTCTTGTCGACGGATCGCTTGGTCTTGTGTCGAGATGATCCTCCATCGCGCCAATGCGTCGCTGCATCAGGAGCGCCAGGCGCGTGGCCATCCATCCGCGGCCAGCCCGTCTAGACCATGAGCGCTTGACATCTCCTGCCGCAGGGGAAGGGCCCGAAGGGGCTCACCTCAAAGACCATTCCTGGGACGCCCCGGGTGTGCCAGCTACTAGCCTGACCGGGCTGTCAAGTACCTATTGCTACGCTCGCGAGCCGGCGAATGAACCGACACGTACGAAGTAGCGTTTGTCCACAACGCGGCAGTACGCCACTGAAGTGTTTCAGGTAGCCTACCCAATCGCGTTGAAGGATTCTGTCGACTTCAACCAGGCATCACCCACAATCGAAAGTTGGACACACTAGACTTGTCGCGTTGACTGCATCTTTTGGATTTCGGATCAGGAGGTTGGCTTCGGCGCCGTAGTTGGGGTTGGAGCCAGAAACGAGCTCGACATGCATTGCCGAGCGTACCCTCGGATAATAGATCCGGCCAGGAGTGTTTGCCCATGCCTGCAGGTCGTGTCGTGACTGGTGGTCCAAATTGGCGACCCAGGCTGACGGCTGATGGTCGAGTGAAGGCTCAGCGTCATGGAGAGACAAGTACAGTGCTGTAAGAGATGAAAGGACGTGCTCTGTGGTGCTTTGGAACGTCGATCCGTTGACGCCGGGTGGCTGGAAGCTCGCTTCGGCAATGTCCGATCGGCGGCACGGCCCCTTCGGGTCGTTGGGGCCGGTGCCGGGCCGCCGAAGTGGAGACTGCGATGCATTCCACTCGACCGTTGACGCGCCGTCAGGAGAGCAAAAAGTCGGTACGAGGCAACGGCGCCAGCTCACGACCGCTCCCCATGAAGCTCAAGTGCAAGCTATGTGGTACTCGTGGTGCATGGCAGTGTCGCATCGGGGCCCCAAAAGGGGGCAGCTCGGTCCCAGAGGTTAGGATAGCGGAGTGGAGCTCTTCAGTCATGGCCAACGCATCCAACAAGCCTCCGCCGGACGGTTAGAGGAGTCAAACCACTGATGCTTCTTTCGGCCAGAGGCGTACCAAGTACGAGGCTGTCATTCTCTGGGCGCATCGTGATGGGCTCATGTTTCGGATCCTGTCAGAAATCACAGGCGTCTGCTCTGCCGGCAGCCACATGTACGCACGTACAGCATGTAAAGTTAGATGCAGAGGCTCCGGTTCAAAGAGGCGGTGGCCGCCTCAGACAGGCGTCCGGATCGCTGGAGGGGCGTGGCTGCTGATGGAGGTGCCGCTCATGTACGAGACTCGAGTCAAGGTACGGATCGTGACACACGCATATTGCCTTGACGCTATGTTGCAGCGCCGCGGTGCTGGACGGCCACCAGGGCATGTGCTTGATACGGCCTCGGGGGCACAGAAGCTGCAGGGGACCTGGCAACAGTCTCAGTCGTGGCGTCTGGCCCGTTCTCTTCAAGCCCCTTGCCACGGCCATGAAGAGCGATCTGGAAGATTGACATTCGTGGGAGCGCGATGCCTGCGCTCCTGAGCTTGATCCATACCTCGAGTATGTACATACAGTACGCTGGGACAAGAGGCACGCGCCCCAGGATGCATGCTGCCCCAGACGCCAGATCTGAGTTCAAGAAAAGGCGCATAGTTGGCCGACGGTCACGATTAGACGCAAGTGGCAAGTTGAAGGGCACTTTTATGGGGAAACGGCGACAGCCTACCATGCAGCTTTGACATCGCCGACGCCTGCAATTGGACCATGCGTGCAAAAGTAGGTACCTATGTATACATGCACCCGTCTTGTCTTGTCGGCAGTGGGCAAGAGCTGTTCGAGGCGAGCAACCAAGGGCGAGCTTCGACGTCCAAAGGCATGAGGCAGAGGCAGGAATAGGCAGGTACAGGTGAGTCTGTCCGAGACACATGCTCAGTGTCCCGAAGTTGATCACTTTTGATAGCTCCTTCCTAGCCTTGTTTTCTTCAAACCCGCTTGTTTCCCCCCTTGCGGATCCGAAGTCAAGTTTGGCGCGGCCAAGGTCGGTTGCCGGAAACCAAAGGAAGCTACCCACTTCGTAAGAAGGAAAGAGTTGGCGAGCGAGGGCATCTCATGCCCCGTACCTCGTTCGCGCACAGTATTGTAGAAAGAGCCTCCTGCCCCTTGTTTCCCTATGACGAAACCCCTTTCTCTTTCCTTCCACAGTCGTCCTGTGTCATGCCGCCAATGCACACAGTATTCGTAGGTACGGTGGAGATAAGGGAAACACGGCAAGAGGCACACGGTGGGAAAGAGGGAGAGCTGGAACAAGGCCGCTCTTCCGCTTGTGGCTTAGCCTCTCAGTCCAGCAGAGGCAATGGGGGAAAGCGCATCAAGGAAATACTACACGTCGTTTTTCTGGGGTACCGGCGGAAACCTCTTGCCCTGGTCCGCTGGGGCTATAATGGGGTATTGTGGGGTATTGTGGGACTTGCCATGGATGCCCCTGCCCAAGGAGAAATAATCGTCGTTATATTGACATGTTTAGGTACCTACGCGCGCCAGGCCGAGTTAAGAACATGCACTAGGTTTTTAGAAGGTGAAAATGAGCTACAACATGATTATGCTCTTAATATGATCATACAGCCCCATGACGAGGCCCTACCGGCATGTTCCTAAGCCGGCCTGGCGCGCGTAGGTACTCGGTCCCATGCGCATCCTGTACTGCAGAGTTCTTGATACAGAGTCAGCTGCCAAGCTCCGACGGCCCAGGGAGGGCCAAGAAATTTTACGAAAGCACGGGTTGCGCTTGATTCAGCGGCACACAGCAATCCAGAGCTTGCAGAACGAGGTCAATACCAATTCGCTGAGTCCAAGCCCTGACAGTCCTAGTCCCCTACGCCACCCGCGCCTCCTAAAAAAAGGGGAGGGGGCCTAGCAGGGCGGACGGATACCGTGTGACGTCGAGCGCCTACCATGACTGACTTCGGGTCCGTGGCAGTAGTGGCACGCTTAAGACCGGCGCTGACGAGATTTCCAAGAACCAGATGAAATTGGATTTCGACACAAGCCAAAAGCCGGAACCAAGCGACACCGATATTGCTCCCGCGGCACCAACCGCGAGCACGACGACTCCATGGCTTTCAATCCTTGACCTGTAAAGGTTGAGCAGCAAACGCGCTCTTGGTCTCTGGACGGCCCTCTTGGGTCTTCTCCTTGTTCTGGCTGCCGTTTCTCCCGCCCTTTGCACCTCAATTACTCGATGCGGCCTCAACCACGACTGGTCGAGACTCATGGCTACGTGTGCACATGCGAGGTGCTTCCCATTGGGGACTCATCGCCGTCCTCAAATATGGAGGCGAGTCGAATCCGAAGCGAAGAAAATCAAAAGAAAATCAAAAGAAAACTCGGGGCCTCGAGATCATCATCGAGAACAGCTTCTCTGCTCGCTTACTGCACTCTGCTGCCTCTTGCACTCTCATCTTCCCATCATCTCCCATTTCCTCTCTCGGTCTACCTCTGTCAACCAAGAGTGAAGCGGCCGAGCCGTAGGCACAGGTGGGTCCTGACGGGTAAGGCTTCCAGCTGCTAAACTCCTTACGCCAGCCTGGCTCTTGACCGAGCAGTGGCAGGGGTTTGAACCCCCGTCGTGGAGTTGGGGCAGTTCCAGCTGCTCGCCTGGCACTATTTTGTGACACCCTCTCATGTTGCTCAGTCATTGCCGCTCCCTGTCACCATCGAGGCAATATCGATCAAGCACTATTCATGCACTCTCCGCACCTCATGATTATTGGGACCCGGCTGGTCCTACTGGCCCTCTTCCTAGATAACGCCCTCCACACAGAAGGATGGTCAGAATTGGCTCTGCAGGCGGACACGCAAGGGCCCTCTTCGCCCCTCGCACCCCATCTCCACGCTAGGGTAACCTGACCGGGCGAGGGGATAATATTGTTGCCTATGTCCGAGATCTGGGAGGCGAAAAAGCAAGCAAGCTGTATCACAGAAAAAGCAAGTCTGTCAAAACATCCATGCGGCGGATGCCGGCTCCGGGCTGTCAACAGCGCCAAAGTCTGCAGGGAACTTAATAACGTGGCGCCTCGACGAGATGGGCGGTTGATCAGTCGGATACGTCACACGGCAACTCGATATGCCGTGCATTTTCGACTTTTGCAGCCGCAGCCTTGGGATCCGCACCGCTTGCGAAGGGCCGGCGCATTCATGCCCGGAGTCGTTCCGTCCCTCGCCCGGCTGGATGGCCCTAAACGATCCTCGATCAGCAATGCCGGGAAATGACCGGTAATAGCATTTGTCTTGTAAGTGCTCGGCTCTCCAACGCTCAGTCTTTGGCCGCCGGTTGGATCCTCGCCGAACTCCCCCCTTTGCCCTTGCCGAACCCGAAGGCCCGGGCTTATCGGGAGGCTACTGCGGCTCCATATCCAGCATGGTCAGAACTTGATGCGCTGGGACCCTTGCATATGCAACAAAGACGCCGTTCCCTCTTTGAACAGTCGTGCAACTCAAGCCGAAGAGTTCTACATGACTAGTCGCTAATGATGGAGGGTAGGAGGAATTGCTAATGCCCAGGAACCCGACTCTTCGACACCTTCAGAGAGGTCTCCGAGATTCCGACGTACAGTAGGAAAGACTTGACGGACACCTGTGCTAAATTTGTCGTCATAGAGAGAAGCCTTACAATCACGGTTGAAACAAGAGTTTGACTGGTGCCAGGCCGTGTCAAGCCCCAACGCAGGTGATCCTTGGATTCGCCGGGCTACTCCGCACATACTCAGAAATCACGTTCACTCTACAGGTAAGCGCGGCGACGTGAGTGGCTAGCCATCCACACAGTGGTCACTACTTACGTCGTGTGCGTCTCACTTTAGCAACCCTCCTTTGTTATTCGCCTCAAACCTCTGCTACCTTGCTTTTGCCCTTTTGGCGCCAATGTCCATCCTGTCTTTGTCTTGCCTTTGCCCTACGCCGTTGCCAAATGTTTCTCCGTATTGACAGCAAGGAACTCGGCCGGGAAGGCGATTCGTCTGGAACATCTCCTTGTCCCAGGACCCTTTCCCGCCAAGTCTTGGATCCGCGGTCTCGGATTCCGCATCCGCTCCCACCACTCCTCGGCCCCGGACTTAGAGGACGGCCGGGCCTGTTAGCCCGGTTCGCACGTCGCCAGTTGCATTCACGCCGATGATCTGATTGTGGAGAATCAGGCAGACGGCTCAAATCAACAAATTAAGCATCCGCATTACACTCCATGCTCGGCCGGCAATGAGGCCTGTCTCTCAAAACGACTCGGCGTTTGGAAAGCATTGCGCGTCTATCTCGCCCGAGTTTCGCATAATGTTTCGTCGACAGCCGACTTCTGACGAGGCATCGGTGATTCATTTTGCGCACGGTATGCCCCCCTTGCGCCTCCACCTCCTTCGCTCTGGATGGTTACACAGATGACATACTGTACAGGAACGTGGCCCAGCGCACGCGGACGGCTCTCGGTCATACATGCTGCTGACCACCTTTTCCAGTCCTCATCCAATGCCCGTTTCCACATCCTCGGGTCAGATCCGAGGGATAAAGTAAAAAGGCTGCCGGCGGCAAAAAGGAGGCGATCTCCAGCTGGCGAGGAAAAAGAGGGCATTGGGTATGCTGCACTGAGGATACTACCACACTAGTCGTGTCCGCGCAGCGCAGCTGGAAGCTGGGACCCTCAAGCAAGCACCCTGCCGGGCCTTTTCAGCCCCGAAGTTCGAACTCTGTGTCTCCTTTCTAGTTCCTCGCGTCACACTTGGCGATCAGTAACCGTCGACACTCGGCCGAGAGCGCTCAGACGCTGTGCCCAAGAATAAATCCGCTAGCCCGAGGTCTCGATAGCTAGGCCTGGATCTCCCTCCGTCCGTCTCGTCTCAGAAACCATCGGCTTTTTTTGGACCTTTTGAGTACCCGCATATCCACCTGATCTGCGCCTACCTACAGCCATTCCTCTCGTTTCAAGTGCACAAGCAGCGAGGCGGGGAACAGACTAACGGAACCGCCCTCGCCCCGATTTGTGGCGGATGGATCATATCGAAATGTGTTATTCGCTCGGATCGCCACCGCCTTGGACCGTGCAACTCGGATCCGACGACTGAGACCATCAACCGATTTATTGAACTTTTCTATTCGAACCGATGATCAGACGGCGTCTTGTGATACTCAAGACTGGACAAGCATCCAGACATACCCAGCCGGAGTCAACCCTGCAGCGTGTAAGCTCGCCCCTCCGCCTCTGGGTCAGCTTAGTCGATCCAGATAACATGCGGTGCTCTTCGCGTGCGTGTCCCCTGTTGGCGGGTCCACATGTCTCTCCTTCTCGGCCGTAAGGGGCCGCGAATGTGATGATTGCTTTCTTGTTCCATTACGAAGTACTCGCTGCAGCCTTATTCGTCCCCTTCTGCGGGCCAAAGATGCCGGTCATCAAGCCTGAGCCCCAGCGCACGCATTGCTCGACTCGAGCCACTCGACCCGGGTCACTTCCCCTGGCGAGCACCACTCCCCCGAAAGTGTAAGTCAAGCCCAGCTCACACCTGTATTTGCATTGTTCCCGGACCATGCCGTTCTTGTCTTGAATTCATGTTTCCCTTGGCCCATCCGTTGCCGCGCACACGCCTCCAACAACGTCCCGCAAGGCTGGATGTACAGTACGCGAACGAGCTTGAGGTTCCTCAATCAGTCAGCCGCGCTGGAGTCCTGCGCCGTCGAGGATTCCCCGAGTCCTAACCTCATTTAATTTGCACGGGGTCCCTTGCCTCTTTCTGAACCTGGAAAAAAAGCACATACAAGTCCAAGACAAAATGTGTAGCGTATCAGCAGGCCAGAGCCCCGTCGCCCTATCGGCCGAATGAATCGAGACAGCGGAGGCCGCTGCCGCTTGCGAGAGACACGGGGGTCCTGTCTCTGTCTGCTCTCGCGCTACCGCGACACGCCCAGCCATCTATCTCTCTTGATGCGCACCAACAGGCCAAACCCGCCGCTGGCGCGAATTGTCGATACCCTTTTTGTGCCTGTCAAAAATTCTGCCTTGCCGCTGCCCGCATACATGCCGCCTCCCTCTCTCCCGTGTCCTTCCGCCTCTCCTGCCCGCATGGAATGTCGAACCAAGAGTGGACAATAGGGGCAACCGAACAGGGTACAGTGACGCCCTGTCTAAGCCCTGTCGAGTGCGCTTGCAGAGTAATGTGAGAGGTGGCGCCTTGTCTCTCAAGGACCGGCCGTGTCCCGGCCGCTTTTGAGGCTTTCCCATCCCCCTTTAGGCTTATCATCAACGTCTATCCTCGGGAGGACACAATCCGACCTGGCTCGTCTCGGCCGGCCGGATAGGTTGAGACGGCGTACCAAGCGGCTGCGCGATTGTGCCAACATTCGGGGGCTTCATCCCAAAAGAGGCCAAAAAGAAGGGAAAATCCATGACGTTACTACATGGTTCGCGTGCACCATGCCGTCTCCAGACTGTGCGACCAGGTACACAATACGACAGGACGTCCTTTCTGCTGTGCCCCGGACGAAATACATAGTTGGGGGTGAAAGTGCCAGCCCTTCAAGGGCCCGAACGGCCGCGGTCCTACAAGACGTGTCATATCTTGATTTCTTGACCCTTGCCACCTCTCGCAAACGCCGCATACATATACCAGTGTATTCGTACTCACATAGTGTCCCAAGTGGTATGCTGTATGTATGCAGCTACAGACACGCCCAGTACAGAGGGAGACGATCCTGGTGACACCTTGATCGGGCCGGTACAAGACGCAACACACTGTTGGCCATGCTTTCCATGTGGACTCAACGTGGGTGCGCGTGTGTGACGGAGGGTGAGCATCTTGCCCTGTCTTCCAGTATTCCCGAGTCTGTCTGTTGCCTGGGTCGGGCTTTGACTGGGGGCCTTGAAGCCAGCACCGCAGGGCGAGTGACATTACATGGGAGCACGTTGTACGTCCAGACCAGAACCCGGCCGGCCGTTTCCCCGGCAGTCGGCAGCATGCACGCCCAACTGTCGGCTGTACATAGGTGCACTGTCCGTGGGCGCGTGGGTTGTCGAAGGCGACAAGTAGCAGCCACGGCTGCACCAAGGGTAGCACCCCGATGCTCACTCCGCTACAGGCCCCGGTCCCGGGCCTCCGAGACCTATCTCTGCCCCCACTCCCTTCCCGCTCCATGGATTGACTTTTTCCGGGTTGGCCTACGCGAAGGAGACGGAGAGGTGAAGGCCCAAGTGGGCGCATGTGTACCTGGGGGCTCGAGAGACGTGAAGCAAGAGAGACGTGAAGAAAGAGAGAGGGCGAGAAAGTCATGACATACCAGGCCGCCCGGGCTGACGCCGCCCGGCTTGTTCTTGTCGTGCACCGCTCACATGCCATTGGGGGCTGCCGTGACTTGTTCCTAAGCCCTTCTGGAGCTGGAGGGGCTTCTAGGCCTTGCTCGAGCCAGCTAGTCGCCTGTCTCTCCTTTTTGCTCCGGGCCGAAGCCGGCTGGTAAGCCCCAAAGTCGGGGGAAAGGAACGAAGGCCTAAGCCCGATTCTACCGCTGCGGTACCAAGTACGCGAGCCCGACTTGCTGCGCAGGCCGTCTCTGCCGCCATGCGGCGGTACCACCTGGGACTCCGTCGAGGCGAAGGCACCCCTCAGCCCTCGATCCCCAATGTTCCAGAGGGGACCTGCGCGGGCCGCCTCGATTGCGTTGGCAGACCTGGCCGCCGCTTTTTTTTTTTTTTTTAGTTTGGGCCCTTCCAATCACCAGAGTCGTGCCAAAAACAAGGACCAAGCTCTCGGCCGTGTCTTCTGGTCCTCGGTCGATCAAGTGACTTTGGTCGAAGCTCTCGCCCCTCGTCGCCGCTGCCTTTTCTGTACCCGAGAATACCTAATTCCCACCTGCTACGTACCCCGTACTTGCCGCACCGGTTGATTACACCCTCCCCTCTGACATGCCATGTCTCTCGACACCCTCACGCCCCCCATTGCCTCGCAGACGCCCCCCCTCTTTCTCCTCTTCCAGGCGGATAGCTCACCCCGAAAAGGGCCCCAGGCAAGGCCAACTTGGGGCGGGTTCCCTAGTGGGCGATAATGCTACCCCACCATTTGGCGGAGCCCAGCAAAGAGCAAAAAAAGCAGGGCGATGCTCCTGTTGCAGCTGGTCCCTTGTCGCGGATTGCGCCAAACCGTCCTACTAGGGGGGCCTAAAAGTCGGCCCCCCGCACTTGATTCTCAAGCACGGGGGGTCAATTGACCAGGAAAGGGTGCGCTGACCGGGAAAATCGGGGTACATAGAAAAAGCCAATTTCTCATAGTAAAAATAGAGCGATTGAAGTATCGTTTTTCCCCCCGTAAGCGCATACACCCCGTCAACCTAATTATCTACAAGAATATTATCAAATGAGGGCATCCGCACTCGGGGCTGCCTCGTTAGCATCTTCAACTTTGATAACCTCGTTCTCATCGCCTTCTGCCTCTATATCATGGATTTGAGTAATCTCAATGCCGTCAACCTCGAGAGAAAGCGCCTTACGGCTGCTAACGCGATCGTGATACTCTGTGGCGAGCAATAGCACCGCATCGTCAATAATATCGACGTCATATTCCTCGGGCCAGGTGAAACTATTCACGATCTTTCCTTTGTGCTTGAGCTCGCGAAAAAGGCGATAATGTAAGCAGAGCTGTTCCGGGTTATCTAAATACGCGCGGAAGTCCGCCTTCGTAAGGCCGCCTCGTCGCCGCATCTCCGATAACCTCCACTTCGTGACACTATTCCGAGCAACGCTTCTAAGATCGCGCATCCATCTTCTCACGAAGGGAACCTCTTCACGAGACCTCTTTTTTCGTATCCGGCGCGCCTCATCTTCTTGTGAAGCGCGCCGGTTATATTCATCGCGAGCCACCCGCACCCGAGCATCGTGGACACTTAGGGGGCCGAAGCGGGCAACAACTTGGGTGCCTTCTTTTAACGTAGATCGCCGCAGCTGCTTCTCTTTGATGATAGCCATCTCAGACGTGGCCATAATGCCATTCAGAGCGAGAATGCGCCCAGCGCGATTGGCCTTCGAAAGAACATGCCTGACTGACGGGGTCAACGGCACATCAGACTCGAGGCATCCCTCGATCCGTATCTTCACGTACTGCTGAAGCTGCGCAAGGAGCATCAAGCTGTGCTTTGGTGTTGTGACGCTATTCCAATCGAATAGTGGCTTCGTTAGGGGCGTGCGCGGCGCAGGGGCACAACGCGTGCCCCTTGGTGTGACCGCCGCTTCGAGTGCCCTTATGATATTCTCGTCATATTTCCCGGCGCCTACAGCGCCGGGAAGATCTTGCTTATCCACATCCTGAGTCAATGAAGATAACGCATCTTGAAGCTGATCAAGAACTATCGCCGGATTGTACGGGAAAAGGCCGCATTTTTCCCAGGATGAGAGTATCGTGTGTTTCTTAAAGGATCGTGTGCGAATCTCTTGAAGATGATACAGGAAGTCGGTCTTATTAAAGTCGGCAGCGCCGTCGGCGATCTCGCGATACAACACTTGTTGATGCCAGTGTTTATACGAGCGGAAAACACCAACATCTAGGGGTTGGAGATAATGCGTGAGATGCGGCGGCAACGGGAAGAGCTCGATATTGTGATCGTGACAAAAGTGAACTATCTCCACTGTGAAGTGATTATCACAGCCGTCCATAAGGATTAGCCTCGTATCGGTCTTGACCCGGGGCCTCGTGTGAAGCTCGAAGTGTTTAATCCATTCGATCGCGATAATATCATTAGTATACCCCTTCGGACTAGTCGTGATAATTGTATCGCCGTCGAGGTCGTTGTCGACCCAGCGGACTGGGATTTGAACGCCTGGGAGAATTAGGAACGACGGAATCACCTCTCCAGAGGCAGATATAGCCTCAATTGCGGTCACAGAGACAGTATCGTGTGCGTCAGTTAATACGGGCTTGTCTATTTCGTTGAAAGTCCACAGGAATGTCCCCTTCTGGAGGTAGCCAACCATAAAGCCGGTCTCGTCGAAGTTCCAGATGTTGTCGCGTTTGATGCCGTGATCGGCGATAAAGTTAGACCAAGCCTTAAAGAAGGCATCAACGCTAGCCCGGTCTTGCATAGCTTTACGTTTAGCGTCTCTAGAGACTGCCCTCCGGCGGTGGAATATATCCCTATGCCGTCGCATGAAGCGTTGAGCCCAAGATCGCGATGCCCTCGTCTCTCTCTCCTTAGCACGCAGAATAGTGTTGGCGTGCTGTTGAAGCGATCGCCGCTGAATGTGGTGACCTTGAATAATCCGACGATGTGCCCAACATATCACCTCGGCCTCTTCTTCCGGCTGTAGTAGCGTGAAGTTGCCTCCATTCTTACTCACCGGGTGATGCCCCTTTATACGAGACCAGAGTCGTTTATACGGCACACACAGCGCAATAGCGGCAGCCTTAATCGTAGGGTAATAACCCTCTTGGAATAGCTCGGCCGCCGCAACGGTGCGCGTCTCGAGGTTTTCCGCAGTATTCTTCGAAAAGATTGTCTTCCCTGTATCCGAATTAATCCACCTATCAATGGCAGACTCCTCATCGCAATCAGAAGACATCGTGATAGTTTGAGCGCGATTGGAATTAAATTGGAGTTTTGGCGATATTGCGAAGTTGCGGCGACGCGACGCATCTCGTCGCCCTACCGACCGTTACGCGATAGCTTCACATTCTTAGTAGAATAGGTGGGGAGACTTGATGCTAGTACGAAGGGTTTGCAGCTAAAATAGTCTACCTACCATTACACACAATTTGGCGTGGAAAAGAAGTAGCTACGTTCCGTTTCCCGGTCAGCGCACCCTTTCCTGGTCAATTGACCCCCCGTGCTTGAGAATCAAGTGCGGGGGGCCGACTTTTAGGCCCCCCTAGTAGGCTTCCTTACCCTTTGGCTCGCCTGGCTTGCTGCAACTGATTCTTGTGCCTGCCCGAGGCCCTTTGACACGCAGCAGCCCGGCCGAGTGAGAAAAGGAGGGGGGTTTTGGAAAGTGTCAATCGTCGTTCGAAATAGGGAACCATTTTTTTCGTTTTTGTTTTTCGCATCCATCGGATAACTCGACCACATAAGCACACGCTCTCTCCTTCGCCTCCTCTCGCTTCATCTTGGCCTGATTTTCATTTCTTCCCCCAGCTGCCGTGGCGTCCAGTCGGCAATGGGTCAGAAATAAAACGTGTCCCTGTCTTGCTTCCTGTTCTGGCACATCAAGATACATTGGCAAACTAGGGCGTGACAGATCCAGAGGGCCCGGCCTAGCTCTCGGCCCCGACTCTCAAACTCGCCGATTCGCCTGTCTCTGTTCACACCTCCTCTCCACAGATCGTCCTCTTGATCCGACGTTTTGTTTTTCCTTGCAACCGCTCTTGCTCCTTGATCTACTCTTGCGCCGGACGAGCCCTCCCCGAGAGCTTCCCTTCTGTCGTCGACCTCCTCTACGCCTCTTCTTTTTTGCCTTCCCGTCTCCCACCTCTCCTCCGGGGCATTACAAGACGACGTTGTCGGAATATAAAACCCCAGCTCGACTTCGACCTCGTCCAACTCGCAACCAACCGTCCTCCAGGCCATAACCATCGGCACTGGGCCCTCCCTGTTATTCGTCACATAAGAATCATCTCTCCTCCCTATTCACGACAAGATCCGTCTCGCGCCGCCATCTTCCGTCTCCTCTCGCGCACCCGGTGCTTCCTTGCGCTCGTCCCTCATTCCCGAAACTCACCACTCTTTCTACCGTATAATACGCAGCAATGGGTTCTCTACCGGGCTCGCCGTGCCACGGCGACGTCGTCGACATTGGCGGCAGCGCGCTGCACGGCAACGTCGGAAAGAGACTGATTCGAGCCCTGACGGCCGCGCATCCGCCTCATGTCAAGGCGACGCTTCCCGATGAGTTACTCTACGACGACACCGGCCTGCCCATCTGGAACGACATCATCTCAACGCCAGAGTTCTATCAAACCCATGACGAGACCACTTTGCTTAGAAACCACGGTCAGGAAATCGTGCAGCGTGTCAAGGCCGGTGTTACCCTCATCGACCTCGGAGCCGGGTTAGTAGCCCTTACGAACCCGTCAAGCTGTGCCCGCTTGACACGTCGATTGGTTGATTTTTCATCACGGCAATGGCAGTTTCGCTAACCTGCATGGCCGAACGCAGAGACACGCGCAAAGTCGAGCACCTGCTCGCCGCGTTCGAGGCCGCCCGCAAGCCTGCTACGTACCTGGCGCTTGACATCTCCCGAGCCTCGCTTGAGCACAACATTGCTTACCTGGTCCAGAGGCACTCGGCGCCAGGCTCCGTCGTCAAGTGCGCCGGCCTCTGGGGCACCTTTCAAAACGGTAAGGACTACGTAAACGGCATCCGGTCGCCGCGCCTCCTGCTCTCGCTCGGCTCCGTCCTCTGCAACGACCCGTGGCCCGACGCCCTCAATCACCTCAAGTTCTGGGTCAGAACCATGCGGCCAGACGACGTGCTCCTCGTCGGCATGGACGCGCATATGCTGCCCCACGACGAGGCCAAGATCTGGGCGGCCTACCACTCGCGCGAGGACCTCTACCGCCGCTTCTTCCTCAACGGCTTCACGCACGCCAACAAGCTCGCCGGCGAGGAGTGGTTCCGCGAGGACGACTGGCACTTTGGCGCCGAGCTTGAGCGGGAGCCGACGACGCGCCACCGCTTCTTCCTGCGCGCTAGGCGCGACGTCCCGCTGCCGAAGCTCGGATGTGTCATTGCCGCCGGCGAGGAGCTTGACTGGTTCGATTCCCACAAGTACGACGAGAACGGCGTCCAGCTCATGTGCTCCAAGGCCGGGTTGAGTGTCATTGATATCTGGCAGGCCCCCGGTTCAGAATTCCGTACGTCAAGAGAACCCCAATTCCAACTTCATCAAGACTTCGTCAACTGTGCTAATACACAAAAATTCCAGGCCAGTATCTGCTGAAGATAAAGGACAAAGACGAAAAAGAGGACGCAGATAGTGCGGTTTCGGGTATCTGTTGAATCGAGGGGAAAAAACCAAAGAATGCAAAAAGGGAAAATAAAGGCAAAAAACCGTCCACACGTCCCGAACTCAGAGCATTTCCTAGCTGGCCCATGTTGCCCATCCCAAATTAGAGAGGTAGAGCACCCAAGCACAAGTGGCTTGGCCCATTAGCCGCCGCGACACATGATTTCGTTGCTGCAATAGACGTCCTTTTTTTAAACTTCCAACTTTCCTCCCTCACGTCAAGCAAAGCACTTCATTTTCCCGCCTATCCACTTCCCGGACAAGCTGCTCCCACCAAGCGTGTCGAAGCCCAATATGATTGGCCAACTCTACACTTGCCGGCGGTTCAATCTCGATATCGATCCATTGCCATATTCGCTGTAGTACTTCGTAAAGCGGAGGTACGCTCTGTTTCGGTTTTGATTGTCAGCAAAAACTGATAGTTGACAGCTGGCGTAGCCCAGGGGGCGAAAACAGCTCCACTTACACTTCTGACCGGAGTCGAAACCACCTCGTCGAACCAGTGCCTCGAGACATTGCGATGTTCCGCGGCCGTTCCCAGCATGCCGAGCAGGAAGACGGGAAACAGGGGTGCCTGGGCCGTGAACTGATAGCCCGACGTGGGCATGATGCGGATGCACCTTGCCAGGTCAGACAGGTTCTCAAGTACGGCTGGATGATTCCGAGGAATTCTACTCGTCATTAGTCGAGGCTCGGAAAAGCGGAAACTTCATCTCACCAACCTCAGCACGCGGCACTGCAGGTAGACAATCGCCATCAATCTCCACGCCTCTGCCGTGACGTCGGTCATCTCGGCAGATGAGCCAATCATGTAGCCATCTGGGACCGACCGAACCCACTCCGTCACTGACGGGCCGGCCTTTGCCGTTTCCCAGTCTTTCGATTCGGGGCTCCATTGGCGCATCTGAATGAGCTCTGCATGCAGGTATTGTGTCGTTGTGGGCACAACAATGTTTCCAGGGTCCTGCTGCAGACGAGCGGCGCAGTACGTGATTTGACTCATCATGTGCAACAGCTTCTTGGAAAAGCCGCAGCCACCGTGAATCTGATACATGTCTTGTTCCGTGCCGTAGAGAAGCCAGCCGAATCGTGACGTCTCATATTCCGGATCAAACGTATCTGGTGATGGAAGCCTCATCATTGGTTGCGCCAAGATCATGGCTCGGCCGACGATGATGGATTGAGAAATTCGGAGAGATGATAGCTGAGCATTTGATCGCTTCCAGAAGCGCGAGCCGTGATCTGTCGCCTGGAGAAACGTCTCCCCATGCTTGAATCCCGAAAGCCAACGGGGATTGTGTGGCTTTCTAAGCCGGCGCTCGGTCAGAACAATCTGGTCAACCGAGTTAGCATACCTTGTGCAAAAATATCAGCCAAGACCCGGGAATCTCGCTTCAACTCACATCTTGCATGGACAGAATGACCGCCATTGTAATGAGTTCATTTGCCAGACCCTCGTTTTGACCAGTTGTTGGGTCATTGAGCAAGCGGCTGAATCGCAACTCCGCCTCGCAAAATCGTTCGTTGACTCGTTTTCGAATGCTATCAATCGGTTGATAATCATATATATAGATTCCGGCTAGGCTCTGGATTGCAGCGCGTACTCCGTCACTTTTATGCATTTGAGCGAAATCTTTCAACCACAAATTGGTTTCCAAGAGTACGCTTCTACCCGGGCACCAGTTTCGAATATCTTATGTCTCGCCATTAGCATTATAGATTATCCATGGGGGGAGGGGACAAGACGATGCTTAACGGACCCACGTACAAAAAGTCCAAAATTTGCGGTCCGTCTGATCCATTTGCGCTTCGTAGCCAAACAGATTGGGAACTTTGCGCGGAGCACCCATGGGCGCCAACTCGTTTGAGCCCTCACCACCGGTAGTTGCTGCCGCATCTACCTCAACAACTTCGATTTGTTCAAAGCTCGTCGAGGATACTGGGCCATGGAGGAAATTGGTGAAGTCAAAACTCTGATCGACCTCATTGAAAGATATTGGTGTGATGGACGCGGCCGGTGACGGTCCCAAGGGAATCAACGACGAGCATGGTGTATCCGCAGTCTCGGGGTATGAAACGATCGATTCGGTGACGTTTGGAGAATCACCGCCGGGCGACTCCCGCCCGACAGAGTGACGCCGAGAGTCCTTCTCTTTGGGCCAGTTGAACTTAATGTACCCATTGACTTTGCCATCATATGGTCGACTGAAGCGGCGTTTTTGGGCCTCACCAAAGTTACCCACACAGTCTTTAAAGGGACTTACGAGCAAAAGACTGTTCGGCGACTTTGGCGAAGATTCATCCTTGACTTGACTGGATAAGCCAGTAAGATTTGAGCCACCTGACGCATGAATCGAGTAACGCGGTCGTTTTTGCAAACGCGAAGAGGTCGTAGATACAGAGGCTCGCGTTGGACTTAATGGAAATGTGTCGAGGTCTGCAGCAGGGAGGGCTGCCTTTAAGTTAGCGCTCGAACTCAACCCCGCACCATAACCTGTATATCTTGACGATCTCAGGGAAGACACGATATAATGCGCATCTCTGCCCCGCGCTCACTGTGCAGTGCGGCTTGGAAAGGATGAGAGGAAAGCGTGGGAGCCAATCGGGCTAGTACGGAGGGTAGCTATTGGAAGGCAGTGATGGTCTCACGTACCACCTTTGCCTTAATCTTGGTGGATTATTGCATGGTTCCAAGACGAATTCAGTATGGCCGCCACAGAACACTGCAGTGACGGGAGAAGTGGAAGTCATGAAAGCCTAGTTAGGGAGAATTCGGGTGATGTGCATTGCGATATCAAAACAGACGATGCATTGGAAGGTGATGGATCTGTAGGACCATGCTTATGCGTTGAGGATGATGAGATCGAGAAGAGATAAAGGACTTAACTCAGGGCGAGCTGCTTGTGCATGGCCTGCGTATGGTCGACGCCACAGCAAAGATTGGACAAGGGCAAGGGTGAGGCGATGGGAAGAAAGAAGTGTCAGACACGCAGCCAGCCCTAGTCAAGGCAAGGGGTGACGAGTCAGGTATGAGAATAGGCCTTGGAGAATGGGAAGGGAATAAGGATCTGAAGTCGTGCCACAACACTTGTCAACTGACGGCGTTCATTGAGGTGTCAATCGAGTATTACCCGGCCGCGGAAGTAGTTTCCAAGGGGAGGGCGCATGGTAAGTGTTACAGGGTAGTGACAAGTGAGTGACGAGAAGGTATTAGGCGACCTCTCCGAATGGTTAAGAATGCAAAATGGAGAAAATCCTCACCTGAAGATACCGATTGTAGTGTCGGCGCAAGAGGCTCAGCCGGCGTTGATGGCGCATGGTAGGGATGAAAGGTGTTGTTACCAGAGCTCGAGGACGGCGGTAGGAGACCTAGGACCATTTGCGACGAAGGTAAACCAGGCGCCGAAGGCCACCTCCACGAGTCGTCGGGAAAGCTGGCCCCGCCACAGGCTGCCCAAGGGGTGGATGGCTCTGTCGTCGTTGTTGGCACGGTAGCCATTACGAGGTTCGTGGGAGAGTGTACATGCTCAGGCGTTTCTCGAAGGTGAGGCGGGATGTCGTCAATCGTGTCAAGGTGTGGCGGATCGAGGTGAAGCGAGCGATGTCGATTGATGCGTTGCGGCCGATGAATATGAGTAGATTCCAAAGAAAGATTGTTGAGCGGAGGAAAAGGCTGCGGCGGTAGACGTGTCGCCTCTCCGAATACACCACTATTGGCGTCGATTGTCGGCGAGGCCCCATCAGGCGGACATGGCAACGGCAGCACTAGGGAGGGCTCTGTGAGAGACAAGGGCGAGTTGCCGTGAATCTGGGTCTGGTCGTCGGGGCTTTCGACAGCGTGTGTCGGCGGCGGCGCTTCGATCTTGATGCGCTTTGCGGGGCGGCCGTCGTCGCGAACAACCGAGTCTCCCATATGCATGAGGACGAGCGTAAATGGTGCGCTTAAGTGCTTTCCTCACGTGATTACGCTTCTGCCAGCGGCACGACGGATGCCAAGCGAAGCCTGGCCCCTAACGGAGGGCCTCCAGTACTGGAGACGAGAGTGTCCGAGTGCCTCGTCGTTTCTGTGTCCGCACGTCGCCGGAGCCCCGACGGAGACACCATGGGGCAAGGACACGGAGTCAGACAGACCCACGGGATACGGCAGCACGGCCGAACCCAGATGGGATGTCGGCGAGCCGATGCCAGGCACAACGGGTTGGTCTAGGAGACGGAAGCAGACGCTATCAGGTCTGGCAGACGTTGGCTGACGGGTACGCAAGATGCGGTACCTGTCTTGTCCGACTTGAGCGATATGTCAAGAGTCAGGTAGACAAGAGGGCCTATCCTAGGTAGGCAAGGAACTCAGAGACACACCTAGATCGCCGTTAGAGCCATGTACCATTCAGGCTTGGGTGGGCGTGAGGGGAGGGCCTGGGGGACGGTGAGCAGTGAGCACCGATCGTCACTTACCTGCCAACGGTGTCGTCGGGTGAGGTGCGGATGCCGCGCCGCCAACAGCGGCAGCAGCAGCAGCCAAGGACTGGAGCTGGGCCTGGGCCTGGGACCGGGACCGGGACCGGGACTGGGGGCCTGTGATTCTCTAACTCGGATGGGAGCCGAGTAAGGCATCGGCCGTGGGGCAGGGAACAAGTCGCGGCTCGAGCACAAGACAGGAGGTGAGCCAACAGAGGGGAAGAGCGATTTGTGCCACAGCAGTGGAGCACGAGAGCCCGAGATTGGCTGGGAGGGGGAGTTCCGTGGCGGGTGGCCGGGCGGAGGGGCAAAGTTGGGCTGATTCCGCCGTCAGGTCAGCGTGTCGCGATGCTTCCTAGGCAGCTGCTTGGTGCGCGGGAGAAAGAGGCTCTGGGGGGCGGAATGGCACCGGGAGGCGACGCGCGGGCGCTGGTGACAGGAATCAAGCGGATGACCGGTAAGAGTGGAGTTAACCGAGCCGCAGAAGGTGTGGGGGGTTCGTTGCCTAGTGCCCTGCGCGAGCTAGGGGAGGGAGAGGAGAGAGGCAAGATTGACGAGACAAGACGAGACGGGGGGACGTGAGAGGAGGAGAGAGATGAGGAGACAGCCGAGGAGAAACCCGGCACGACAGCGGGCGACAGAGGTGGCTGATGGGACGAGCGGGCAAGAGAGGCCAGGGTATGAGATTTGGGGAGAAGGAGATGGGGAAAAAGATGGAGGGAGAGGAAGGAGCGTCCAGGTATGTACATACACAAGGCACGATACTTGCAGTACGTGGGTTTACTGTACGAAGGTTGCGCACAAAAGTTTTTTACCATTCACAAGTCACCATGAGCCCCGCTCACCGTGCGCATAGGGAAGCCGCTTACAGTGGGGAGACAAAAGTAACGACTAATGCAGTTTCGGGGTACTACCCTATACTAAGACTTAGAGCTTTAAGCTAGAATTACTAAGCGAATTCGTAGGTTAAAAAATAAAAAGATATCTTTTTATATAAAGATACTAGTCTTTTATAAGTATTTAAAATATTTAGCTTATTAGCATCTTTATTTATGTAATAATAGTAGTTAAAAGTATAGAGTAGTTTTTTTAAAGGAAATCTATACTAAGTTTTAAAAAGATTAAATTAATACTAAGATAAATTATTAAAATTCTAAATATAATCTTTCTAATTAAAAAAATACTTATTATATACTATATATAAGCTATAAGTAGTATATACTTTTATAATAATATTATTTATAATAAAATATAAAACTTTAATACTTTTACTTTTTAAGAAAAAACCTACTATTTCTTAAAAATACTATAATTATAAATATAAAAGAGATATAATTAAAAGAATAAATTTATATAGTAAGTAAATAGCTATACTTTATATATTACTCGCTTTTAGAGTTTAACAAAGTTATATAAGCTAGTTATGGGTTTTAATAAAAAGTATAGACTTTTTTTACTACATAAAAAGTTCTAGGTTTAGGTTTAACTTAATAAAATATACTTTAAAAGTAATACTTATACTCTAAAAAGAATATTTAATAAAGATAAGTTATTTTAATATATAAAAACAGTTTTAATTTATTTTTTTATATTATATAGGTTAAGTTATTATATATTAAAAAAGTAGTATAAAAAATTCCTTTAAATTTTAATTTATATTTTAAAGCAATATTAAATATTATATATAATTTTAATTTAAGTTATTACTTATATATACTATATATTAGCTACTTTACTATAAGCTAGTAATTTTTCCTTTTTATAATCTATTTTAAGTAGCTTTATAGGCTTAAATTTGTAATCTACTTTTTGCGGGGAAAAGTCGCCCGATCCGGATTAGGCGGAACTTTTGTCCACCTACTGTACATACACATACGTGATCAACGTGCCTCGTTTGTCTAATTAGGAAACATATCTTCTTCCTCAACTTCATCCTCCCAATCAGAGCCTTCACGTTGGCCCTTTTTGGTAGGCAAAGGCTGTGCAAGCAGAGCTTCAATCTCTCTGTAAAGAGCCCCTCTTTCCTGATTGGTCATTTCGGGCGGGCTTGAGCCTTCCTTATACTCGTTGCCCCCTTTTAATTGAAGTACCCATTGGATATTGCCGGGCATTCGTTCCACAAGCCTTTGCAACTTCTCCTGAGGCAGAGCCTTCCACTCTTCGTGCCAGCGAGTTACAAGCTGAGCCCTCGAGAACAATGCCTTTTTGCTGCCAGTTCGGCGCTTCAGCATGTACCAGGCTGGCTCAATAGGCGAGAGATCCGGCGAGTTGGGCGGCCAGGTGAGACAGACGAATCCACGTTCTTGCCAGAGCTCCTTATTCCTCTGACTTGTGTGGGCAGCAGCATTATCCTCTTGAGCCAGCCAGTCGGACCCAGGTAGGCCTTCCAGAAAGGGAAAGTACAGAGGCAACAGGACCTCGTGCCTATAGCGAATAGCATCAATGCCGCCTTTGCTGCTGCGCACCCATTTGCCTGTTTTCTTCGTAAAGCGCCAGGCTGGCTTCTTGCCTGGAATTTGCTTATTCAAGCGAATTCGTCGAACGCCATTAACCAGCTCCCACTCTGTCTTCAGAAGCGGCTCTTGCTCTTGGTTCCAGCGTTTAACCTCATCGTCGTATTTCTTCTTTTGAGCAGCTGTTTCGGGGCCCCAAGCATAAGCCGGGCCTTTATGATCATAGGTGAAGCAGGCCCAAAACATGAACTCCTTTCGTCCTTTCCAGCGAGCCTTTATATTATGCGGATGATAGGCTTCAGAGGGTAGGCGCCAAATTCGTCGTTTTCCGCGGACCGAACCAAGGACAACCGAAGTCTCATCGCTCCAAATAACCTTCTTCCACTCCTCGAGGGACCAATCGCGGCGTTCCCAGGCAAATCGAAGCCGCGTTAGCTGTTGCTTCGCATTCAAGCCGGGCTTGGTCGTTAATTTGACGTTAGAATAGCCCTGCTTCCGGAGCCAACGCCAGAGAGTCATCCGGCTAGCTGACCAATCGTATTGCTTGAGTAGAGCCGTACTCAGCTGATCGAGTGAGAATTGCCTAGTCGTACTATTCTGGGTTAAGGTCCGAATAACCTCCTTTCCCCGGTCTTCTGTGACTATGACTGGCCGGCCGGACCGCTTGGCATCTTCCACATAGGTTTCCAGAACCTTGGAGCCGCGCTGGAAGCCACGTGCTCTTGCCTTTCTGAGCAGGGCATTGAACGTAGCTCTCGTTAGGCCTGATCTTAGGGCAATATCACCGGTCGGAAGGCCTTGATTCCAAAGTTCCAGAGCAATCGACCTTTGCGCAATCGTTGAATGCTTCCTATCATGGCTTGCCTCGGCATGCAGCTGGCCTGATTGGGAAGTCGGAGGCTCGGGGGTCTCGGTCTTGACATCGGGGGGTTCGGCGGCAGTAGCAGCAGCTGCCGCTGCCTTAGCCTGGCTTCGTGTTTGAGGCATTAGCGCGCTTTGGTCGGTTCCCGTGCATTACATTGGGGAGGGGATCCTCGCACACGATTTACTAGCCTTACTTAACCCTCTTCGGACGGGGTAAGGGGGAACAGTGTGAACTACTGGGAAAAAGTACTTTGCACGGTGAGCGGGGCTCATGGTGACTTGTGAATGGTAAAAAACTTTTGTGCGCAACCTTCGTACAGTATGTATGTACGCCGATGAGGGCTTCAAATGTGTGATGGCTGCTGAAACACGTTTTTTTTCTCGCCTTGGTTTCCGAGCCAGCTTTGCCTCCAATACCAGCTGCCTACATGCGTACGAGCCCGAGGTAGCAGACGAGTAACAGGCCGGGGGAGGGATTGTTGGACACAAGAAGACGGGTGGAAAGGGGCGGATCGCTGGGTATAACTGTGACATGGCGCCAAAATAGACTGCTGGGTGACGGCAGTGACAGCAGCGACCGGCAGGCAGGCATCGCAGGGGTGGGGGCCCGTTGCCGATTCTCCAGGACCAAAGGAAAGTCGGGCCTTGCACTCTCTTGCTTGTGCATTCGGACAAGTCGCCGCGGCGATGCTGCTGTCCATGTAGCCATGGTTGGTTCGCCGACAGGTCGCAGGTGGATAAAGGAGGCCATCGGGAGGCATCCTCGTGCTTCTTGCAGCTTCTTCTCTGCCTGCATGTTCTCCAGGGTCCTCAGGGTCTTTTCGGAGGATTCGGCACTGTGCTGTACCGCATGTGCTCGTGCCACGGTTAAATGCAAGCCGACTTGGCTCCTTTGCCTGTCATTTGCCGCATTCGATTTCCGCGTCGCCCCCTAAGCTCCGACGCCGCAACCTGGAAACGTGCGGCTCCCCGAGAGCGGTTCATGTGCCAAGCTGGCGTGCGCATGTAACGGCGTTCAGAGACGTGTTCCGGCCTTGGAGACGTCATCGTCACTCGGCCGTTTCTTGGGCGGTAACTTGAGGAGCTGAAATGTGCGCAACATGTATGACGCATTTGACGCGGCTGCAAGTGTCCTGAGGTAAGCGAGTCACCATGGCAGCATTTGGAGCCTGCTCGCTCATTGACGCTCATTACGTAAGGTACTTGGTGTCGTCGAGGATCCAGTACGGCAGAGCATGGGATAGAGCATGCGCGCGCTGTACAGTGTGCGCGTGACCGCGAGGAACGGAGCGAGAGACAAGGTTGCACGTGCTGGGCCATGGCAGTACGGCTCCGTCTGGCTACTCGAGCGATTCCGTGCAGACGTTGCAAGACAAAGGGGACACGGGCCGCCTTACCGGCCAATTACGTACGGCCCGTCCCCCTCCAAGCGGGGGACAAAGACATTCTGTACTTCGTACTGTGCAGCTTTCTCCCCCCGGGCACGTCCAACCGATGCCCGCCGACATGTCACCAGCAACAGAGCACAGCATCTGTACCGTCGTAGCTCCCGCTTACAACGGAGTAACAGATAAGCCCATCTCGAGCACACCACTCGAGTCCCGCTTGGCAGGCTGAAGCTTGGCCCGTCGCTCAGCAGTGGCATTTCGCCATGGAGAAGCCTCCTCCATCGCCAGCCCCCCACATCCTCCGCACGTGCTTGGTCTGCCAAGTTACCATGTCGAGACTCCGCTGCCCCGTGGATTGCCAGATGATGGCCTGGAAAGGGGACGGGCGCCCGGAATGTCGTCCTGGGCGGGCATAGAGCGCTAAACCGTCAGCACTCGGCTCGGTGATGCCGGCTAGCGAAGGCGGACCATCCGGCAGAGGCCACGGACGTCGGCTTTCCTTGCCCAGCTTTCTTTCGCGTTGCGAGTTGGCGGCCGTTGAGCTGACAGATCCCTGCACTTTGTCCAGTCGGCAGGCTTGGCATGTCGTCGACTCGTCAGGCGCGGCCAGGTCACAAGTGGGACGACGACGATTCCGCGGCTTGGCCCTCAGATCCCTGCTAGCCTTGTTGTCTCTTGTCTCTCTCAGTCTAAAAAAAAACACTACTTGCCGTTTTACTCTAGCCAACAGATGCATTTTGCGAAATCGGGGCCACAGTCGTCATTGTCAACGACCCCGACCTCTACCTTCCCGGTGCGACTTCCGCGGTGTCTTGAATCGGGAGACTGGGCAGGACTCGATAATAGGGACCCTCTGGCCAGTGGCAGCGGCAGCGACATCGAGGACGAGACACCCAGTGTTGCTGTGAGCATCGTCGAGCCCTGCGGCGTCCAGCCAGGTAGTGCTGTTTCCTTCAACTTCTTGACTATCCGGAATGATACCGATTTGCTGGATTCCGTCTTCGTGCATCTAAGTGATTCTCGTCGCCGCCTTCTCGTCACCCTCGCCTTCTCCAACTCCCTCGAATCTCGTGTGTTCGCCGTCAAGATTCGAGCATCTCTATTAGCCACGGCCGCCTTCTTCGTCTCCTCGCCCGGTAGCTCACGACGGTATAATCCAAGCAGACCGGCTGCCCATCGTCGACGAGCCGTCTTTTATGGGAAACGCTCGACTCCTTGCTTCAACAACATCCCCTCTTCAACAACGTGGCGGCGAATAAACAGCATCCTGGTGACCTATTTATCTGAACCGCGCATCAGACCCTCAAATCTGCGAGAGAGAAAAGGGAAGTTCAAGCAGGCTTCTCTACATACCGCCAAAACGTGGCGCCTCGTCGACTCGATCGATTTGTGTTCCAAAGTTCGATGCTTGCTTCAGTTATAGTCCACAGTCGCATACTTCGCCACATCTCCGTCGCCGGCTGCTGGCGGCCGATATCTGCGCACGCTATTTAGCAGTGCACTGCGCGTCGCGAACTGTCCCGCTCTCACCTCCCGCCGAGCCATCAGGGCCAAGGACAGATTTCAGTTGTTCGGAATTGTGCAATTTATTCTCAAAAGTCTCGTCGACAAGCCGCGGAAATCATATCGCGGCGCAAGTCTCAATCACGAAGAGTCGGACGGCATTGCGCTCAGCATCGATCTGTCCGTCGCCTTGGAGGAGCACTTCCAGCTTCCCCTGCCTCGAGTGGATACGGCCCGGATCTGACAAGCATTCGGAAGAAAAAGGGACTGGTGATAGTCGGTGGCGATAAAGCAGTTCGAAATCAATCTGCAAAGTGCTCTACGATTCCGAGGAAGAAGACTCATGTTCAACTCGATGTCGGCCACCATGCCCCCCATTGCGCACGTCTTCGAGCCGGGGCTGGACGCTCTGTCCTCGCCCCTGCTTGAAAAGCTCATCCGCGAGCATCTCGAACGTGCTTCGCACGATTTGGACGCGACTACCCCTCCGCCTTCCGCAGGCAGCTCGGGTGACTTCCTGCTTAACGATATGGGCGACTATTTCTGTCGCACGGCCGTGCTGTGGGCATACTTGACGGATCAACTCCTCAAGGGGCCTCACCTCGAACAAGCCGCTTATCACGCTCATGAGCGTTCGCGCACTGACACCGGTATGTCGGACCTATCCGAGGTCGCTAGGTTGGACATGGACATCACCCGTCTTCGGTATGTCGTCTCGTCTTATTCCCCTTTGCGAGCCACGTATTGTCAATCCGCAGCCGCCCGACTTGCCTTGGTGATTGTAAACGAACATTGAAACACCATCAAACTTACCCAAGTGGTATTGCGCGCTGACGCGTTTCTGTTACCTTTGCTTTGATCTCACGACAGTAAAATCAGAGACATGACTGTTGAGTTCTCCCACAAGATCCAGTCGACATGGAGGCCGAGACCGCAAGTGATGCGCTCGCCACCTGGAATTCAAGCCCCACCCATTTCGCCATTTTGCGACGCACGTTTGTCGACAGTTTCCAACAAGTCCATGTCGGTATCGAGTGACGGGGATCCTCGCTCATTCAAGACGCGAAAGCTGTTGCCCGATGGGCATATCCAAATGCAGACGGACATGGGCCATCGCTCGGATGAATCGGACGAGTCCGATGATGACATGTTCCTCGAGATCGACATGGAAGCATTGCGCCAAAGGGGAAAAGGCACCTACTCTTGTCCCAAGGCCTACCAATGCAAGAAGGGTGGCGTTGACAAGGAGGGGAATCTTGTCGTCTTTGACCGCAACTCGTCTTTTGCGTACGTGGTCATGGGGGGGCTTAACTTTCTCGTCGTCATTGATATGCTGACGTAGCACTATAGGCAGCACTGTAATAAGCATCGCAAACCATGGCGGTGTGATATACCGGGTTGCCCGAACCCGCCTAAAAAGCGGAGATTCGCTCGTCGTGACGGCTTGGAAAGGCACAAGGCCACGGTCAAACACTACGTCGTTACGTGAAGACGATGAAGACTCGAAAGTGTCCGGTCAATCGATCTTCTCCGGAGCTTGAAGTCCAAGAGTCGAAACTAGCGTCCCAAAAAAAAATAGACGGCCAAGGATAAAGGAGCTTTTGAACCGGGTGAGGCAGGTTTACGGGCCATCGTGGTGCGATGTTAGGCGATCGATCTGACGGGCGTATAGGCGGCCTGGCTTGCCCAGCCGATTCGGGAAACAATATAGAGCCGCTAGCAGGGAAATTCAGCCTCGCAAAAGCTCCAAGCTGGATTCCAAGGTTGGAGCCCGGACTTAATCCTTAGGCAAAGGACTGTCATTGCAGATAATCATGTCCCAGGCGCTCCAGGAGCAAAATGTAATGGAGAGAGCATCTGGATCGATTTGACGGCCAACATGGCCGTCGTTTCACGGCAGTAAGGGGTCCGATCGTTGGATAATCATTAACTACTCCCGCAATATCAAGAGTGGTAAAGGGAAATGCTGCCCGTAATCCAGGTTTCGAGGCGACGTAGACACGATTGGGGAAGGATATGTAGTCGTGGAGGTTGGCCAAAACGAACAAGCCGGCGTAACTGCTCGTCTCAGTTTCTTAGCTAGTACCAGCTTCCGTTGACTGCTCTGCATCTGATGATATCACTGCAACATCACAGTTGATGCTTCAGTGACATCTCATGACTGGACCTCGGTCTAGCGAGCGCCGACGAGGAGCCCACCAGCAAGGTTACTTGTGAATTACCACACAGCATACGATGGAGCAAGGGATCTGCGAAAGCTTAGGCAAGGACACCAACACAAGGTAAATAAATCGGTAAGGAATGATGTAGGCCTGACTTGCCGGAAGCGCTTGGGAATGCGAGGTCTCATCGACGTAGCGTCAGTCTCGCCCCCCACGCCATCTTCAGAACCCTGCGAGACCAGACAATGGTTCACGTACAGCACGTCAACATGCATGAGGCTCCTGGGCGACTGGGTCTCAGCAGGTCAGAGGAGTTTGATCAGAATTGGGTCAAGGGTGGGAGACTGCCCAGGCGATTGTGATGTCGCAGTCGGGCCGCTATTAGCGTGGAGATCAAGTCCGGCCATGAGTCGACGGCATCCAGGCGAGGAGGAAATTTCGGCATAATGGCATCGCTTTTGGTATCAAATCGTTTGTGATATGCCGTCTTTGCTGCACCTCTGGTCTCGGCAAACGCCACGCGTTCGACTCCACACATGGCGTTGCTTTTATGGGACACGGAGGCGCAAGTTGACTTGTTTTTGTGTAGTGACGGTGCGTGACTCGATGTGATGGATGCGGGAACTGTTGGTTGGCATCATCATGGGATTGATTCAGAGATCAGTACCGACGAGAAATGAACGGCTTAGTCCTTGTTCATCGTGGAGTCGTGTGGCGGTCCGGGCGATGCCAAGTATCAGGGCGCGTGGGTCGTGTGCTGACTTGTTTGTGAAGAACACCAACAGCAGAGGTGGCCAATCTTTGGTCCATGTTCTGGGCGCGGTCGACTTTTGAGGGGATTCGATAGTTTGGCGGAATCGTATGAGGTTGCCTGCGGTTCAGGCAGCCTTGAAAGCCCCCAAGATGCTCCGCCACAGACCAAGTACGCACTGGCAATGTCTGCCTTGCCAGAGTCTTCAGGTGTACGAAGTATTGGGATTAGTAAGTTACCTCAGATACTAGGTAGTACCTGGCACGTCTCATCAGTACCTACCTCCTTGAAGGGGATGGGCATGCAGTGACGGCCAGGCACGATGCCGTGATGCTTCCTAGCGCAGGCAGGAGCCATGACATTTGGCAGGTGGGGAGGGCAGGGTTCAAGCTAGCAGGCGCTTGGTCGGCGGTCGTGCCTGGATAGACCAGGGTTAACGAGACTGCGCCATGGACCCGCCAGTGCGGACAAGCGGGTTCCACGAGCGGAGAACCAGGTTCGCGGGACAGCCCGTTTTCTCGGTGGAGCCCCTGCCTGAGCCGAATGCCAAGGGCCAAGGGCAGGGTCAAGAGGTACAGTACTAGTACGTATACCTAGGTAGGCTCTTTCTTAAGCTGGGCCTTCAAAAGGCTTAGCTGCATATACCTTATTGTGAATCTGTAGGTAAGTAGGTAGTAGTTGCCTGCGAGAAGTGCTCATCCATAGATGTCTGCTAAGATCATAAAAGTAGACCATATCAGAGTCAGTGGCTCTTGGGTCTTCGTGGTTGTGGGAGGGCCCGTCTGTCATCATATCGTATCGCTGCATCGTTCGGACGACAAAAAGCTTTGCGTTTAGCAGCCGCCTAACCCCCCATACTTTGGACTCATCGCGCGAGTTGACCCGCTCAGACTCGACGCCGAGGGCTCAAGATGATTTCTCTCAAGAGGACCGACGGCGTGCGCCTCATCCGGACGTACAGGTGGTACATGGCTAAATGAGACTTGGACGTTTCCCTGCTGCCTGCATGCCGGGTTTGAGATGGAGCAGGAGGGACTTGAACAAAAGGTAGCAACAGGTATACGGGCGATTCGCCGTCGAGCGCCCTTCGGTTCCCCTCTCATCCGAAATCGAGTTGCAGGAAAAGGACGTTATCTGCAGACTTGTGCTTTACAGTGCTTTGTGCTTCGTACGAAGTACATACGACCGACGAGCGAGACTCCCAAAGAAAAAGAAACGCGAGACGCCAGTAGTATGGCATCTCGATGCCGATTTACCTCGAAACACCAACGCCCTTCGGGTCTAGGCCATCTGGTGCGGTAGCTCAAGACAGGCTTCGGGTATTCAAGTCGGGTACGAAGGTTGCACACATAAGGAATTTAACCTCCCCAGGTAACGAGGATGCGCTAATACTATGCGAATCTCTAGATCCCTACTATTCTACAGTATCGGCACCTAGACCGTGAGCGCTGAAGCCACTAATGTTTCTACCCCGGCCACCATCTGCGCTACTACTACTCCCCTAAACGGCACTAGCACTTCCCCGGCCGCCACTATCGTCACAGGTGCGGGCAGGAGTACAGTATAACTAAGCACACGCGGTAAGAGGGAGTAGATGTGACCCTTGGAGGTTAAATTTCTCATGTGCCGTTATAGCAAAGTTGGGATTGCACCTTATTGCACCTTGAGCTTGTTGCTGAGGAGCGCGCTGGCTGGTGTACCAGGAACTGCGCCGCGGCTTAGCTGGGCACGTCGCATCGTCACTGGTTCTAGTGGTTCAAGAGGCGGATAAGGCCACCACGTGCCCGTAGAAAAAACGCCCCCCCCCC
>KQ030503.1:547352-590495 GCA_000956045.1 Hirsutella minnesotensis 3608
AGGGGATGAGAGCTAGGCTGCTCTCCAAGTTCTATCACGAAACAAGATTGCCCAAAATTTCCCGCTGACGGGTGAGGGCCACGAACGAAATGCGCCTTGAGCCGTCGAAATGCTGGATGAGCTGACTGGACGGCTGTTGCGGGGAGGATCTACCGGGACACTTGTACTGACATCTTGCGATGTACTTTAGTGGCGTCTACAGCAGAGACAACTGCCCGTGGACAGGTGTCGTTATGTGAAACCATGTGGCCTTTGCAAGGGAAACTGGTTCATCTTGTCAGGTAGCGGTCGGGAAAAGTTAGTTTAGCTCAGCACGTCCTGTGCTCCGATAGGAGACCTGAGCGACTGAAGTCGCTGGACGGAAAATACACACACACACACACACACAAGGGCGCTGACTTTTGAGGGTTATGTGGTCCAGCATGTGTGCGGCCCCAGACGAGGAAGGAGAGAAGAGATGCGACACACAAAAACGACAACATTGTCCTTGGCCAACTACAGGTGCCATCCTACTTCGTACCTACCTAGGCCTAGGTAGGTTGGTGCTCTTAGCAGAATGACGAGACCCGGTCAAAGCCAAGCAAGCAGCTAGGTATCCCCTCCAATGCGCCAACACTGCGCACGGGTCACGAGCAAGGATTCGAGCCAATCAGGGAATCTAGAATCAACGGTACATTGCCCGCCACCTAATTTGCTCTATGATACTTGTACCAGCAATCCCCCACTCTACACAACGCTACATTACACACATCGCACCCAAACCTTGACTGCCGCACCCGTTGCCGTCGGTTGAGGCTATCGTCACTTACACGCTCCAAAGGCGCCCTTTGCCTTCGATATTGCTGACTAGCTGACCTCAATTGACCCAATCGAAAGCCTTGACAGGCCACACAACGGCTGCTAGTGCCTCGGCGGACCAAATTGTGTTCCGAAATAGGCAATGCATCGTTGCCAGACCGATATCTCTGCCGGCTTGAGCCGCCTGTTGCATGCTTCTCAATGAGCTCGTTTATTAGCTGCTGCCGCCAGCTAACTTGTGAGTCAAATACTGCCCAATTGGGACTCCCACGCAGCTGCAAGAGATATGTGTTAATAAGGGCTGTATCTAATAGAAAGCCAAAGGCAATTGCCCTCCAGCCGCCACGTCGAATTGCGTGGTCAAAGCCAAGATAACTTCGCAGCTGGTCACCCACATCCACACCACCCATATTGTCGTTATATTCGGCCGTGGCTGTTGGCACTGGCAGCTGCTTGATTGGATCGTCTCCAAACTCTCTTTTGATAGCTTTCTGCTGTGGCTTCGTAAGGCTGGCTGGCCGCCTTCTTATTCGTTGCTCGAGCTGCCGGCCCGTATGCACCGTTGAGAGCATTAGCACGAGGGCATTATCCTTCCAAGCTAATTGGTTGACGAGGTTGTCAGGCGTTGGAATTGACTTTAAGGTTCCCCAGGGCCAATTCAATTGACCTTTGGCGTCAGCTGCCTTGTGTTGTGTGAGCAGCTTGTCTATGCCGCAATTGGTCCGTGCCGTGCCTGTAGCTCCAATGCCACGTTGCCGAAGAGCTAAGAATAGGCTTGGAGACGAAAAGAGGTTATCTAGAAAGACGTGATATAGCTGTTCTGGAAGCAGGCTAGTCAATGCAGGCACAACGCTTTGAGTTGGGTTGAGATATATCTCTCCGGGCCGCTTGCGCCTCATTAGACCAGCAACTGGGCCCATTGCCTTCTTTGGAAGGTGCCAAATCCAAGATAGAAAATAGCCTCTTTGTGCCACAACCCAGACTTTGTATCCAACAGGGATTGGCTTGTTTGGCACCTTTGTTGTCTCTTTAGAACGGCCCGTATAGCGAATCATACACTCGTCAATTGCAATTAAGCTTCCGGGCTGATATAAGCTTAAAGAGCTTTGCTGTATATGATTGGACCATTCGTCAATTCTATCGAATTCGGATGAAAGGGTCTTTTCTGGATCACAAAGGCGAATATTCTGGAAGAGAAGTTGGAATCGATCGTACGTCATGAACCGGCCAATTGCGTGTGAAGGACGCTGGGTACATAGGCTATAGGTCTTCCAATGGTCTTGGATCCGTCTTTCCCTATGTATTCCTATGTAAATCAGGGCAGCAAGCCAAAGATATACCTCGCCGGATGTAGTTGGCGTCCAGTTGAGTCGACGAGAATACCTTGAAGGGGTTGAATAACGCGAGAAAGGCTTCTGATTGGTCCATTGAACCCACTTCTCAACGAGAGAGAGTGGAATAAAGGTCTCAAAGAGGGCTAATGGCGTATTAGGCAGTGGCCGGACCTCTGGGGCTCGAAAAGGTACTTCAAAAGGCTTAAATTCGGTGCCTCTTGTGGTCAAAGGCGGCTCTTCTGGCCGGCAGGTGTTGTCACTTGGGTGCTCACGTGAGCTATTGTCAACCCGGATGAAGAGCTCATCGTCGAATTGGTTGGTCACTGCTACTGCGCACGAGGGATCCATTGAGTATCGCGAGAATGAAATGTATGGTGTTTTGCTAGTAAATCATTTGACGTGTCCTCTTGTAGCCGCAGGTCACGGGACGAGGTACAAGGGTAATGTGGGGCGAGTGACCGCCTGCAGTGTTGGCGCATTGGAGGGGATACGACACCAACTCCAAGCGCACTAACACCTAACACCCCGCACGAGAAGGGGCGAGGGACCAAAAAAAAGGGCAGTGGCACGTGCGGAGAGAAAAGAAGTCGGTCGATTTGACTTGATAATCAGCTTCGCGGAAAGGCTCTACTGTGCATGAGCGAGTGCTTGTTACCCCCGCATCATGGCACGGTCGCCCGGATTGCTCGAGTTGGTGCATCGCGAAAATCGTCGGGTGGGACAGCCGACGATCTCCAAAGGGGGCTTTGACCGCGTGGCGTTCTCTGCGAGTACCTATCCATACCTCCCAGGCTGCATCGAAATTCAGGGGAAAGTGTTGCGATTCGCCGTCCCACGTTTACAGTACTGTAGGTACCGTCAAGTGGTCGAGACGAGTCTATTATCGTTTGGCTTGGGCCAGAGCTTGTCATGAGTCATCAGTCATCCTTGCGCTTTCTGGGCATCATCATCGCCATGCAGTCCGAGGGGGCAGTAGGTGAGGTAGGCGATAATAGTCTCAGCTTTTCCAGCCGCCCACCTCGTCCGGCGCAGGGGGAGGGCAACTCCACCAGGCCAAGCTAGTACGCGCGTAGACCATTGCCGCGGAGCAGAATTCTTTGTGATTCTGACCGTCTGATGGTTACCAAGTACAGCATTTGGAAAAGGAGGCAATTGGCCACTTTTCACGATACGAGGGTCAGCGAGCGACGGCGGGCCGCCTCGCAACAGATGTCGAGATGTTTTGAGACACGCCGTTATCTTGAGGGAGGGGTGAATAGAGAGACTCCGGCCCCAAGACACGCTCAGCGGGAGCGAAAAGCGGGGGCAAGGCCGACGGCGAAGGATGGAGAAGCCGAGTTGGAGGCGGAATCCGATCTTTTCACATACACTAGGTATCCATGAGCTGACACAGGAAGTGTCAATCGATCGACGATGAAGTTCGCCAGACGGTGTTCGTGAATTGACTGCAGGGCCTCGCGGTGGTTCCTTCTTTCTATGCCTATGTCCAGGACGTCGTGATCGGCTAGCAGGGAAGTAGGCAGAGTAAGGAAGCAACGTTCTGGACTCCTCCGCCAAATAACCTGTAGGGCTGGCCATGTTGACGCGTAACTCACAGGCCGTACCTACCTATCTAGGTGCAGTAGTTACTTCGTACTTGCTCCATAAAGGTACTGTCAAGCAGCCTGAAAGTTCGGTGTGGTGGGCTTGCGTCTGGCACTGCAAAGTGCCAAGGGGTACCTGCCCCTGGACGGCGTTCAAGTCGCTCCTGGGTGTCGATTCGCCCACTGCAGAGGTTTCGAGAGCTTCGACCGTGCTTTCCCTTTTGGGTCGGAAAGCTACCGAATAGACGCAGAGTCAATTGCCTCTTGAAACTTGCCTGCGCTGGGAAGAAGCTGGATAGGTAGGTGGGTTAGGACGGCAAGAGAGCGCTCCTCCAGTCGGCCCGTCAAGAGCTCAGCGGCATCCATGCACGCGCACACTGTAGGCACTCGGAGAAGAAGCGCTACCATCTCGATTCGATGGCGACAGACGATAATCAGAGATGCCAGCTGCACGCTAGTCTTAGCCTCACACGCGCCCCGGCCCCGGGGCTGTGCCGCTCTCCGCCCAGGCATCGTCTTGTTTTCTCGTCGGTTCCAGGAGACATTCTTCTCTCTTATCGTTCGTGGCTGGGTGGGTATCGGGCGCGTGCCGGATACGGAGGACGACAAGAGATGACAGGTGCTCAACGGGTACATGCATATATACGCCCTCGAGGGTGCAGGCGGCAGCCGAGGCGGGACAGCAGAGACATTCGATCCCTAGCCACGATGCCGAACACCCTCCAACAGGTCAGTCCTCCCATGCACCCCTCTCGGCCAGTCCATAGCCCCCATCTGCGCGCTAACTAGCGCTCTAGGCCATTTGCAGTGCTGGCCTAGTTGCCATCCAGTGCGGCTCTCTACAAACCCGTGCAGTTGATATTCTATACCGAGGGCTCCAGGAACGGAGGGTGGCATTGGGTGCCCGCAGCCATGCTTCTCTGCGAGCACTGCCTTGGCTCTCTCGCGGCACTACGTCTTGCCCGTCTGGACAGGGTTGTGATCGTCAGGGATTGACAAATAGCCTTTCTGCCACACATCGACAGCACCTGGTTCGTGTCATGCCGTCCAGCTTGCTTGGCTAAATTGGGCGACTCTTCCGACGAATGATTTCGAGGTCGACAAGGCGAGATGGAGAGACTGACTCTCGTCGCCCTTGATCAATCGCTACCATGTTAGCTGCTTAATCCACTCCCCACACGGGCTCAGTCTCTCGTCTGGCATGCACCGCTGTCGTGGCCACGTCCATCACTAGTCGGAACAAATCACGGCGAACGAGAGGCTTGTCCATGTTGCCTTTTTCGACGGCTCTGTTTTTCAGGGCAGCCGCCACACCGCAGACGGGGAGCAGGTTCCCGTTTTTCGGGATGAGACAACGCCCCAGCTTGTCCAAGGTTTGGGCGCTACCGCGGACACTGTCCTTGGGCGCTGTCAGTACGCCTGCTGTCCGTGCTGTCGCCATCCCGGCGGCCGGGTCTCGCTGTCCAAAGGGGGCAGAAGCAAGGCCTCTCGACGTCGTCATGACGATTGGGGTGCTCGACGACTCTCCCGTCAAGTGGCCCTTGTCTCGCGGCCAATGTCTAACCCCCTCCCCTGCGTCTGGAATCAGTGACTGACCTTTGGGGCATCTTGTTGGCCCAGGCGCCCGACGATGCCATCGACAGCAACGGCATCCGGCTGATTACAAGATGGCGTACATGCGTGCGTAGCGGAAGGCGAGACGTGTAGCGACGCACTGTATAAGTGCACGTATGTATGCACATGTCCTCGAGGTACGTAAGAATCGTGCGTGTGGATACAAGGCGGATGCGAGGACGGACGAACAGAGCTAGTGAGATTTTGTTTTCTCGCCGCTCGTCATGGCGGCCGCTTCTGCGGATCTTGCTTGTTTCGCTTGGCTACAGTTTTGCTTTGCCTTGCCTTGCCTTACCTGGCCTTGCCTTGTCTCGTCTCGCCTTGCCTGACCTTGCCCTACCCTGTCAATAAGTGCCGCTGGCGTCTGGACTTCTGGCAGCCGGCGGCGTCTTCCGGGCACACGCTCACAGACAGACCGGCACGCAGTCGCATGGGCACACCTCAAGCTCGGTTCGGTACCACCTCCCCGGTGATGATTAGAGAGAATCGGACTATAAAGCCCCAACAACGCCCAACCTGCTCATGCCCTTCCGAATCCGAGTATATGTGTCTCTCCATCTCGATATCTCGACAAGGCACGCCGGCATCACAAGTGCTTCGCACACGCCATCAATCGTCTTTTGCTGTCGCTGGCGAATCACTGCCCATCGTAGAGAAAGCCCACGCGCAGCGAGCTTGATTACGCCGTGCCGCCTGTCAGTCAACTGCGTGCGCTCACAACCCCCGCTGCCCTCGACACTTACACATTCCTGCCTTTTCGAGACTCCAGGCACATCCAAAGCAAGAACGAGGCCCGAGTCGCGGCATCCGAACTCGGCTTTCATCTCAGAAGCAGGCACAGAACCGGCTTGCTCTGGGCCGTACCCGAGCTTGGGACGGGCGAGTCTTGAACTTGTCCTGAAACCGCGAGCAACTGACCCCTGCCTCTTCGATATCCATCGCATCGTCAGAGTATTCGCACAAAGCCAGTACACCATCCGCACCGCTTCTTCAGTTGCGCCCGAGGCAGTTGGCTGTCGCTGTGCTCTCCTTTTTTCGACTCAGGCCATGGCCTCCTACATCATTATTGGCGCCGGCAACTTTGGCGCCGCGACAGCACTGGCTCTGGCAAAACGAGGTGCCGCGAGGGTGACGCTCATTGATACGGCTGCTTTCCCGAATCCGAGAGCTGCGTCTCACGACGTGAACAAGATTGTTCGAGATGATTACCCTGACAAACTCTATATGCGCATGTTGATGAAGGCCATGCCCAAGTGGCGTGGTGACGACTTGTACAGCTCACATTACCATGAAGTCGGCATGCTGCGGGCCGATTCATCCAACTTTGGTGAGGCGAGCATGGCCACTTATCGAGACATGGAGGTTCCCAATGACTCCGAGTTTCTGCCTGTGGACGAGGTGCGCAGACGCTGGAACGGCGCGTTTGGATCGTCCAATTTCGACGGCGTCGACAAGGTCCTCTACAACCCGAGCGTGGGCTACGCCGAGGCGGACAAGGCATTGAAAGCCGTCGTACAAGCCGCTGTCGATGAAGGTGTCGAGTACGTCGTGGGCGTCGTCAGGAGGCTCAACCTTGGCCCCGCCAACCAGTGCACCGGTGTAACTCTGGAGGCAGGACAAGTTCTGCAGGCCGACAATGTCCTGCTTGCAGCTGGCGCAAGGACGGCAACCCTGTTGGCTCAAAGCGCACCCGAGAGGAAGGAGTTGCATGCCGGCGACCGTGTCGTGGCCACCGGGGCCGTGAGCTTCTACGCGAAACTCTATGGAGAGCAGAAGGAAAAGTTCGCGCCCATTCCCGTGCTCAAGAATTGTCTGCCGCAGGTCAAAGGTACGACTTCCCCGTGGCCCAACGTCGAAGGATTGACTGACGTGCCGACGGAATTCAGGCGAGGGTATGTCGATGCTGCGGGACGGGACAATCAAGTTTAACTGCGACATGTGCTTTACAAACTACGTGACGTTTCCGCCAACCGGCGAGCGAATGTCGGTGGCGCCAGACCAAAACGTCTTCAACCTCTGGACGGGACCTCGCTTCATCAACTTCTTCCAAGATCGAGCACGGCGAACCATTGACGGGCTCTATGGAAAGGAGGTGGAGGAGATATCCATCGATGCATACCGGATGTGCTGGTGAGTCATTGACCCGATGGCGCCACGAATCTCGCAAGGGTCATCTGCTTTGACAAAATGCCGAGGGACGACTTGCTAACGCCCTGGGCGCGTGCTGGTAGGGATGCGTCTACTCCAACACACGATTTCCTCATCACTGCGCACCCCCACTGTCAAGGCCTCTACGTGGCCACGGGTGGCTCGTTCCACGGGTGGAAGTTTCTGCCAGTTATTGGAGACTACGTTGCCGACATGATGCAGGGCAGCCTGGAGGCCGAGTACGCCGACCGTTGGGCGTGGGACAAGAAGGGGGGCGACGGCCACTCGGCAAACCCTACGTACCAAGTGGTCGGAGACCTGCAGGATTGGATATCGTGATCCGGTTGCCCCATGCCCTCATTCCTCTGGCCTAATCGCCATGGCTCGTATCTCTGCCCCGCCTTGCTGCATTTGAAGAGATTCCGGTTGCTGTTTTGGGTGGATTAAAAGTCTCGTGTATTCGATGGCGGGCATATGAAGTACCGGTCACCAATTGCCCAGGAGAGATGCAAAAATGACGACATGATGGCATTGAGAGACAACAGGGGTCACGAGAATAAATACGACAAGCCCGAAAGTGGGTAAATGTGGTGCTGTGCAAACAGAGCACATTGGTACAGGAGTTTATAGGCATAAATACTCCTTTCTCGGGATCACTCGGGAGCAAGGAGCTGAATCTGAAGTTTTGTCACCAGTTGGACTTGATCCTGGGCTTGAAGATGACGTATAGCCGGGAACTTTGGGACGTGGATGCTCTATTTGGAGATGCAGGATTCTCAGCGGCGCAGTGACATCTACGTCAAGGCTCCAGGGGTCCCGGAGTTGTACTTACAGGAGCGCCCTGTACGGCATGTTTGCATCGAGGCGCAAAGCGGAGTCGATTGCCCGTTATTTCCAAGGCAAGGCGAAGAGCGAAATGTGTCAGCCGTGGAAAAGATGTCACTCGACGTGAGCAACCGGGCGACGCAGAAAGCCTCTCGTCCCGGCCCCGAGAAGCGTGGACGTCATCAACGCCAAAGTGTTGAGGTTGACGTCTGCAACGAGCCATACGCAGGGACCGACCGTTGAACGGAGGCGAGCTCTTCACATCCCCGGGACGGTTTACAACGTGCTCCAAGACTGGCCTTGCCATGGGCTTGGGATGCCACGGCGAATCAGGGCATGGCGGACGGTCGTGCCACGGCCGGGGGACGGCGATTGGGCGACAAGACCAGGGACCTACCTTCCCCCCCCCCTTTCCCCCATCTCAGATCTTGAGACATGGTGGGAGGCAGGATCTGCGGATATGACGGAGATTGGCGATCCGCCATGCAAGAGAGGCAGCAACTTCCATGGCAGTGTCACTTTACGTCTGTCACTGGCCCGGGCCTGGACTGGGGTCTGGACGCGGGCCTCCAGCTCCAGATGGGATGAAGGAGGGCACAGCGGCGCATTCATGCAGGGCTCTATCAAGTGGAACGAGTACCGAAACAGGGGGGGCAGCGCGGAAGCTTGGAGGTGAAGGCCATGGCAATGCTAGGGGGCCATGGTCCAGTCTGAATCTTGGGTTTCATGCTCGGCGACGAACAACCGAGGTGCCGGAGAGCATCTGGCCCGTCACTGACCCTCCATCGAGGATGCCCCAGCCGGAGCACGCTTCCTCGGCGTCGGATTGGCTGGCTGGCCATGACTGCAGAGGTGCTCGAGTTTCCTCTTCCCTCGTGTCTGGCCCTACCTCTCGGCGTTGCGCCTCTCTGTCTTTGCGGGGGGTCTCAGCACGTCAGTCCTTGCCTTGGCGGTTTCCGTGGCGTCGATAACTCGGGCGAAGAAGGGGGGAAGGGATGCCGGCAGAGGCGGCGCGGATGCTGCAAGACGGGCAAGGCCAGGTTCGAGACGGTCTGTCTCTGGTGCAGGGGCAGTTTGCCGCGGCGGCGTGGCGCTGGCTTGGACCGAGGCTCTAGACTTGAGCTTCGGCGTGCGGCATGCCATGGACTAACACTCGCCAGGCATCCCGCGGCGCTTGAAGTCGAGGCTTACGAGAAAGCAGCCAAGCTCTCTAGTTGTCGACGCACCTGTCTCGGCCGTTGCAAGAAACCGACAGGCAGCAGCAGCGGCACATGTGCTGGCAGACGCGGCGCCGCCAAGCCTGTGCGCGCAGGCGACGACAAGAGTAGGTTTGGCGGGTTCCTGGGGCGAGATGCCCACGGTAGCAAATCGCCGTGTTTCCTACATGGAGTTTCCATCGCATCCCATTGTGGGTTTTGCCCATGGCGCGCTCACGTCGGGGAGGAGGCGCCTCCCGCAGCGGCAGGGCCATGAATCTTGTCCCGCAAGGCCGTCCTGGGATCGTCAGGATTGTCGATTTCCGCGGGCACCATGTATCCATCTCTTGCTGCAGATGGACTACGCGCGCGGAGGCTGCGGCGATGCGGTGAGGCTGCAAAAGACGAGTCTCGGTCTCGGCCGCGGACTACGGCAGGCCGGAGACGCGTTTCCTCGTCAAAGGCGTATACATGGATGTTGGAAAGGACGTGAACCTATGGCGAGCTACTTTGTGTACGGTGTGGTCTGACCTGATGTTGGTGGGAAAAGGGGCATGTGTGTATTGGACAATGGCGTGCCGAGAAGACATCGTGCCACCTTGACCGGCCCTGCTATCCTGAAAGGGTAGGTCGCATTGCTAGTTGACAGCTCGTGCTTCCCATCACGCATGCCCATGGCGGGCTGAGGCTGCAGCATCGCTTCCTTTTCCAACCAGCCCAGACGCGGGCCTGGAGCCTCGGGCGTCCAGATGAAGCGGGAAGCGGCCGGCCACGAGCACGATTTCACCGGCCGTGGAAGCGGTGACTCTCCCAGGCACGACGCACGACTCCCCTTTGCGCACCGGGTCCGCAGGAGCGGGCACGCTAGATTCGCTTTCAGAAAGACAGTCTTTATTCACACGCACCCAAATCTCAATTCGCACGCACCCCCCCACATTCAGCCACAGCATAGCCACAAGAACTCCGACTTCGCCAACGATCCCGCAGACAGCATTCTTGCGACTTGTCAACGCCAGTTATGAAGCGAAGGAGATATATCCATTTAACTCCTGTGTTGGAGATGCTTGCCACAAATTCCAATCTAGCAGTTCAGTAATCCTTCTATAATTGAGCCCTAATTGTACAATAGGATTTGGCAGGAAGTCCTATTGTAGGACGTCCTTCCACGGTTCCACCAGGCTCATGGTGTCACGCGCCTGGGACGTAGCCTGTAGGCCCTGCCCCAAGGGATTGAGACTCCGTAACAACACGGAGGGGAGTCCGTGGAAACACGGAGGAAGCTGGTGTATTAACAGAGGCCTCGCTCCCCAACCTAAGTTGGTGAGTGGCCAGAGATCAACAATTGCATCGATCGCCTCCGTTCTTCACTCTCTATTACAAGTTACAACGTGGCTGTGCGCCTAACACATGAGTACTTCCAGTACCTGAGGTTATATCCGTACAGTATTCTGAAAATTTGCAGATAGTGTTTTCAGTTCAGTTGAAACAAGAGTAACTGACAGTCTGGAAGTGGCTGGAATACACCAGCTTCACTAAGCACAACAGGCTCACAGCGCGACCTAGCAACATTCAATCACCATGGCTTCTCCAGCTCTGATTCCGGCGCTTCCTCCGACGCTTTCCGAACCAGGTGGAGAGCTACCAGTCGATTCAGCCGATGAGTTCAGCGAATCCGACGACTGCGACGATTTCCACGACAACGACGACTGGGATGGTCAGCCATGGGAGGTAGAGTTTCCATCGGACTCTCCCCTACTGACAACAAGCTATGAGTCTTTTGATCGACTCCTTGATGTCTTGAAAGCGTTCTGCATTCAGAATCGGATGGGCATCGTTACTATACGAAGTCAGAAGGATAAGGCGCGACGCAGCGGCCTAGCCCTACGCGTGCGAATCTGCATGAGCGCTGATCCGGCGCCGCGTCATGGAGCCAGACCCGGCGCCTGTCTGTGACGAAACGAGGCCGGCCGGACACGCTGCCAGCCAAGGTGAGCGGAGGAGGGGGAGACAAGAGCGGCCCCAAGGTGAAGGAGGCCCAGGAGGGTGGGTGGACGATGAGACGCTGACGGAGAAAACGCCGGCGCGGCATGCTTGCGCGCAGTAAGCACGAGACAACAAAAAGGGTGGGCGCGAGTGCAAGAGACACGGCGCGGCTGCAACGGCCAAGGATGCGGCTGCAGAAGGGGGATGGATGAGGCTATTCCCGACAACGAGGCATTCTTCCCGCGACGTCGTCTACCACGGTGTGGGAACGGGACACCATCATACCGCTCATCGCACGCCCTGGATTGGTGTTCAAGGGGGAGGCACTTGATTGTCAGGAACGCGAGTGCTTGAAACTTGAACTGCTTTAATCTCTTTCCAGAAAAACGCCAGTGGTGAGGCATCAATGCCAGTATGCACGGAGCAGCAACATCCCTCCCCTCCATCATCGACTCTGGCGGAACAATGCCATCGGATCAATAAACCTCGAGGACGTAGCGCCCCTCTTCCTTGAGCTTCTCAATCTCCTTGCGCGGATCCAGCTTCTTGCCTCTGGCCCTTGCCTCGGCCGCAATGGCCTCCTCCAGCACCTCCGTCACGTCTGGCACGGGCCACGTCGGCCCGCACAGGTAAAAGCTGCCCTCGTCCTGGACGTAGGCCTTGGCGATGTCGTCGAGCGTTTGCCGCATGCGGTCCTGGATGTAAATCTTCTCGGGCTGGTCGCGCGAGAAGGCGCTGCCAATGAGCGTCACCACACCGGCCGCCAGGTACGCCTCCCACTCCTCGCCATACAGATACTCCTCGCGCTGATGCCGCGAGCCGAGGTACAGCAGGATGGCGCCAATCTCTTTGCCCTGCGCCTTTTGCATCGCCCGGTACTGCACAAAGGCACGGAACGGTGCCAACCCCGTACCCAGACCCGCCATGATGAGCGGAGCCGTGTCGCGAGTTGGCAGCTTCATCACCGACGGCTTGACGGACGCCGTCACCGTCGCTCCCGGCTGTAGACGACTCAAGTAGCGCGTTGCGTGTCCGTATCGCGTCCGCCCCTTGGAATCGACCCAGTCGACCACGACAATCATGAGCGCCACCGACGTGGGCGTCACTGCCTGTGCCGAGGCGATGGAGTACTCGCGCCGCTTGAGCGGGCTGACGATTTGCATCAGATCCTGGAAGCTCGGGCGAGCAGACGTAAACTCCTCCAGGATGTCGACATATGTGAGCGTGTCTTCCTCGGAGCGCTTCTTGAAATCGGCGGCGCCCTCCGAGCTGCCCAGTGCCGACAGCCTCTTCTTCTCCGCCTCGTCCGTGGCAAACTCGGCCAATGCCTCGTAGAACTTCTTGGGTGGCTTTCCAAGGATGTCGACATTCTGCATCAACGCCTGGTGTACTGTGCGAACTTCAAGTGTATCAGGGTCCTCCCGTGCAGGGACTCGGACAAGCCCAGCTGCGTCTACACCGTACATGTCGATGAAGTCGTTGACCTGTTGCTCGTCATTCTCGGCGTGGATGCCGAGCGCTTCTCCAATCTTGTAGGTAAGACCGGAATCGCCAAGGTCGAATTCAATGTGAAAGATGTGCCGATCGTACTCGGCAGGCGTCAAGCGACGGTTCTCCTTGACACGGATGGTAGCCGTCTTGACAGCCAAGTCTGGCCTCAAGGCTGTCCGCGTGTCATATGCTTCCTTGAATACAATTCCCTTGGCAACGTTTTGCCAATCCTCTGACCCAGGATTCTGTTCAGTCTCCTGCTTTTGAAAAGGCACGAAGCTGTTGACACGGATCGAAGGGCGAAGTTCCGGCTCTTTCTGATCAGACGTAGCATCACCCCAGGCGGTGGGAACTTCAACCTTGCGGAGACACTGTTCGATGGCGTCGACACATTCCTGAAGCGTAGACGACTGACCATCAACTAGGATCAACTTTGCAAGATCTTCGGACGAGAGCCACGGCTGGGCGAGCTTTAAGAAGCCAAGTTCCACCAACTGCTTGGTCGACTGAGGATCTTTCTCAAATGCAGGCGAAAAGGAGATATCCAGGGCGAACAGTTCAACCTCCTTTTGATAAACGCCCTTTCGGAAAGCCAGGGGCAACCTCTTCTCGACCTCGTCGGGATTAAAGTTGGACAGCTTGAGCATAACTCTTCCACCGGACGCAACGCTCTTCAATACGTCGACTTCCGTGAGAAGCCTTTCGTCACCAACCACAGTAACATCCGCCTCGGCAACTTCGTATGGAGCCTCGAGGGCTGTCTTGGACGCCCTCAAGTCTGTGCGCGCGACGCCCCCCAGGATGAGGTTGTCATACGCTGTATAAGCATAAACGTTGGTAGTTGACTCTTTGGAGAAGGCGCGACCAATGACAATAGGGGACCGAAGAGCTGGAGAGTCGTCAACGTCCCAAAAGGTGTACTGTTGAGCATCAATGAGCGATGGCAGTTCTTCCGCTTCGCCATCATTGCCAAACACTTCGTATAGATTTCTTGCCAGGCCTTGGGGCGTCAGGACTTGACCTGGCGAGTATTTAATGTCGACAACTTGCGGCTCTTGGTCAAACATGCCGGAAAATGTGACGGCGGTCAAGACATCCCCGTAAAGAGCAGATGGAATGGCCTGGTCGTCAACAGCTGCCTCATCTCGCACCTGACCGAGAATAGCAATAGTACGAGTCGACGATGGAACGACCTTGAGGAAAGCTTCTTCGATGAATGGCCGATAGACGCGAACATTTACAGCGCCGACCTTGGCGCCGTTCGCTGCGAGCTTGACGACAGTCTGCTTGGCAACTTGTGTCTCGACACTTCCAAATGCAACCAGTACCACATCCGGGGCCTCGTGGCCGTGATACTCGAAAGGCTCGTACACTGTGCCGAGCTCGTCATTGAAGAGTTTCAAGAGTTCGACAACCTTGCCAGCGGTGTCGAGACGCTGATTCAGCTTGTGGGAAGCCCCGGAGAGCTTGCTGTACAAGTCGGCAATCCCAGTCTCGCTCAGGGCATCGACGATTCGCAAAGTCTCTCGGGCTATGCGAACGCCGTCGTAGATGTGCAAGGTAGGGGTCAGCGAGGCGAGCAGCGTGGAAAAGAGGGACATGTGCTGGGCCTCATATGTCGATGAGCTGGCAACCAAAGTAAGGCCCAGGTCCTCGGCGAGTCTCAGTGCCGAGTCATAGTTTGATACGAGACCATGGTTGGCCGAATAATCCGCAGCTGCGACGTGGGCGACAAAGGGACTGGATAGATTATAGAGAAGGGAGAGCTGATCAAGTGCGCCTCTGAGGTGTTGAAGGCTGCCTGACGGGGCTAGGAGGGTCTGGGGAATATGTCTCTTGGCAACGTCAAAGTCCGGCGAAAAGATGTAGCCCAAGGCCAAGGCACCAGCTCCTGTCCGGGTCTGAAGGGGCAGGACGGTCGGAACGTATCCGTGGATGTTGGCCTCATTTTCGGAGGACCATTGCTTCGCAGCAATGTCGAGGCCGAAGGTCTCGGGTGAGTAGGAGTATATCTTGTCCGATAGCTTGTACGCGACCTGCTGAACGAGAAGCTGAGCAGTTACATATGCCGGCCCCGAGATAGACGAGAGCTTGGTTTTCTGGCCAAAGGGAAGGGCGGAGACGACCTCAACGTCGGACATGTTTGACTCGCTGTCCCCGCTGGCACTGCTTGAATCTTGCGTCTGTAGACGTATGAGGGAGGAAAGCCGTGGCTCGACAGTCGCCCTGAACGAAAGAGAGGCCGTTTGGCGATCGGGTGGGCGATTGCCTGCTTTCTAGGTCGTGTGAGACACGGCCAGTAGGAAACGCTGACGAAACAGGCACGGCAAGAATACACGAGGAGCAAAGTACCACTTTGATAGTCGCGTCAGAGACCATGGAATGGGAGTTTAATCGGAGTGGAAAAGGGGGAAGACGAGGAGAAGTTGAAAGGGATGGCTGAGCTTAAGGACAAGTCGATGACCAGGTTGAGGGCGCATTTGTAAGGAGTCCCGACGACCCTCTTTTCCCCTGTACTCCATACCGACAACTGGGAATGAGCATCTCCCTCCTGAGTCGTCGGTGCGTCCGTCGAACTGTTGATGGTCAATGGTCATAGTCGAGGAGAATCACGCAATTGTTTTAAGGACGAATCGGGTATAGCGCCCATGATGCAAGACCCTGGTCCACCCGGGCGCTCGGGAGCCCCACTGGCCTTCCGACTTCCGGCTGATGCATCGGGAGGACGCGAGCGATGGTCCGATGGCGGTGCCGAGGCGTCGCATACCAGATAATTCTGTTGGAAAAATGAGTCGTTGTTGGCTAAGACATATGAGGTTGTCTTGACTTTGCACAGAAGGATAAGTAATGCTTATCCTTGGTGGTCAAAATGTCGGGAAAGCAGCTGGGCTAATGGCGTGCAAGGAACGTTCAAGACTCGACATGTGGCACAGAAACGCTACCGGATTTGGCCCGAGACGATGAGCTGATTGGTAGGCTGTCCGATCGGTCAACGGTAATGACCGGTTTGCGCCGACTGGCGAGGTGTCGAGCGGCACGAGGGCGGAGACTGGAGTCTGGGGGAGCCCACTGCTCCGTGTGGGGATGTCTGTGGAATAACGACAAGGCCGAGAGACGCGACATGTTCTGTGAGGTTTCCAGTGTGAAGGTGAGCAATGTGCTGGTGTATCGACGTCTTTCGCACATGGTGAGAGGAATTGGCTGAGACGGTCAAGAGGGCACGAGGCGGCGCCATCGAGCCATGGCTGGCTATGCAGGATGGAGAGATGAGCCGTTCTGGATACTTGATAGGCACTTGATGCCATGTCTAAATCTGGCATTTTGCTCGAGAGTCAGATAGCGGGCGGACGACGTGTTGTACAGTATGTCGTCCTGACGGCAATGAAGGCGGGAGGCTGCTAATTGCCTGTTGGGAAAGTTGGATTGAGACCTGCTTACAAAGCCGTGCGGCAAAATGTCGAGGCTCGGTGACATGGACCACGTGATGGCCAAATTGCTTGACGGTGTGGAAGAGCAAGACGACGCAGTGGCAGAAGTACTTGGCAGTACCTCCGATGGCGGCTTTTGTAGCAGCCAAGATGATGTATCCTTTTAGGCCTTTTCTCTGCCGCTCATGGAAACACTGCATGAGCGGCGCCTTCCTCCCGAGCTATGGGCAAGCCCAACATCAATTGCAGTCGCCGTGTGACCATCGTGCATCGACGAGTCATCAAGCCAACTACCAGCATCCGGCACACCCTTCCGCGTCGACGTCGCGGATGACTGGTGCAGCGGCAAGCGACCCCGTCCGATGCGTGTGGACGCACAAACACCGCAGGCGCCGCGGCGCAACCGGCAGACGGGCAACGGTCGCCCGGGACCCCAAGATGTACATTCCTACGGGCCGCCAACAATCACAACCGCCTTGGGCCCCGGCATCGGGACTGGCTTTGCTTGCGAATTCCAGAAGTGTCATGGACACGTTATTGCCTGGCGCTCCGGTGGCTCTTGGGCAATGTCGCCCCATTGAGTGAGTCCTCGTGGGGGTGCGAAGGGGTTACATCTACATGGCTAGTGACCTTTTTTGCGAGATTTGTGCGGATTTTGCTTCACCTCATCTTACTCTATATAACGTCAACGCCCGCGGAATACCATCTCTACCTCTTCCATTCCTCATTCTACATCTTCAATGCTCTCATCGCAGAGCGCTTTATCCTTATCGCTTTCTTGACTTTTGTTGCTACTTACCTGGTGCAACCGCATCCTCTTGTCCATACGTGCCTTCCCGACCCTCGTCTACGAACACGTACAGCCTCACCCGCGTCCATGCCGGCAACAATCCCATGATCCATCTAACATAGCCCTCTCTGCATAGTTACGCCCACTTCCCTCGAGATCCGCGTGGCCGTCTCGCCTAGAGACTGGGCTCGTGCGACATGGCGCCGTCAAACACAGTGACGACGTCCTACCTCCTTGGGAACCTTCACTGCCCGTCATGCGTCGCCCTCATAAAGAGTCTTCTTCAACAAGATTACGGCAATAGCATCGTCTGGGTTTCTCCAAATGTCGTCACCTCGGTCGTCACCGTCGAACATGAAGACGCAGGCGCCGACCTCATTCGAAGCATGGCCAAGACTTTGCAGGACGTCGGCTTCGAGATATGCGCCGTCGACACCTCGGCCACGGTCCCGGGCGACATCGACAGCATCTCGCAAAGGGAGCAAACCGAGGCAACACAGGCCGCAGTCCCTGCAACTGGAACATTCGACCTGTGGTCCCGTCTGTGGCGCAATCGGACGCCGCCTGGGACTCCAAACGCAGCCATCGCGGCTGCTCACGTCGAGAATTGCCAGGCCTGCAAGTCGGCGACCGCTCCTGAGCAGGATCACTTATCCGAGGACCGAGTCCACCTGTTTCGAACCCTGTCCTTCGCGTCTAGTTTGCAGAAGCAGAATTCGGCCGTGCCTTTGGAAGGTGTCCTTGTCGACAACGATACCCCCGGTCCACTACTTCGCGCCAGTCTATCCATTGGAGGCATGACCTGCGCCGTCTGCGTGAATACCATCACCGAAGAGGTCCAAAAGCATCCCTGGATCACAAAAGTCACCGTCAACCTCGTGTCGAACAGCGCCACCGTCGACTTCACGGACCCCGAGCGCGCCCCAGACATTGTCGAGGCCATTGAAGACCTTGGCTACGATGCTGCCCTGGACAAAGTCATCAATCTCAGCGAGAAAAGGCAATCATCAGAGAAGCGAGAGGTGGAAATCAAGGTAGACGGCATCTTTTGTCCTCGCTGTCCGCCTCGAATTTGCCACACGTTGAGAAATCTTGCATCCTCGCGCATCGAAATACTGCAAGAGCCGACCGTCAATCATCCTCGACTGAAAATTAAATATATCCCAGATGCGCCGCGCTTCACCATCCGCCACATTCTTCGCGCCATCGAGGCCACAGACACCTGTCTGCAGGCTTCCATTTACCACCCGCCGACACTGGAGGAGCGATCCCGAGCTATTAGAGCCAAGCAACATCGGGAGCTCCTCTACCGGGAGATACTTACCATCATCATATCCATACCGACGTTCGTTCTTGGGATTGTATATATGAATCTGGTACCCGACTCAGATCCAACAAAGGAGTACCTCATGAAGCCGTGGACGTCCGGCCTGAGTCGCCTCGTCATCATTCTTTTCGTTTTGGCGACGCCCGTGTACTTTTTTGCGGCCGACGTCTTCCACGTGCGGGCCTTCAAGGAGCTCCGGACGCTTTGGCGAAGCAACAGCCGAACACCGCTGCTGGAAAGATTCTACAAGTTTGGGAGCATGAACATGCTCATCTCGTTAGGAAACAGCATCGCGTACATTTCGTCGGTGGGACAAATGATTGCTGCCGCTGTAAACAAGGAAGAGCACGTGCCGGATAGCCGCTTCTACTTTGACTCGGTTGTCTTTCTCACGCTTTTCCTGCTGGCCGGCAGGTTGATTGAGGGCTACAGCAAATCCAAGACTGGTAACGCCGTCGAGGCGCTGGCTAGGCTCCGACCCAGTACGGCATTACTGGTTGAGCAGGACATATTGGGAAATCAAAAGACTACCGAAACGGACATTGACCGGTTGGAGTACGGCGACCTCATCAGGATTCCAAATGGCACATCACCGGCCGCCGACGGAGTCATCATCACGGGCGAGACAAACTTTGACGAGTCTAGCCTCACTGGCGAGTCCCGTCCTATCAAGAAGAGACCCGGGGACGAGGTTTACGCAGGAACGGTCAACAAAGCCGACGCCATCACCGTCCGCGTCACCGGTACTTGCGGCAAGTCGATGCTCGACCAGATTGTCGAAGCCGTCCGCGAGGGCCAGACGAAGCGGGCGCCGATGGAACAGATTGCCGACACAATGACGGCTTACTTTGTCCCGGTCATTACCCTCATTGCCGTTGTGACTTGGGTCGTGTGGATGACACTTGCTTTTACTGGCATTGTTTCGGATAAAGAGCTCGGCAGCTCAGGCGGACAGGCTGCCTTTGCCTTTCAATTTGCCATTGCCGTCTTTGTTGTCGCGTGTCCTTGCGGGCTTGCACTCGCTGCGCCTACAGCCATCTTTGTGGGTGGCGGCATCGCAGCCAAGAACGGGATCCTGGCCAAGGGCGGTGGCGAGGCTTTTGAAAAGGCGAGCAAGATTGACTGCGTCGTCTTTGACAAGACGGGCACGCTAACGGTCGGCGGCGAGCCTCGCATCACTGACTCGGCCATTTTCCCTGACGGCAACATGCCCGACGTCGTGGACGAACGGACGCTACTCGCAGGTCTCAAGGCTGCAGAGGAAAACAGCACTCACCCCATTGCCAAGGCCATTGTCAACTTCTGCGGGTCCGAGAGGGAGGTGGCCGCGCTGGGACACGTCGAGGAGCTGCCCGGCAAGGGCATGAAGGCCGCCTACAGAGATGGTCCCGTAGACCTTGCCGTCGGCAACGAGCATCTTATGCGAGACTTGTCGGTCGCCCTCTCGAAGCGAGTCATGAACCTACTCGAGGCATGGAAAGGCGAGGCCAAGTCGGTGGCCCTCGTCAGTGTCAAGCGACGAGAGGGCGCGATGTGGAAGCTGGCGGCCATCCTGGCCATCTCGGACCCCATCCGGCCAGAGGCAGGCGGCGTGGTAAAGGCGCTGCAAGATCGCGGGACTCAGGTGTGGATGCTGTCGGGGGACAATGTGACGACGGCACAAGCGGTCGCGCAACGGGTCGGCATCCCCACGTCCAACGTGCTGGCAGAGGTGTTGCCATCGGAAAAGGCTGCCAAGATTACGTACCTACAAGCCACGGCGCACGCCGACAGGGTGACGAATCGGGGCCGCGAACACTCGAGGCGGGCCATGGTGGCGATGGTCGGGGACGGCATCAACGACTCTCCGGCGCTGACGACGGCCGACGTGGGCATCGCCATTGGATCCGGGAGCGACGTGGCCATTTCGAGCGCCGACTTTGTGCTGGCGACATCGAGCCTGCCGGCGGTGCTGACGCTGCTGGAGCTCAGCCGGGTCGTGTTCCGGCGGATCAAGGTCAACTTTGGGTGGGCCGTCGTGTACAACATGCTGGCGGTGCCGATTGCGGCGGGTTGCCTGTACGGGGTGCGCACTGGCGACGGGGGCCACGTCCGGCTGGACCCTGTGTGGGCGGCGCTTGCCATGGCGCTTTCGAGCATCAGCGTGGTGCTGAGCAGCCTGAGCTTGCGGCTGAGGGTGCCGTTGGTGGGGTTTCGGCCCAAGTCGGTGATTGCAAAGACGACGTGATGATGGACGGCCAAGGCAAAGATGGATAGTCCAACAGCCTTGTCCCCACGGCGGGCGGTGGGCAGAGAGGGATGGGTTGCGGTGAGCGAGTCGGTGTCGAGGCCACGAGGCGGAACTGGCGGTGACGAAAAATGCCTGGCTTGAGGGCGTCGAGGAGTCGTTATAGTAGGGGGTAAACGGCAGTGTCTGCCTTGACGAAGCGGGTCCCTCTCGTCGGGCATTCACGGCAACACTTTGGAGAGCTTGGGTGGACAATGACGAGGTCACGTAGGGAGTAGGGACGAGTGAAAATCCAGAATGCTTCTTTTTTGTCGCATGGGGCGGTCACACGGCCCTCGCGGCGGGCCGGGGATGAATGTGCGGTGACTCTTTTTGCTTGGGCATGAGTTGACTAGGAGAGGCGGGGAAGTTGGACCGGCGCGAGACCAACACACAGACGGAAGCCCTGCGCCCAAGCACGCGCCCGACGGAGGCTCCATTACCGAGCCGGTAACTTATCATCGGGCGAGCCTCGTGCGTTGCGGCATTACTTTGTAGACCGAGTAAGTAAATACGTAGGCTGGCCAGCCCAGTCCGGGGACGCCCTGAGCTCGGCGGCCATTCGATCGACGCCAGCATGCTTGCCTCATTAGGAAAGGGAGGCGCGCCGAAGAGGTATGCCAAGGTGCCGGCATCCCGGCGCCGACATGGCAAAAGGGCATGAATTGCGTGCTCCGGACGCTTGGAGCCCGTTTCTTTTTTCCCTCTGGGCATGTGCGGCTCTCTCTCTTGCGCCAGGCCACTCACCGGCCGCGGGATCTACGCACCGAAACGGGATAGCAAACCGAGCCTAGGCCTGCCTGTCTAATTATAGCCTATCGGGAAAAAAGAATCGAGGGCCGGGCAGTAAAGAAGGGGGAAAGGGGGGGACGGGGTCTAGACCGGCAGACGGCTCCGGATGGGGTTACCGGTTTTTTCTCTGAAGGGACAGGGCGGAGAGCGTGGGGCCGAGTGATAAGGGAAGCGATGGAGCTTGGCTCTTGTTCGATGCTGTATGGAGCAGGCGAGGGCGAGTCCGGCGGCAGCTGGGGGCGTGTGTGCGGGAGTGATTTTTGTGCGCGGCCGAGACGGGCGCTGGGAGGGTGCCGGCGAACTCTGGTGCTGCGAGGCTTTTGCTCTAGGCGGCAAGGGGAATGGCGGAGCGGACGAGTTGCGAGGTAGGTTTGGCTGGTTTTGGCGTCGGGCTGTTGGGCGTTTGTAAGAGCCTGGTTGTACAGACAAGGCGCTCGCAGTTGAACCTTGTCAACGGCAGTATATAAGTCGACGTGAGATACGGGCACCTTGGAAGAGTGGTGAAAAGACGCCGGCTCGGCAAGGCCCAGGGGAAACCGCGACCCGGAATCTAGCGACGCACGGCGTTTGCGCCGGCCGCCCTCGGGGCAGTCTGCAAAAGGCGGAGCCGTGTGTCGGCAGGGGCGCGCGGCTCGGCAGGGCGTAGATCCGATGGCGCCAGCGGGGCGCGACCCGATGGAGCAGATAGCAAGTTAACTCACTCCAGGGGGGGTATTTTCAAGTTGGAAATGTATCCGCGGCGAGCCGGGACACGTCGTCTTTGTTCCTTTTCCGTTTACAGACGTGCGTCCGCAAGTTGCCTAGGACCTACATAGTATAAGCTTGGTCTTGGCGGCCCTGATTTCCCCCTCGCCAAGAGCCATGGTAGCTTGCACGCCTCGCAGCCGCGAAACCTTGTAAGCGAATCTCATTTACCTACTACCTTGGTATACAGTATAGTTCCACCAATCAGTAAGTTACCTCCCAGATATACACTCGGTGCATACATGTCAGCAGACATCCAGGAATGCGCCATCCCCTTCTCCTTTTCTTATATCTCATGCGCAGCTACGCGGATTCATGCACCCATATGTTCCGGGCTCTTATGGCAAAAAAAGGGGGCTCGCAAGGTCACCGCATCTGACCATCCGGCCTTGGCAAGGGAGGCCCGACATCAATTCGCGGGCGGGCGGCGGCCGAGATCGTGGTGGTGTGTGGGGAGGGGGGGACCCCTCGCCCTTGCGGGGCCCACCATGCCTGGGCGGGGTTAGCGTGCGTCGGTACGGATGCAAAGTACCTACGTACTCGCCAAAGAGCCGGCAGGTGCTGCCTGCCATCGAGAGATGCGCTGCAGGTGCCCGGAGGCGCATGTCGGTACTTTGCAACCTGCTGCGTACAAGTCTGGTTTTTCCTGTCGGGCTGTCAGCAACGTGCATGGGGGACTTGAATGCCCCATATTGGCTGGTGTGGCACATGCAGTGGATTCCTCATGCTGCGGCCTCACGCCTTTATTCACCGTAAGCATGTGCCGCACGTGCAGCTGTTCACTCTGACAAGCGTAGACAAATCCCGACGGCCAACGTGCAATCGTTTCCAGAGGTCAGGTAGGCACGAGCAAAAGGTCACGAGGCACAAAACTAATTGAGTGTCAAAGACTTGTTTATTCTCGTCCCTCTTGCCGGACATTCAGCCATCAGTCTAGCGTAACCAATCCTAGCGTAATCCTACCATGTTGCCCATCATCGTGGCAAGAACAAAAGGAAGAATCCTCCTCAATAGTCGTGGAAAAAAAAAGCGGCCTGCCCAATTGTTGGTGCACGTTGCCGTCTGAACCCCAAACTCCAAATGCTGTCATTTCTTGCCGCCAAAAAAGGTATTTCCAACACCAAGCCCAGTCTCGCCAAAGCGACCAGTAAAAGCGTGGCGCCGTAGAAGAAGAAGAAAAGGCTAACGAAATGGCGACACCAAGAGTGCCAAAAATGATCTGTACACGTGATAACATATGCAAACGCCTGTGTCGTGACGCATTATTAGATCGGTTGCTCTGTGCAATCGACCAGATAGCTTGGTATAAGTCTCCACACCTCATCCCGTTGTGAGAGGGTAGGATTGAGGCACCCGTAAACGCCGTGCTCCCGTCTGGGAGGCTTTTGGTGATGCTGGATTGAGACGATAAACTTTTGCATCATCTGTCGCCTAGCGGACCGTGACGGCACCGCCTAGCAGGCGACCCCACATGCCACGCTTGTGGCGCTTCTTGCCTGACCCATCGTGAAGCTGATGATACTGCTCGACCGAAATCTCGTACGGGAGCATCCGCTCACTGTTCGGTGCCGATACCATCTTGGGCGGGTCGGCGTCCATGACAATCTCAACAGGCGAATCGTACAAGGGTCCCTTGGTCTCGGCGACGGGGTGCTCAATCTGTGAGGCAAGAGGCGTTGTCGAGCGTGAGTTTTGTCGGCTCGAGGCGGTCGAAGCGCATGAGCTGGCTGAGCTGCTGTAGGTCAGACCCGGGGGCGAGACGGACCCAGCGCTGAGGGCACGCATGTTCTCGGAACTGGCGTGTCGTGATCGTGAAGCAGCGCGGGACGAAGCCGGGCTGGGGTAGCGAGTGGCCGCTGCGTAAATCTCCTGCTGGCGACGCTTCTCTTCGCGCTGGCGCATCTTACGGGCGTGCCTCTCGGCGATGCGGACGCGAAGGGGCTCGAGGAAGGAGTCAAGTTCGCGGTACAGGTCCTGCTCAGTGATGCGGAGCTCCCACTCGAGGAGGAACAGCAGCTGCTTCTCCATCAGGTTAACCTCGGTGCGGGTGAAGCCAAAGTTGTACATGTCAGTGCTGATGTGGGTGTAGTTGGCCCAGTGCTTGTTCTTGGGGGAGCTGTCATTGAGGTACTTGGCAGCGAGGATGAGAGAGGCCAGGAAGATGCGGTGCGTCGTGCAGCGAAGGCCCCGTGCCATGGGCTGCAGCTTCGACTTGAGGCGCGTCAGGTAGACCAGAGTCGACATGAGCGTGGGGACCTGGACATTGGAAGACACGACGAGCTGAGTGATGAATTCCTCGAGCGTCGGGAGGGAGTCGTCGGCGGCGCGGGCGGCGCGGGTCTCGGGACTCCGGGGCGGCGTCGGGGGCAGGTTCTGATCCTTGGAGGCGGCGGCGGGCATGAGAGTAGAGTCGCAGGTAATGACATTATGGGCGGCGTCTGCCAGGTAAGAAATCATGTCGCGGCCGACGGGCTGGTAGACAAAGTGCTCGAGGGCAGCCTTGTTGAGCTCGTCCATGGTGAGATGTCGGGACGCCATTTTCGACTATGGCTAATAAGATTATGTGAGAGGGAGGAGGCCGTCGTGGATGATGGTCGGTGGGCGGCTTGGGGTCAGGATGCCGAGGACGAGGATGAGGATGAAGCCGAGAGGACGAGGCGAGGAAAAAAAGAGTGTGTGAGAGCAATCGCAGCTGCAAAGGCCCAACGACACAGACGAGGGCGGGCAGAGGCTCGAGGTTATAGTCGTTTCCCTTTGAAGGGGTCGAGATGGACAGAGGTGCAGCGACCAGGGCAGTTCAAGGGGAGGGGGACGGACGGAGAATTAAAAGGGAGGATGGAGCAGCTCGGATGTCGAGGTGGTGTCAGACAATAGACCAGACGACGAGCCAAGGCTGGCGGCGGGACACAAGTGACCGACAGGCAGGCCCGTGGGCATTCGTCAGTGGGTGACGTTGGGGGCACGAGGCTGAGTCCACAGGGAAGGAGGGAGAGAGGGGGGGTGCCCAGTGGGGGTTCAGAGGGGGGTGTGGTGGTCAAGACCTTGACGCCCCGGAGGGAGGGTGAAGCGGGCTAGGACACCTCTCTGTAGTGGCCAACGGCCAAGCGGGAGAGGGGCGTGGGCGTGCAATGTGCCCTGAGAAGGGGATGCCTGGGGCGGGCTGCAGGGGAAGAGCGATGGCGCAGAGGGCGACTGGAATACGCGCGGCGAGTCGAGGGAGGCAGTACCTTGGACAGCGACCGAGGGCTGGCTCAGTACCAGCGTTGCGAGGGGAGGCGCAGGTACCGCTGGCGTGGTGAGGCGAGGCAAGGTACCCCGGGGGATCGAGTTGGCGCCGGCGTCCAGTAGCGGCCAGGCCGACAGGGGTTCGGGGCGAGCAGAGGGGCGGCGCTTGGATTTTAGAGTTGATCTAGAGGCAGGAGGGGGCGCGAGGATCGATATCTGTCAGCAGGGGTGCCAACAGATGGAAATGTCGAGCGGGTCCGAGTGCCGACAGTGCTGTGCAGTACTGTACTCTTGCGGGCGGATTCGAAAAGGCGAGCGGGCGATGAGCAGTGGTGGAATCGGTTGGCAACCTGAGCAAGAGGTAGCTGAATGGCCACCGCTCCCCGACAAACAGACTGAGATGTTGATTCACGGCCAGGAATCGGACAGCCAATGTATCCTGCGCTCGTTCTTGGCCGACCAAGGCAAGGGATGCTTCGCTGAAATGCTGCAATGCGTAGGCGTGGCTGGGAGGGAGCACAGGAGAGAGCAGAGGGGTCGCGAAAAAGGAGGTACTGTACTTCGTACTTTAGGTTGCGATGGGGACGCGGGGGTGACAGAAGCAAAAAAGTGAGGGATGGAGCGAGAGAGAAATAGCCCTCTTCAGGCACACACGGCGAGAGTCGCGGTGGATTAACGAAGAAAAGCGGCTAGGCCCTGTTTCGCTCGTGCTCGCGAACAGACAAGACTCGCCCTTGGAGTCGATGCTGTGTGAGTGGACGGTGCTGCACCAGGCAGACAGACGCACACGCAGGAACAAGAGTCAAGATGGAAGGGGGGAAAAGGGGGCAAAAGAGGCGCTTTTTGTCAGGAACAGAGTTGAGATTGCGCAAAGGAAGGGAAAGGGCCCTTGTCTGCGATTATGCACGAGAAAACCCTGAGTCGGACGAGATCCAAGGGCCGGGTGTACTGTACAGTATGGGCGGACGCTGCGTCTCGGGCGTGTGGGACGGCTCTCCGATCCTGCGGAAGGGCCAAGTGCCGAGTATGACGAGGCGAATGGCTGGGAGATTTGGGTTTAATTCGTCACTGTTCTTTCCTTTGAGCGCCGAACAGACAAGTCGCACAAAAATAAAACCTCTGAATGGGGAAAAAAAAGACCTTTGTCGCAGCACAGGCAGACGTGATGGGACGAGTCGAACTCGACTCCAACTGACTAGCGAGCGCCCGGAGGGTTGGAGGCGAAGGGACTCGCGACAAAAAGCTGTGGCCGGACCGGCGAGTCGTGACGAGGCGGCAAAGGCGAGCGTGGAATGCCGTCGTGGCGCGTGCCGCAGGCTTGGGCTGGCAAGTGGGGCCACTCTGGGACGGTACCTGGTCGGTGGGGGCCCTTTTTCCTCTCTCTCGGTGTGCACTCAGTCTGCGTCGTTTCCAAGAAGCGGCAATGAGTGGAAAGATGCCCCAAAGCGGTCAAGCCTTGGCCTTTTTACGTCTCTTCTTTTCTTTTCTCAAGCGTTGCGACGTGCTCGGTTGGCGTGTGGAGAACCGCGTTGGCGGTGCCGCAAGAGGCAGAGCGAAAAAGAGAGACGGGGTTTACAGCAGCGGAACCCAGTAAAAAGAATTGCAAGTCGCAGCCAAAGAAGAGTGCGAGATGCTGCGTGATGATGAGGGAAGCAAAAGGCAGCGGACGATGGCCAGATTATATGTCGAGACGAGAAAGCACTGTTTCGTCGCTTTCCAATATGCAGAGCCCCCTCGACAATGCAAATTCGATACAGGGACACGCAAACCTTGCCGGGGCAATACGCTGGCCAGCAACGCGAGTTCGCGTCTCGTGGACGGAAAGCTCCTCCAGGGAGACGGACGGATCCGTGGTACGTTTGCCCTCCTCGGACGGTGACGTGACGAAGCGCGACCAGACGGCCTGGTGCCCGTGAAAAGATGGGGGAGAGTGAAAAAAAAAAAAGGCGTGACGAAACGTCCAACGGGCCAGTGGATCCCCGCAATGGGCCGTCGGGTGTCTACTGTAGGTGGCCGGGTTTCTGCAAACAAAGAAGGGGGGGAGTGGTGTGAGAGGCTGGCGGTTGGAATCCAGCTGCGAATACCGGCGGAGCTATACAAGAGGGCGCTCGGGGTACCGGGGGGTGGGAAAGCTCCACCAGACGGTCAGGACAAGGGAAGATGGGGCCGGCCCGGTGGAGTTGTCGATTCTGATGCAGAGTGGCGATGAATAGATGAGAAAAAAGGCAGACGGCTTCTCTCAGCCGAGCGGCAGAATGAACCCCTGGTCTTGGACGTCTGGAATGCGCGAGGCCGCCGCCGATATGCCGACGACTGAAAGATGACGATGCCCTTTATTCCGGAGTCATGTATTGCGGGATAGCACCAGTAGAGTGTGAAACCCCTTTGACTCGACCGATAAAGACGCAGCTAACGGCGGCAATCAATCAATGTTTGGCCGGGGCGTCGAATCGGCGGGGACCAGCCCGGAGCAGTGTAAAGAGACCAAGGACGATTAGATGAAGGTGAAGCGAATGGAATGCCAAACGAAGACTCTAGGGAAAGACGACAAGAGTGTCGAGGGCGATTGTCCACGAGGCCGAGATGGAAAAGGCGCCGCTGATATACGACGCGCGCGAATGCCATGTTGCAGCGTGCGCGGTGGACTACAGGCGCACAACAATCAACAGCCATGCCGGGGCCAGTGTCGGAAACGGGCAGTGAAAAAGAGGCGGCGGGAGGCGGCAGCAGCACGAAGCGTCAAGCGCCTGGATTTGCCGCCAGTGGTGCTGCTTTGGCTTTGGCTGCCGCCATTCACGGCCGCCGTCGAGGCGCCCTACGAAACCTGATGCGCGGCTGCTGCATGGATTGGCAGCGACGGCGGCGTACGTGCCGCGCATTGCATGTTTGTGCGACGTCGGACGAGGTGCCCGCTCGTCCAATGAGCCCGTCGTGGATTGCCGCCGCGCCGGAGACGGAGTATCGAGGCTACGGGATGTGAGCGTCGAGTGTTAAGCATGTCGCCCTATTGGCAATGCACGCAGTGGCCGCTCGGGCGAGCATTGCCAGTAGAGCAGTCGACGGGCAAGCACCTCGCTAAGAGACGCATAATGGCTCGCCTGCCGAGTAGTACCTAGGTATCTGAGTGTGCAGTGCCTGAGGCAATGCACATACTGTACCTGTACCTTGGCATCGAGCAGTCGCTTCTTTCCACGCACATGTGCACTGCCCGTCATGTTCCCTACTTGCAGTGGTAAAGCATCGCAAAACATCCCAAGACCATGCGCACCACGCCGATGCCCGCCGGCGGCGACGGCGAGCAACGTCTCCAGTCCGGAAACGCCCCCCCAAAAAAAGAAAGCAACCACTGCCAAGACGGCTTTTTGGGCTCGTCGCTTCGCGCTCTCGTCGGCCTTTGCGGCGCCGACGGGGGCACAACCGACTGGTTCGCGCCGCTCAGCCCCTCGACAGCGAGCCCTGCCCGTCCAGTCGTGGCCCCCTGTCACGCTCGTCCATCTTGGCAGCTGCCCGGTCGGAAACAAGAGGCCTGCCGCCGCAGCGCGCGGGAGCGCCGGCGGGAGCTGATGGCGGCGCACCCCCAAAACGTCACGTCAGAGATGCACCAAGACCGAACTTGGGAATTGTTCTGTGGGCGATGCTACGTTCTGTACGTGCTAGGCTAGCACGCCCAGTCAGCTTGAAACGACGCTAAGGCCTTTTCCCTTTTCCTTCCGCTCACTCGCCAAGCGCAGAGGCGCTTCTGAAACGACGAGCCCCTTGTTTCGTCCAATCACGGTGCTCTCTTTACATACTTACGGAGCCCTGTGCGAAACGGCGAGGTGCTTCTCTCAAGTCTTCTTTTTTTCTCTTACCTACTACGTAACCACTTTTTTTTTACTTTCTTGGTCTGTTGTCGGGCGCTTGTTTCGGCCGGTTCGCCTTCTCAGTGCGTGCCGTGTACGTGCGAGGTTGTTTTCCCTGCCGTCGTGATGGGACAGAGACACGCGCCTTGCCCCTTCGGCCCATGGGACGTCAACGCTTTGCGGTGCGTGGTCCTTTGATGTCGTCATCGATTGATGCGCCGGACGTGACTGGTGGCGAGGTCGCACGTTTTTCCTTGGCAGTCCGGGCGATGGCGTTGCAAGACGGCGGACGGAAGTCTTGGTAGCCAATTGGCTTTTCTTGGCCGCCATGTTTGTTTCGTGGTGTGGCCTGCTGTTTCGTGGCCAGTGAGGCTAGGCGAGGCTGGCGGGCTCACTTGGTTGCTTGTCAGCTTGTTTTCCAACGGGAAAAGTACCAGCTGAAAGGTACTGCATACCGCATCTCGTATGCCGTGTGAATCGGCGAGTGGGTCCCCGGTCGGGCGGGCCTGCATCTGAACCCCGCAAAAAACGGCCGTGTCCCGGCGCCGGTGCTGCGCGAGATACCCTGAGCAACCCCCGTAGCGAACCAACTCCCCCCCGCCCCCCCGCCGCCGTCGGGCACCCAGGCGCTCTCGACCACTCGTTCTGCACACCATGCCAGCGGCAACGACAGCCGATGCCTTTTTTATTCCCCTTCCGCCTCTCAGCTCTGTTGGTTTTCCTTTTTCCCGCCCGACAACGTGCCCTTGCAGCATGGCGCCAGGGTTTTGTCCGTGGCGCATTTGACAATGATTGACAGGCCAGGCGTCGCTGATCGGGAGCCCCATCCGAGTATGGGCAAGGCTGCGCTACTCTGTCTGGGGTCAGATTCCAGTCTCTGCGCGCAGCATCTTGGAAGCCGTGTAATCGGCCCTGGGTGCCAACGAGGCTCTCTCGGGGTTGACATTCAGCTCCGACGGCTCGGGCTAGACATTGAACCGCACAAGACGAAAGAAACACCTTGTGTGCGTAGATCTACATGTCTGTCCACACCGACATGTTTGCCCTGCAAATCTAGTTGCCAATGCAGGGGGAAAAGGGGGACGGCCGACATGCAGACGCAGATATTCGAGAGCCGGCCCGAGAAACGTCGCGACGGCCAGCCTCTGCCGTTGCTTCTGCCTCCCGCCTTTCCTTTTCACGTCTTTCAACACGTGCACACGTTCAGCGCCCATGGAGCGTCTTTGCTTTTTGCTCCTCCCTTTAACTTCTTTCCCACCCCCCTTGGGCATCTCTGGCCAACTTTGCCCAACCATGTCTTTAGACACGCGACGCAATTCACTTGAAAAACATGCAACTTTTTGAATGGAAATCCGTTCTGAATTGAGAAAAGGGCTCGAGAATATGCGCACTAGCACCCGGCTAGCCGCACCCTCTCCGCTCGTCCCTCTCCTCCCTTCGCTCGGCGGCCCTGCGCCGAGCAGCGCCGTCCGAAACATGCGTCCCGTGTCGACAAGAGTTTTTCCTCCTCCCATCCGTCATAGGCCCAGGCAGCCGGGGACAGCAGCCGTAGCGGAGACGAGAGGCGATCAAGTAGGACGCTGAAACCCTGGTGCTGCGACTGCGACGTCGACGGAATGCGTCTCTGGATATATTGCCCGTCCAGTCTCTGCGACGCACACGCTGTCATGGCATTGGTCCCCGCGTCCGCTTTGACGTGCGCTTCTTCGTCTCGTGCACTTGGCCCGGCGAGGAAACGAGCGGCCGTGTGGCGCTGAGCTAGCACACAATCGTCGTCGTTTCTCTTGGCAGCTCTCTGTTGGATGGCCGGTTTCGACATCAGTGTTTAGACACGCACGGTATCCCTTGCCTACGCTGGACGGCCCATCTGAATAGACACGACGGGCGAACAGACGAGAGGAGCGACGACAAGAGGGGGAGCCCAGAGGGATGGCACACGCCCCCCCTTGCGCCGCGCCCTCCTCGATGCCCTCCTCCTGCTGCTTCCGCCACCCTCCACAAGGTGTCTTCGCCGCCGTCGAGTCCCGCATCGTCAGGCACAAGAGGTCCCTACAGGCGAGTGAAGAATTAGTCGCCGCGCAGCACCAGGCATCTCTTACAGCGGGGGCCGGCCTTGGGTCGGCTGATTCATGCGGCTCGCTCCAGTCTATGCGGACGGCTTGTCCGAAGCCTCCGTCCTTCCCTCCTTGGAAGGATTTTCTCATCCCAAGTCTCGTCGCGATTCATCCCGGTCGAAACCCGAGTCCGCAGGGCCGAAACGGCAGCCCATCGCCCGTGCCGCGCTCCGGCTCCGGGGAACATGCCTGTCGCGTCGGAAACCCGCACCCCCTTTGGTTGCAGGGACGAGGTCATTTCCGTGAGCCCGTTTCTGCCCTCTGTCCCCCTCGAGATTTGCCCATGAGATGATTCCCCTTGAGGCGTGCTCCCCTTGTTGCGACTCTTGTTGGATTGCCTGCATCTCCGACACCTCTTGACGGCAGCATGTCCCATCTCGTCATTTTAATTCAAGCAAAGCAGGTTTTTTTGGCCCTCGCCATGTCTCGGTGGTCCCCCTTTCCCCCCCGCATCGCCACGGCTGGGGCTGTCGTGCCCTTTATAATGTCATGGTGAAGAGAATGGACGGGAGCCAATGAGACGAGTGAGCCGAGAGAGGGCACCTTTTTGTCCGATGCGCACACCACCACCACTTTTCTTCTAGGGTGCTGCCATCCATCAGCCGTGTCTCCACCACTCACCTCGAAAGTCGAGGCAGCCTTGCGCTGGAATGAGGGTACGCAGCTCGTTGCGCACTCGTCGGTCCTACGAAACACGTGCCGCCGCCCGCACGCATCGTTGCATCGGCAGGAGAAACGTGTGCATTGTCGCAAGGCACGCTGCACTGGGGCTCGGTGTTTCCGCGCCAGAGTTCTGCAACCCCCATCCTGCCGAATCTTGTGTGCTCGCTCGCTTCTCTGCGGATTCCGCGTGTAGTATTCGTACTTGGTAGCAAAGGCCGACCTCACAAAGCATCGAGTCCCGTGCATCCGGCATGCTGGTACGACTGCCTCGTGCGACGCGCATGACCGCCGGCGCCTCGATGGCGGCTGCGACATTCGACAAGACTGCAAAGTCGGTGACTGGCACACACTGGCCCGCAAGTCTCGTCTCCAAAGGGGGCAGAGCAGACTCGCCCTTTTGGCTGGGGCAGCGACGGCACAAGACGTGCTGAAGAAAGTGGCCCCCTCTCGGTGTCTCTATCGCGATGCAAGGCGACCGAGGCGCATGCCAGCCGGGGTGGTGTAGGTGTAATTGGAACCAGACGCAAAGCAGGCACGGCACGACAGGAGAAAAAGGAAGCAAAGACCGAGGATGCCTGCATGTCGGGACTTGGCCAGCGGCCGACGTGCAGCGGCACATGTGCGGTAGCAAGCACGTTGCAGGGGCGCAAGAGGCCAGAGGTGCAGTCTGTTTCGCCGCACGCGCTACGCCTTGGACCATTCACCATGCCATTCCAACCGACGGACGGAGGTGAAGAAAAGACGAAGTGTCGACGCAAGGAGTTTTTCCAGGACCGCAGGCCGGCGGCCCCCGACGCCGTGTTCCTCAAATCGTCTTCTTCTGCCCGCTCGCCACATCACTGCAGGCGCTTGGGGTGGCTATGCATCGACCACTCTGGGACCATGCTGCCACGATGTCTGAAACCGTGTCTGTGGATGGCATCTCGCAGTGTAACCAGTCCTCGGTTTTCCCATCGCCATTACCCCAGGTTTTGTGCCTCTCCATTCCCCTTTTGGGTTTCCGCGACGGATGATGGATGGGCGGACGGATATAAAGAAGGTGCCCACGAACGCGGGAAGGAGGGTGGGAGAAAAGCATGGCGGTGGAGACGGGGAGTGCACTGGGAGGGGTGTGCGCGTACAAAACCCGGGGAAGGGAGGGGGCGTGTGAGATTTGCCGTCCTTCCTTTGGCTCCCTTGCGTCTGGGGGGCCAATCGCTGGTCCCAAAGGGGCAGGCGCACGGGGAGCACCGCTCGGTTCAGCAGAGTCGCTAATCCAGGTGTCCAGCTACCTGTAGTGCAGTGAGTGAGTGACCTTCGGGTCGACAAGAAACCGCCCAGCCGAGCATCGTCACTGTTGCTCCGAGTGCGTCGCGTAGCGTACCGTGAAAAACCTCGCATCGTAGAAAGCAGTGCCTGCTTACCGACGGGGCCCCGCGGGTCCTCGGTGAGACGCTGGCGTGGCTGGACAGAGACAGCCAGCGCTCTCTTCTCTGCCAACCACTGGCTGGCGTTTATCGAGACCCGATACTTCGTACCAAGAAGGTACGTAGGGTTTGTTCTCATCTCTCTCGCTGGTATGCGCCCGCGTCTCGTCGTTTTGCGGCTGCCTGGAGCTGCCCGTTTTCTAATTCCCTCTCAGACGTCGCCACTCGCCTCGACATCCAGCCGCCTCTCCCAAGCAGAAGGGAAAACGGCGGCGAGGAAAACGGCAGGGAGAAAAAGTCAATGGCAGGTCTTGGTCTCTGAGCATGAATGTCCAGAGTCTTGGGACGCCTCGTGTGCTCGCATGCTCCAGCTTGTCTCGATGCCTCTCTCGCCGTCTCCGTGCATCTCGTCCCTGGCAGACCAGCCCGTCCAGTGCCTTGCATCGATTGCTCCGGCCCTTGTTTTCTTGTCTGGCCGTCTCTATTTTCTATGCCTTGTTGCCGCTCCTCCCCTAGGAATCTGCCGCTGCCCTCTTCCGACCTCGCCCTCGTCGACATCGAACAGTCTAATACAAAGTTTACTAGACGGCCACACAATTGACGCCGCGTCCTGGCCTTTTCTTCTTTCTTCGTCCCTTCCCCCCCTCTACGCATGCCTCTTTGTCCCACTGGCCATGCGCCACTGGTGCTGCACATGCAGGTACCGCCAGTCTGTCTTCTTCTCCAAATCTCCCTCCCTTGCCTCGACGTGCGTCCGGCCCGTCCTGTCTCTCTCTGTGCCTTGTCATCGGTCGTCCCTTTTTGTCGGGGCTAGCATTGACACGGACTTTTCGGTCCAAGGCCAATCCTCATTCGACCTTTCGTCCCCTCACGCCTTGTGTCGGTGCGTACCGAACCGTGACGCCGACCTGGCTTCCCAAGTCAACTCCCTCGGACCCTGAACTCTGGAAGAAGGGGGGGAGAGGAATCCGGCCAACAAGTACAATACTCCCATGTTCAATCCTGTCCATCCGCCCATCTTCCTCGCCCTCGTTGGAGAGGAAAAGAACGTCAGCGTAACTTCCCTCCTCCACCCCTCTCTTGAATCTTCGCGGGACGGCAACCGCAAGCACGGCCTCCCGAGTGTCTCTCTTCTCTCCGTCACGAGCCCACATCGGTCGCCTCCGGATATGATTGTGGAGACGAACTCCCTCGTTCCCCTCCCGTTGCCGGTTGCTGAGCCGTCTGTCCAGCGGGGGAACGGACGGGGACCGTCTCTATTCGGTGTATGCCATGCCGAGCAGCTTCGATAGCTTGCGCCGCTCGTGTCGCTCTATGGGGGGGGCCATTCGTGCTCGGCCCGGTTCGTCGTCGTCAATCGATGGGTACTCGGCGTCAGCTCGTCCCAAATATCTGTCGAGAACCATTACGCCCCCTCGTGTGGTTCGCCGAGACAGTCGCCACGAGAGACCCGTCTTGCGCACGTCTCCAGCTCGTCGCGCAGAGACGCCAGTGGCCTCGAACCAGTCGGCCCAGACTCCCCTGACCAGTTGAAGCTCTGCGGCATCGGCTAGTCTCAATCATGCCGTCCAGCGCTCCTATTGTCTGCCCTTGATCAGCTTAGCACGGCTTGGCCAAGTGAAGCTTCCTGCCTCTCTTCACCAAGCTGTCAAGGCGTACGAAGGTTGCGCACAAAAGTTTTTTACCATTCACAAGTCACCATGAGCCCCGCTCACCGTGCAAAGTACTTTTTCCCAGTAGTTCACACTGTTCCCCCTTACCCCGTCCGAAGAGGGTTAAGTAAGGCTAGTAAATCGTGTGCGAGGATCCCCTCCCCAATGTAATGCACGGGAACCGACCAAAGCGCGCTAATGCCTCAAACACGAAGCCAGGCTAAGGCAGCGGCAGCTCAGAGCTGCTGCTACTGCCGCCGAACCCCCCGATGTCAAGACCGAGACCCCCGAGCCTCCGACTTCCCAATCAGGCCAGCTGCATGCCGAGGCAAGCCATGATAGGAAGCATTCAACGATTGCGCAAAGGTCGATTGCTCTGGAACTTTGGAATCAAGGCCTTCCGACCAGTGATATTGCCCTAAGATCAGGCCTAACGAGAGCTACGTTCAATGCCCTGCTCAGAAAGGCAAGAGCACGTGGCTTCCAGCGCGGCTCCAAGGTTCTGGAAACCTATGTGGAAGATGCCAAGCGGTCCGGCCGGCCAGTCATAGTCACAGAAGACCGGGGAAAGGAGGTTATTCGGACCTTAACCCAGAATAGTACGACTAGGCAATTCTCACTCGATCAGCTGAGTACGGCTCTACTCAAGCAATACGATTGGTCAGCTAGCCGGATGACTCTCTGGCGTTGGCTCCGGAAGCAGGGCTATTCTAACGTCAAATTAACGACCAAGCCCGGCTTGAATGCGAAGCAACAGCTAACGCGGCTTCGATTTGCCTGGGAACGCCGCGATTGGTCCCTCGAGGAGTGGAAGAAGGTTATTTGGAGCGATGAGACTTCGGTTGTCCTTGGTTCGGTCCGCGGAAAACGACGAATTTGGCGCCTACCCTCTGAAGCCTATCATCCGCATAATATAAAGGCTCGCTGGAAAGGACGAAAGGAGTTCATGTTTTGGGCCTGCTTCACCTATGATCATAAAGGCCCGGCTTATGCTTGGGGCCCCGAAACAGCTGCTCAAAAGAAGAAATACGACGATGAGGTTAAACGCTGGAACCAAGAGCAAGAGCCGCTTCTGAAGACAGAGTGGGAGCTGGTTAATGGCGTTCGACGAATTCGCTTGAATAAGCAAATTCCAGGCAAGAAGCCAGCCTGGCGCTTTACGAAGAAAACAGGCAAATGGGTGCGCAGCAGCAAAGGCGGCATTGATGCTATTGGCTATAGGCACGAGGTCCTGTTGCCTCTGTACTTTCCCTTTCTGAAAGGCCTACCTGGGTCCGACTGGCTGGCTCAAGAGGATAATGCTGCTGCCCACACAAGTCAGAGGAATAAGGAGCTCTGGCAAGAACGTGGATTCGTCTGTCTCACCTGGCCGCCCAACTCGCCGGATCTCTCGCCTATTGAGCCAGCCTGGTACATGCTGAAGCGCCGAACTGGCAGCAAAAAGGCATTGTTCTCGAGGGCTCAGCTTGTAACTCGCTGGCACGAAGAGTGGAAGGCTCTGCCTCAGGAGAAGTTGCAAAGGCTTGTGGAACGAATGCCCGGCAATATCCAATGGGTACTTCAATTAAAAGGGGGCAACGAGTATAAGGAAGGCTCAAGCCCGCCCGAAATGACCAATCAGGAAAGAGGGGCTCTTTACAGAGAGATTGAAGCTCTGCTTGCACAGCCTTTGCCTACCAAAAAGGGCCAACGTGAAGGCTCTGATTGGGAGGATGAAGTTGAGGAAGAAGATATGTTTCCTAATTAGACAAACGAGGCACGTTGATCACGTATGTGTATGTAAGCTGCTTCCCTATGCGCACGGTGAGCGGGGCTCATGGTGACTTGTGAATGGTAAAAAACTTTTGTGCGCAACCTTCGTACAGAGATCCGAGAGCGAGACCCTGATCTCTTCTCGGCCTCAGTCTCGGGCTGCTGTCTGCCCTGCCCTGGTGCTGATGCTGATTGCTCACGTCAGGCTAGTTCTCCCGCCTAGACTCAATTGCTCATCTCGAGGCCTTGCCCTGCCTGCGACATCCAGCTCCGCCACCCCCATGGGGAGGCTTCAGTCTCTCGAGACTCTTGTAGACTGCAGCTCGTCGCGCTGTCCGTGCTCGATGCATTCCAGCTCGCCGACCCGTCGTTTCGGCGCGACTCCCATTCTCCATCAAGCCTTCTTGCCAAAGCTCTGCATCAAGCGCCACGGTTTCGGTAGCGGCCCTATGCCACGGCCATCGAGCCCGTTCACATCCTTTCAACCTTTTTCAACGAGGGCGTCGCCATCCTTTGGACAACCCCATGCTCCCTCCGTTACAGAATCAAGACGGCCTTCTAGTGTCAGTATTCTGCATCGCATCGCTGCCGTCGGACCCGTCATGCGTGGGACAATGCTCAAGATACATGACCAACATCCCACGTCTTACTCGTGGTAGAACTCGCAAGTCACTCCATACAATAACACATTCTGAAAGAGTGGACACACGGCCAATGAATATCCCAACCCATGTTCAAGTCATTGACGCTCATCGTGCTTCCCATTTGGCTCGGTCCCCCTTCCGAGACATTACGGGGGTCCCTTGGAGCGGCGCCAGATGCGTCTCCAAAGGGCGGGCATCGAGACAAAGGGCAGGGAAAAAGGGCATCGTGATTGCGGCCTTGGCGAGATTTTCCCAAGTCTCTGCTGAGACTGCCCGCGGCTCGTTGGGTGGGAGGTGAGTCGGTATCCGTCTCATCTGCATGCAGGGTCCGCCTCTCCCGTGGTCTTTGTTCACATTTCAGTCTCTCCTGCCCCAGGTCAGCCGGCAGGTTGCCCGGTGGGTGAGAATCGATTCACTCGGATGGCTTCACCCAAGGGAACCGTTCGCCAGTGACAGAGTAGGCCCCCAGTCACTGGTGCGCCCATGCTGCCAACCCGTTTACCGCCGTAAGCCTAGGCGGGCCTTGATTCACTCGTCTCCAAGTCGATCCGCAGTCACTCAGTGGCGGCGGAGAGACGTGCGTGTGCCATAATCGTCTATTACCGTGCCGTTCCGAATCCAGACCATTCTACTCCGTACATGATGGGACAAAGGAAAAATGTTCTCTGCCTCGCGAGGAAGCCTGCCTCCTCCCTTCCGCCGCGCCTCGCTCTGTGAACGGTGCGCGCGGTGTGCCCAGTTGGCTTTTTTTTTGGACTTCTGCGACGTGAATCCGCAGCGCGAGAAACACGCATCGCGTCCGCCGATTCAACGTCGCGCTGCGTCTCATCCTCGCTGTCCTCTCGCGGGTGTCCGGAAGAAGCTGCGGTCTCGCAGAATGTATACTGGCGTGACGTATCGTTATGCGACCAAACTTGGGTCGTCTCCGCAATATCCTGAAAGCGCCGAGGTAACGAGGCACCTCGCGGGCCTTGTTCACTCGCCCACTCCGCCCTCGTAGATGCTGTTCTGCCGTCAACCTTTCGGCCTTCAGCCTTCACCCACGTCGCGGACGTAGCTTCCCCCTCTAGTGGTAGTAGCCATTCAAGCGACCCACGGTGGCTTGCTGCTGAGCGAGGTAGTCTTCGAAATAAGGATGATTGCAGGCCTGCTTGGCCGAGATGCGGCCCGCCGGGTCGTAGACGAGCATCATTTCGAGCAGGTCGAGGCCCTGGCTGTCGAGGTTCTGACAAAGGGGGTTGTTGAAGTTTCGCTGCCACTTGGGGAAGGACGACTTGAAGTCGGGATACGACGTCACGCCGGGCCACAGGTCCTCGGTCGGGGTGCCGAGCGCCCTGCAGAAGAAATGTCAGCATCCGCCAAAAGCACAGGGGAGAGAGTGGCGGAACTCACCGAAAGATTTTAAAGATTTCGTCAATCTCGGAATCGCCAGGGAAGAGTGGTTTCCTGGTGCACATCTCGGCAAAAATGCAGCCGACGGACCACATGTCGACGCCCGTCGAGTACTGGCGGCCGCCGAGGAGGATCTCGGGGGCGCGGTACCAGAGGGTGACGACCTCGTGGGTGTAGGTGCGCAGGGGCACGCCAAAGGCGCGGGCAAGGCCAAAGTCGGCGAGCTTGAGGTTGCCGTCCTTGTCGATGAGCAGGTTTTGGGGCTTGAGGTCGCGGTGGAGGACGCGGTGCGAGTGGCAGTACTTGATGCCCTCGCACAGCTGCATCATGAACTTTTGGATGACGGCGTCGCTGAGCCCCAGCTGCGACACCTGCAGCGTCGACCCCTCGGGCAGCGCCTTGCCGCGGCCGCCGTCGCTCACGGGCAGCGCCTCCATGTACTTCTTGAGGTCGAGGTCGAGGAACTCAAAGACGAGGTAGAGCTTGTGGCCGTCGGCGTGGACAATGTTGAGCAGCCTGACAATGTTGGGGTCCTTCATCTCCTTGAGCAGCGAGATTTCGCGAATCGCCGTGCTCGGTACGCCCTCGTCCTCGGCCTCGAGCCGGATCTTCTTGAGCGCCACGATGCGCCCGCTGTTGGACAGGTCGCGCGCCTTGTACACGACGCCGTATGTGCCTGCGGTCCGGCAAGCGTCAGCGGGCTGCGTCTGCCGCGGCCATGGGAGTGGCCTTGCGCGCGCACGCGAAAGGGGAGGAGGAAGAGCCACTCACCCTCGCCGACCTTTTCCAGCTTCTGATAGTTATCCATGATGGCTAGATTGCGCACGCCGTGGCGTCTGCTCTGGCGCGGGACAAGGCGAGCGTCGAGATGCAGTCTTGTGTCGTCGCTTCTGTCTTTTGTCGAGGCCGATTCCGTCGTCAATCTTGGCCAGTCGCGGTCGCTGCGGCACGCCTCGGTTCGTCGGTCGAGGTGGCAGAAGAGTTTATTGTCAATAGAGCCAAAGGAGGGACCTGGTATCGCACTCGCCCCGGTGCGGCGGAGACAAAGGTTGGTTGAAGCAGAGGAGGGGTCAATAAACTCGTCGACGCGGGGAGACGCGCGCCTGAACGGGGAGCGCCAGGTGAAGGAGGCTCTACCTAGAAAAAGGCGGGGCGGTGACCGGGGGCGCCAGGCTTGAAATTGCACAAAGTACATGCAGTAACTGCGCGGCCAAGCTCACAGCACCGTGATTCGAATCGCATCGGTAGCAGACGTTGCTTTTGATGAGTCTGAACTAATTGCATTTCCTGTTCCAAAATCGCCACTACTCACCCGCGAGCTGAACTCTCTTTTTTTGCTTGATTTTCCTCTCCCTTGATTCGATTGATTTGTTGTGTGTTTACGCTCGTCGCCCAAGCATCGCTGTCGTCGCCAGATTGGGCTTAGCTCTCATCCTGTTTACTCGGGCGGGGCATATCGATAAGTTACATGGGTACCTGATCCATGCCGCCTCCAACAACTCCGTCAACACGCCTCTTTGCCATCGAGAAACCTTCGATTCGACAATGTCCAGCATGAGCCGCACCTTGCTACGATCAATGCGCTCATCTTCTAGAAGCTCATGGCATCGAAGCGTTTCCGTCACCAAATCGACCGATGAACAGTGACTGCTGCGATGCTATAAACTTGAACGAAGCGATTCCAAGTTGCGACTTCATCCTCAAATAAGCAGGACTCCCCCAAAACATGCATCGCCTCAGTCTGCACTGGGCCATGCGTTTACCTGTCATCATTGTCTCATACACATCCGTCGCTTCTTCCGTCGTATCATGACCCCTTGGCCGGATCCACCTTGCGCCGTAGATCGAGTATCTTGGACAGGCTCAGCGTGCCCTTGGCTCCCCATCCCGACGGACCGGCCTCAACGTCTGGCCTCACCGCAACGTACCAGCTCCAGGCGCGCCGATCGAGCTCGTCCCTCGACAAGACGTCCGCCCAGCTCGCGTAGAGCATCCGCAGCGCACCCAGCAGCCGCCCCAGATTCTCGTGCCGCTCCTCGTTCGCCGCCGCCGCCGTCGCGGCCCTTTTCCCGCCCCTTGCCGCTTCGGCGTCGGGCGCGGGGGCAAAGCTCCGTAGCAAGTAGTTCCGCGCGCCCTCGGGACGGTGAATGGCCATGCCAATCGTAGACGCCGCGGGCTTCGTGTCCTGCGGGTCGAGCGCCCAGACGGCCTCGCCCGCGAGCGTCGCCGTCCCACGTCGCTGCGACGACGACAGCGCGTCGTTGGCGCACTCGCGCATCAGTCGCCACCGGTCCGGTCCCAGCATGACTCCCCCGTACCACCGCGTCAGCACGACGACGGCGTTCTTGACGTCGGCCTCGCGCATGACGCCGAGCAGAAAGTCGCCGCACCCGGATTCGCCGTCGTCAAATGACGCCTCCTGCACCAGCGGCGACTTGCCGTAGCCCGCGCGCACCGCCCACGCGTTGTGCGTGGCCGTCTCCAGGTCCGGCTTCTCGGTCATGAGCTGCTGCATCAGGCTGGCCCTCTGCGCGGCCGACGTGAGCGTGGCCGCGTGAGCGATGAAGACGGACCCCTTTGACGACAGCTTCTGGCTCACCGCCCAAGTCTTTGGCCGCTCGCTCGACGTCTGCGCGCTCGACGTGCTCGGCGCCGACTCGTGTCGATCCTCTGTTCCCGACGCCCACGTGTACCCGCCACGCTTCAGGACCGGCACCTCGCGCCCCAAGACGCGCACCTTGGGCTGGCCATCCGGAACCAGGTCCTCGCCGCCTGCGGGCGCCTTCTCGATCCCGATGCTCACCGCCTTCGTCCTCGAATTCGCGCTCACGACGGCCTGCGCAAGGCTCAGCCGACTGCTCGGAGGCTGCTCGGGCATGGTGAAGCGGAGGAGCTCGACGGCAAAGGCGAGCACGAGTGGCGCTCGGTTGGTGACGACACTGGTCGCCCGGATGGCGTCCTCGTCCTCGACCAGCGGCAGGCTCATGGCCGCCTCGAGCTCGTCAGCCGACATCGAGCCGTAGTCTAGGTCGCGCTTGTGCGGCTCCAGCTTGGCCTTCTTGGCGCTCGGCGACGTCGATTCGCCCGCCTGGCGCTTTGTCCCCTTGCTGCCATGGTTCTTGCACGCCGTGTGCAGGCTCTTTGCGAGCTTTTCGTCGTCCACGGCGGCCTCGACGCTGGCAAGGGGGGCTTGAGCAATCTGCTCGATGCTACGCCGCTGGGACATTAGCAAAACTCTATTAGCTGTGATGACGCGTCGTACCTTCGTAGGTTCTTGGTTTGCAGGGCCTTGATGTGACTCATTGCTGCCATCATTGACACTTTTCGCGACGTCAACATCCTCAACAACTCCTGCAAATCGCCCTGAGTCGCCATAATTCTGGACACGCTATGGCCTGCCAAAGCTACTACACGCCCACGAGATGATCGTTTGAGTGCAAGTATGTGAACGTAGCAGTCGTCGGCACCATTTCGCACGTCATGGATGCTGTAGGGTAATGCTCTTGAGTCGCATCGACCGCCATTGCCTCTCCACGCGGCAAGGTGGTGTCGGGCGGTACGTCACTCCACAGAGAATGCGCCCCGCTGCAGGTCCCGGCCCACGGGCCGTTCCCACATCCGACCACTTTTTCTTTGCTCCTTTGGCGACGTCAGTTTACATGGGCATTCTTGCGCCCAAAGCTGCATCGCACAGGGCCCTATTACCGCCGAAAACACCAACCGAACTGCCTCAAGGCAATGCTGCCGTCATGATTGCACCTTCACGCGGCTTCGCCAGCGCCGTCTGCTCGCTCCAATGCCGTCGCCTCGCCAGTTCCTCGTCGAGGGCTCCACGCCCGCCGCGCAAGCAACCTCCTCCTCCTCCCCGAGCGCCGAAGCCCTATAAGCCGTACGTCGCAAGCCACTCGAATCCAAAGACACGAATTCCTCACAACGTCGCACAAGAAGATTGCTGATGCTTGGATGCTATCCTGCAGAACCGCACGCCGCCCAGAACCATCTTCCTCCTCGTCACCCCCGCCGCCGCCCCGGCCTCCGCCGCAGAGCGACACCCTCCTGACGCTCTGGCGCCGCTCCTGGCTGCCCCTCAGCGGCGCCGCGCTGGTCGCGGGATGCGTGGGCTACTACCTCGTC
>KQ030503.1:590764-605974 GCA_000956045.1 Hirsutella minnesotensis 3608
GCGCCTCCCCCATGGCCGACCACACCGGCGGCCAGCTCTCCTTCCTCGGCGGCCACCTGCGCCTCATCAACTCGGACGCCCACCGACCCCTCCCGCCGTCGCCCGCCCGCGACTCTGGCGGCAAGTACGACACCATTGTCCAGACGTTTGGTCTCTGCTCCGTCTCGGACCCCGTGGCCGTCATTGCCAACCTCGCCTGCGCCGTCAAGCCGGGCACGGGCCGCATCTTCCTGCTCGAGCACGGACAGGGCTGGTACGGGTTGGTCAACGGCTTGTTGGACAAGTATGCCGGGCAACACTTTGACAAGTACGGCTGTTGGTGGAATCGCGACATCGAGGGTTTGGTCGACGAGGCGGTCAAGAAGACCCCGGGCCTGGAGACTGTTGACCTGCACCGTCCTAAGTTCTGGCAATTTGGAACGCTGGTGTGGGTGGAACTTAGAGTGAACCCAGAGGCTCGCGCCTCGTAAGTCTTGTATTGTAGCAGGCATGTCGAGTCAATCTTGTACAACAATAATGAAGCATATCAAGTAGCTCAGAGTGGTATTTTGTTTGAATACATCCTATATACAGCTAATGCGCCCGCAACCAGTCTTTAAGCTCGCAATTCGCCGTTTTTCATACATACATCTAGGTCGTCGCGACGTCGCAACAGGGTAAAAGGGCGCCATCTACATGTACACGTATTTTTACAGCCGCACCTTGCGTATATGTCGGTGTAAGCGCCTGGCTTGAGTAAAGAGGGGAGCCAACCCTGCCCAGGTTTTTCCATAACTCCCTGCGCCATACGCGAATTCAGAACAAGATAGGAGATGAGAGGTTTGGTGAAATCAGCATCCTTCCAACAGACAGTCGAGCTCGTCGATTTCAATGCTCTCGGCGCCTTGATCCCACTCGAAAATCTTGTTCATCTTGAGCCAGGGGTCGGCGTCGTCTTCTTTGCGAAAAGACATGACGCTGGGTTTCATGGCTGGACTTGTGATGAATGTGGCAGCGGTAGTGTTTCGAGTCTCGCTAAACCAAAGATCGTCCCGAAAACCATACTCCATGGCAGAGTTCCGGTCAATCATGTCGGGGACGGGAAGCTCGTCGCTGAGCTTGCGCTTTTGCAGTACATCGGCAGTCTGTGTGAACTCGCGCTCGTCCTTTTCCAATGGTGGCGAGTCGTGTCGCATATCGCGCGACTGTCTCAGATAGCGAGGCTTGAAGGACCCGATGGGGGTGATGGGAAGAGACATGTCATCGTCGGCATCATCAAATTCTGGCGACGACAGGTCGACCTCGGGCGACGGGCTCAACTCTCGTCTCCGAGCTTCGGTATCGTCGGAGCCCGAGTCATCGGTGAGGGAAACTGAAGGAGTGATGGTGGCGGGGTGAACCATGGACGCGGCAGCGGGATCGGGAAGTGCCTGCCGTGGGCACGTGGTGAGGAAAAAGTAGGTTCGGCGGGGGTGAACAGTCTCTAATTCTTTGGCGAGCGGACAGGGCGCCAGCGTTGACCAGCAGGGACGCTTCATGTATGATGCGAGGCGAGAAGAAATGATGGCGCAGGGATTGGCGGATCTGTGAAGAAGGGGGTTAGCGAATCCAAGGGGCAGCCACGCGCACGCGTGTGACATGAGCATCGCTTACTGTTGCACAGACGACAGCTTCTGGGATAACACTGTGGCCAGCTCCTTGATGAGATGCGGGCGATTCGCCGTAGACTGTAGTTGGATGATGGAGGCCTCGACGATATCATCGTTGATCCCCTCCAAGTCGATCTTGGGCCGTTGGCTCCCGACCGAAGCGGCGGCGTCGACAGAGGAAGGCGGCGAGGGAGGGGGCGTTTGCTCGACGGCGGATTCGGACGCAGTCGCGGCGCCATGAGACTTCTTGAGGCGCTTGCTAGGATGCGAGTCGGGCGAGTGCGCACGACTATCGGCAGAGGGCGACATGGAGGCGGCTTGGCGAGCGGCGCTCTTTGAGGCGGCGCGGGCAGCGTGCGTGACGGGAATGTGAATGCCCAGGCTGACGAGGGACAGCGACTTGCGGCGCGTATTGTACGGCATCTTGAGAGCGCTTGAAGAGGCCTTTGCGACGGATGGAGCAGCGTTTGTTATTGTTTGTTTAGGGTGGAAACGGGTCGACGGCTTTTGCGGGTTGCAAGGGGGAGGGGGGGCGTGAGGCGGCCGACGATTCCTCCGGGGAGAGAAGAAGGCCTGTGGTCGACGAGTTTCGGGACGCGCGGGCGAAGGATGCGGAAGTGGGTATCGAAATGGTGACGAGGACTAGGAAAGGAAACGGCGAGGTATATTGGCAGCGAGATGGCGATGAGTCTTGGTGGGAATCAAGACGCGCTTCAGAGGAGTCAGAGGAAAGTTGAAGGATGGACAGGCCGGTCAACGTTGAAGGGAAGGAAGGGGGGGAGGGAACAAGTTTGGGGGTGCGGCTCCACGACGACGGGGGGGAAAATGGGAAATGGTAGGAGCTCAGGCGGTTTGCTGGGCGTTGGCTGGACGAGAAGGCAGCGGGCAGCAGAGCTCGAACTTTTTTTTTCTTTCCCCCTGCATCCTATTGGGCGGTAGCTGGCTGCGAGCTTGCCGAAGTGGGCCCCCTAAACGTCAGTGGGGCACACCCCGATGCAGTGTCACCAAAATTGGGGCCCGCAGGGAAAAGGGAGGCGCGCATTCCAACAAGGCAACTCTTTTTGGGGGTTTGCCTGCTTGCTTGCTTGCTTGCCTTCTGCGGGCGGTAGATGGATATCTTGGTTGGTTCAGTAGCCTCGTCCGGCGTCTCTGGTGGATGTGTCTAATAGCCGTCTCGGTGGTTCCCTCTTGTACCTACCTGAGGAAGGGTCATTTTTTCTCCTCTTGCGGAGGGTCTCGCTGCTTTCCCCGGCGCTGGTACATGTACCTGTTCCTGCGCAAAGTCGACCTCGCTGATGACGGTCATGGCCCCCGTCCTCCTGTACGTATCCTTTCTTTTCCTCGCTCCAGTTTCCTCCACAGGAGGTACGGGGCCCGTACTCGGTACATGCAGCATGATGTCGCTTTGTCAGGCAAGCAAGTACAGTCACCGTCAGGGTATGGCCAGGGTACCTGACGAGTCGCACCCTGCAGTACCCGATGGGGGGCACCACCTCGTTGCCCCCAGTAGCGGTCGTCTTGTGTTTCGCTGCCTGGCTGCTGCCGGCGCCCGTGCGCGCAGCCGCGCTTCTTCTCCCTCTTTTTTCCTTTCCCTCGGCCTTTTCCCCCCTCACTGATACACGCTTCTGGCACCGGACTGACTTGACTCTGCTCTGCTCCAATGGGCAGCGGGCCGGCGGCGGAGTCTGGCCGGTGTGTTTTCTGCACAGACTCGACGTTCCATCGACTCCCATTCCCCAGTCGTGGGGGGCCCACCCGCAATCTGCGGTATTAATGAACCCCCTGCCAGCCTTGCTTGCCTGAGATGGCCGCCTCGCACACGAGATGAGGGTCCTGTTCGACGTCGCGGCGTTCGGATCGAGTCGTTGGTAACGCCGTTGGTTCTTGACAACCTGTACAACACGTACCCTACCAAATTCAATATTCTGCCAAGTACCGGTTCATTGCATGACTGACTCCCTCGTGCAGCGGATCATCTGGTCGGGCCGCTTCATCTGACACAGAAAGGGCCCTAGACCTGCCGAATTTCAGGGACCTGACGCTTGATCGCGGCCCTACTCGTGCCCGCCCCACTTTTCTGGATTCCGGCAAGCCTTCACCAGCCAAGCTGGTGCTGACGGGCCACGTAACCAGACTGGCCACATAACCACTTTTTCATACCATCTATCTTCCTACCCTTCTTAGAGCCCTACAACCACCCTTTTCGCTATATACAAGCATTTCCCCCATTTGACCAGCTATTCGCATTGATCTGGCCTTTTTCGCTGCCTCTAAATACCACTTTTTGAGTGCGTTATCGTACCGAGTCTGGGTGACCTCGACCTTACGTTGGGCTTTCCGCAACTCTATATCCGCCTTCCGTGCGGCCATTTGACGCCCCTGGGCTACCGTAAGCACTCCCCCTGATTGCAGTGACGTGTTTTTCATGGCCCTGCGTTGCCGTCTGGTTTTCTCGGCCAGTTGTGTGCGGCTAAGGTCCTTTTTCGTTTGAATGAGCTCAGTACTATTGGAAATTGCTCCACGGATGAATTGGCCCATCGAGGCAAGAAAGTCCTTTTGGAGAAGCATAGAGCCATCGTTGCATTCTTCTGCCATAGTGAACTGGTCCTCCAACTGCGTTGCCGCCCTGTGCATTTGTCGGAGGGTGACTGGCGTACTGAATGGTGAGGAAAAGGCCGGTTCAGGGGTAGGCGTACGAGGTTTGCGTGCTCTCATGACGGCTAGGACTACCTCTCGATTGAGTGGCACGATTCCAGTCTTCCGGAACGAAGATAGAATAGTCGATTGACGAAAAGCCTGCTTCCGGACGTCCTGAATGAAGCCTAGGAACTCTAGTTTGGTGATATCTATACAGCCATCACGAACCACTAGGTCCACTGCCTTTACGTGGTAATGCTTGAGCGGCTGAAAGACTACCACATCTAGTGGTTGAAGGAGATGTGTTAAATGCGGAGGTAAAGAGAAAGGTATGATGCCATGGCGGTCGCAGTACTGGATAAAGGGGTATGTATGGTGTGAGCCGAATCCGTCGAGGAGCAATAGTCGCTTGGTGCCTTTAGTCGTTTTCTTTGAATGCTCGTCGAAATGATAAATCCATTCAAAGCAGATCTCGTCGTTACTATACCCTGTTGGTGACATCGCGATGCGTACGTCTGGGTGGTCCTTCATAACTTCGTACCATCGAGCTTGGTGGTGGATACCACAGAGTACCAAGAAGGCTGGTAAGACCCGCCCACCGGCCGAGATGCACTCAATGGCCGTAGCTGACTCCCTATTGCCAGGGGTGCCGAAGTAATGGGCTTTCTTACGCTTGGTAACGACCAATTGGTCTTTCCCAACTCCAATACGAAACCCGGTCTCGTCCATGTTCCAGATGTCGTCTGCCACGATACCTTCGGATTGTATGATATCATGGAGCTTTTTATACCATTCGATGACCGTAGGGATATCTTCGGCGACCTGGCGATTCGAGTCTAGCTGCTTCTGGCTCATGAGACGGTATTTACGACGCTTAACGAAGCGGTCGATCCAATGTATACCCACGGTGGGTGGGTTGCTCTGGATAGCCTTGCTTGACCGTTCTTGGAGAATGAGGTTTGCAGCCTCCACAATGAACTCTTTGCGTACGGCCAAATTCATAGCGTCAAGACGATCGATATAGCGGCATAATGCATCTTCCTCTGGCTTGCTCAACTTCATATTCGTCGGTGGGCGATCGGTCTCGCTCGGTCGGCCGTTGAGGCGGTTTCGGAGGCGGCCACGTGGCACTTCGAATTGACGAGCAACCGTACTTACTTTTGCATACTCTGCCGACGCATACCCGTGCTGCCTAGTTACAAGGACTTGTTTCCTTTGCCGCCTGCGTTCCTTGACTGGAGGCGAACGAACAAGGCTGATTGGGCGTGCCACAGGGGGTCTGGCCATGCCTTTTTTCTGCTCTGCTCCCCCCACCACTGACCCTCTTTGGGAGGAGCACTGGAGCGACTGAGCATCGGCGGCCGGCCAATAGTACCGAGACAGCCTTGCACAATCGGGGCCGCCTCCTTCTCCATCGGGGCTTCTGCTACGAATGTTTTTCTTCTTTCGTCTCCGGACCCGTCGTCGTTCCTTTCCCTCGGCCTCGTCCAGCTGGGCCGAGGGTGTCATTCTTGGCGGGATGGTTTCCTTCTTTTGGGATGACTGATTCGGTTTCAGCTGGCCCGACGTGATCTCGCCAATCGAAATCAGGAACTCTTCCAAGCTCGCCTCCGTCAGCGAGTGCTTGGCCCTTTTTTCTTTTCTTTCCTGCTCTTCCAAGAAGCAGAGTCCGTGAGCATTCCTGGTTTCTTTTTGTCTGCCGGGGAATGGGCTGTTGGATCGCGTGAATGTGTGAGTCGTGACCTCACCATTTGCTACTAGCGGTTCCCCCTCTTCCCTCTTCGGCCCCTCCCCTCCCTGCTCGTCCCTTTTTGGGGAGAAATGAAGAGAGAAGCCAATGCTGGGGATATGCAAGTACTTTGAAGTGTGGCGTCGCCTTGTTTGCTACGGTAATCCGTACTGCGCACAGCCATGGACCGCGCGAGGCAAGGGGCTGGAAGCGCCGCGTGCTCTTAAGTCGTTAAGGCACCGTAAGCGTCCGGTGCATGTGCATCGTAGAAATATGGTGCGATTAGGTTGCGCATGCGGTGCAGACGGCCATCATGTTGTCACGGTCTCGTCGACGCGGTGTCAGAGGCGACGGCTGCCGACATGACGTGGTACCGGTACGTACGCGTAGGCGCACCTCGGGGCAAGGGGACCAGGGCCGTCGCCGGCATCGTCCGCGGCCGCAGCCGGAGGATCAGAGAGGTACTTGTTGAGAGCACGCTGTCCCTGCTCAACGCGAGTACCTTCGTGTACTCGAGGACAATAGCACAGCCATGCAGCGGGCGGGGCCTTCTCCAACCTGGAGGCAGCAGCACGGGCCAGTCAGGAAGCAGCCCCTCTATCCCGGCTGTTGTGCGAAGTAGCTCGCTCAGGCGGCAGACTGGCCGTGAATCCGACTGCGAGAAAACCATCTCTCCCCCAACGTGCAACAAACAGCTTCCTCGCCACGACTACACCGACACGGAGACGCTGCTTCGCACTCGCAACCCAGAGAGGCGCAGCATCTCTTCATCAACTCCCCCGTCTCCGATTATCGCGCAGATCCTGCCCGCTCCGTCTCCTTGCGTCTTTATCCTCGCGTCGCAAACCGCACACCTCGCTCGTCCGTCTCGGTTGCTCGACTCGATTCTTGGCCATGGCTCTGTGCCAGAATAGGCTACAGGAGGAACGGTGAGCTTCACCCCAAGGCTGGACGCCTCGTCTTTCGCTGGGCTAGTCCTGACGGTCGCTTTTTCCCCCGACTCTCTAGGAAACAGTGGCGGCGAGACCACCCGTTCGGCTTCTACGCAAAGCCTGCGCGCACCAAGGAGGGCGTGCTCGACCTCAAGAACTGGGAGTGCGGCATTCCGGGAAAAGAGAAGACCATCTGGGAAGGGGGTCTTTTTAAGCTGACAATTGGGTTCCCCGACGGTAAGACATGCCTTGGATACTCGAGCGAGCTCCAGCAACGACGTCTAACACTTTGATGCAGAATACCCGACAAAACCTCCCAAGTGTAAGTCGACAGCTGCTAGACACTCTTACTCCGGAGCTCTAACGCCCGACGCGCAGGCAAATTCGTTCCGCCGCTGTTCCACCCCAACGTCTACCCCTCGGGCACCGTGTGTCTGTCGATCCTCAACGAGGAGGAGGCGTGGAAGCCGGCCATTACGGTCAAGCAGATCCTCATCGGTATCCAGGATCTCCTCAACGACCCCAACCCCGAGTCGCCCGCGCAGGCAGAGGCCTACAACCTCTTCAAGCGAGACCGAGCTGAATACGAAAAGAGGGTCAAGCGGGTTGTGCGCGAGAACCCGGCCCCGTGAGAAGCACGTCTCGGCATAGGCTGCAAGCCAAGGAGCATGTCTTTGTTTGGCGTTTGGAGGGAGAAATACCTGGACCGACTGAATAGCATAGGGACGGCGAGGGAAACATGGCCTTTTCGTCTACAGGTCGGCGCGACTCCGACGTGCCTCGGGGAACGGCGTCTTTATCTTGATATTTGTCAGGCCAAGCCGCTGCTCCGGTCAGTGCCCTCGTCCAGGGCTGGATTTTGAGCGTATTTCAATTTACTACAAGTTGCAGACCTTGCCATCGTCTTGGGCCTCGTCAAGTGCAAGTCAGCCTGGGCTCTCTGATCTTGACGATGCTCGCACTCGGGTCCGAGTAGTCACACAAGGCACCAAGCGTGTGGTCGCCCGGAGCATGCGCAGCGCGACTCGTGATGCCATGCATTTTGTCGTGACCCGAAAAGCGTGAGGTTTGCCGTGGTGTCTCGCACAGAGCTCCGATTCAGAATAGAGGACAAAGGAGCCGAGAGCGCGCCTTGCGGAACAAAGTGTAACCGCCAATGGGAGATTGTGAGCGTCCAGCTTCATAAAATCTCACCGCACAAGAGAGACATTGTGCCTGGCGTGGATGCGAAACCGGGCGTCCGTCTCAGACTCCAAGATAAGGAGTTTGAGAGCTGGCCCAATGACGGCGCGGATGGGGGCGTTAGATTGCCGAGGTCGGCTCTCGCAGACAGGCCGCAGATCAAGCCTAGACAAGTCGCCTGGGCCAGACGCCCCTGCCGCCGGAGGTGTTATCGGCGCCGGGGCTGACCCATTTTTTTCCAGCACACACTGGCGCACACACAGACAAAGTTCGTTGGGGGACTCTTATCAGTCACAATAGCCGGAGTCGTCCTCGTTGACTCACGTATGGAGCAAGGCCGACCGGAATTTTGCACGAGAGCTTGGCTTGGCCGCCGGAACCTGTCCATTGTTCCCCTTGTCTCGTTTTTATCCCACTCTCCCCCTTCTTCCCTCTCGACCTCTTTTCTTGCGCAGCATCGCATCCAATCGACGACAATTCAAGCGCGCAGGTCCCCGGAGGAACCGCAGAGCAACCATGTGTGGCATTTTCGCTTGCTATCGGTGAGTACAAAGTACCTGGTCGCCCGTCCGCCCCGAGTCCGGCCCGGCCTGCATCAGAGGACGACGCAGGCAGGCGCATTGCGAGCATTGGAGGGGCAGGCGCAACCTTGCCATCGGCGGCCACGACACCCCGCCATTTTGCGTGTCGCGAGACGCTGACAAGTCCTTGGCGAAAAAGTCATCCCGACGTCCAAAAGTTCAAGCCGACGGCGCTTCGACTCGCCAAGCAGTAAGCATGGACTCTTTTCGCCCCGTAATGTGCCCTCGCTCACTAACCGCCCAGGATCCGTCATCGCGGCCCCGATTGGAGTAGGTCCAAGCTGTCGCATCGCCTCCGAGATTGCCGGATCCGGGCCATGCTAACCTCTCGCCAACAGGCGGCAGCATCATCTGCAACAACACAAGTGAGGCGATTGACGACCGAGATATGCGTCTAGACACTTGCTCACAGCCTTCTAGTCCTCTGTCATGAGCGATTGAGCATTGTTGGTGTTGGTACGCGCGCATCGCCCCATGGTCAAATGCCTCAAGCCTGCTGACCCTCGACAGAGTCGGGCGCTCAGCCCCTGACCAATGCCGACGAAAGCCTCATCCTCGCCGTCAATGGCGAAATCTACAACCACCGTCTAATCCGAAGACATCTCAAGGAGTCATATCACTTCAAGACGCACTCCGATTGCGAGGTCATTATTCCATTGGTCAGTCCACTCTTTGTCCGTCGCTACGGCGCACGGCGCTGACACGCGACTCTCGCAGTACATGCAATATGGCCTCGAGGCGCCGCGCCATCTGGACGGCATGTTCTCCTTTGTCCTTTACGATAAGAACCAAGACCGCATCGTCGCCGCGCGAGACCCCATTGGCATCACCACCTTCTACCAGGGCTGGTCTTCCAAGGAGCCCGGTGCCGTCTACTTCGCCTCGGAGCTCAAGAGCCTGCACACCGTCTGCGACAAGATTGTAGCCTTCCCTCCCGGTCACATTTACGACTCCAAGACCGGCGAGACCACGCGCTACTTCCAGCCCTCGTGGTGGGATCCCGCCAAGGTCCCCTCGACCCCGGTCGATTACATGGCTGTACGAACGGCCCTGGAAAAGGCTGTCAAGAAGAGGCTCATGGCCGAGGTTCCATACGGCGTCTTGCTTTCTGGTGGTCTGGACTCCAGCTTGGTCGCCTCGATTGCCCAGCGCGAGACTTTGCGCCTCAAGAAGAAGGCCTTGGAAGCCAACGGCGGCGCCGCGGCCGATGGCAATGCAGACATTGGCGAGGGCCTCGTCGGCATCGACGACGACGACAACCTAGACACTGTCACTTACCTGCCTCAGCTCAACTCCTTCTCAATCGGTCTTCCCGGATCCCCCGACAACAAGGCGGCTCTCGAGGTTGCCAAGTTCCTCGGCACCAAGCACCACGTCATGACCTTTACCGTCGAGGACGGACTCAACGCCCTCTCGGACGTCATCTACCACCTCGAGACGTATGACGTGACGACCATTCGCGCCTCGACCCCCATGTATCTCTTATCGCGCAAGATCAAGGCCATGGGTATCAAGATGGTGCTCAGCGGCGAGGGCAGCGACGAGATCTTTGGCGGCTACCTTTACTTCCATGCGGCGCCCAACAAGACGGCCTTCCACGAGGAGACTGTCCGCCGCGTCAAGAACCTCCACCTGGCAGACTGCTTGCGCGCCAACAAGTCGACATCCGCCTGGGGTCTCGAGGCCCGAGTGCCTTTCCTAGACAAGGAGGTGTGTATCAAGGAGAAGGGCTTCAACCAGGGCTGCTTACTGACTTATACTTACAGTTCCTCGAGACCTGCATGAACATTGACCCTCAGGACAAGATGATCACCAAGGACAAGATTGAAAAGTATATTGTCCGCAAAGCCTTTGACACGAGCGACGAGCCCGGCACGGAGCCCTACCTCCCCGACAAGATCCTCTGGAGACAGAAGGAGCAGTTCTCTGATGGTGTCGGTTACGGATGGATTGATGCTCTCAAGGACAATGCCGAGATGCACGTCACGGACGAGATGATGAAGAACCCCAAGCCGGAGTGGGGCAACGACGTTCCCGACACCAAGGAGGCATACTGGTACCGTATGATGTTTGACGAGCATTTCCCACCCCATTGCGCCTCAACCGTCATGCGCTGGACGCCGACGTGGTCTCAGCAGTCAGACCCCAGTGGCAGGTAGGTTTCGCCTTCCATCTTGTTTCTATTCGCAAGGGATTGATTCATGGCTAATTGTTACCAACAGAGCCATTGCCACTCATGTCGCCAAGTACGACGACGCCGCCTAAATGGTGATTTTGTTGCAAAGGGCACCATTGCCAGTGCATGTGTGATGGGCTTGGAATATGACCTGCAAATAAAAGGCGATACCTTGGGTTTGGATGGGATAGATGGAAAGCATAGAGAGTCAATGGTCACCCACAAAACAGTAATTCCCGACTGTTGTCGTGTTTTCGGGCCTGTGTGTGATTCACCGCATGGCATCTCTCATTCACAGGTCGAGGCGGCGCTGGGAGGCACGTGAGGGCCGCCGAACGTGGCCCTGAACAGCCTTTTCACTGCCCAGGCAACAAAGCAGCTGTTCAGGAGCCGTTTGAGCCTGTTCAGGGCACGCCAGCCACCCCCACGACTTATAACCCAAGATAAAGTCCCAGACTTCAACCATGTCCGCCTGACCGAGTGGTGTACTTTAGCGACAGGTTGTCTCCATGGCTTCGAGGGCTCGAAGCTCTCAGTCATGGAGGCGCAAGGCCTCCGTTCGAGGACGGGTGCGCGTCCCCGCCGTGCGGAATTTTTTTGTTCTTTTCGTAGTGCAGATTGATTTTGCTTTATTCTTGATCTTGCAGGATGCGCAAACCCATTTTTTGCATCAAACGAGCCTTTGGCTGTCGTGATACATGATGTTTTGTAGTTTGAAGATTTGAGGTTTGAGAGAGCAGAGTGAGGCCATCGTGAGTCGGATTGCATGCCTCTGATTGGTGAGCTACGGCAGAACACCCCGAGGGCAATGGAGAGGGCGCCCACACAGTGATGAAGGGATTGCTAAGAATTGCATACATTCAAATTTCAGAAGATTAATAGTCTTTTCATGGAGACTTGTGTTTTCCATGGATATTGCATGTGACTTGAAGACGGATGTCGCGGCTCAACAAAAGCGCATATTGGCGCTAAGAGCAACATTGTCATGCGCTTTGTCAGTGGGCAGGGATGGCCAAGACGCCGCAGGGCACCGAGAGAGGAGCTCGACACGGGCATGCAAAGGAGTCAGAGGCCAGGAACCCGTGTTGGCGCAAGAGGCACACGAGACGGTGGGCGTCGCGGGCGAATGAGCATGTGAGGACGATCGAGAGGCCTTGAGACGAACGCCTGTCTGCGGATCCACTACGTGCCTCGGCATCAATGCCGTGGACTGCGAGAGATGCAGAGATGGATGTTGCAAGGGGTGACTAGCTGGTAGACGGTGAAATGGGACAATGGGCGCGTCCAAGGGAGCACGGTGGTCGAGAAACAGACCCTTACAAGGCGGGAGGGCACGTGGGCGATGCTATACCGGGCTGCACTATAAGTCCAAGGGTGAGAGTTTCGAAAGCATGGGGTAGCACAGCCCAAAGCTGTCATGCAGGACCCCATGCTCTGGAAGCGCTGGATGGACCCGCCGGTCGGGGGTCTCCAAGTCTCAGGAACAAGGACGCGAGGCGGACGCGAAGGCATCAGCATCAGGCGGCGACTTGTCACGGAGTGGGGAGCCAGCGCAAGGTACGGCGACTCGGAGCTTTACGCACGGTGTCGTGTTGACGTTTTGTGTGGGTACCTACAGTGCCAGGTGCATGAAGCAAGCGAAAGGCCGCATGGCGTCCGGCCCGACATCAGCCGACGAGGACCCCAACAACGTTGCCGCGCCAGACAGCCAAAAACATTTTGCGTCGGCCTTAAACCTCAACCACCCTTTTTCACCCTCCCCCCCTTCACAACCCGCCCACGATCCATCCCATCACCTGCCTCGCTCGCCCGTCAAAGACAAATCCTTCGTTTCTGCCAGCGCCGCGTCCAGCCAGCACACATCTCCAGCTCACCATGTCTGTCCCTGCCTTCTCTGACGTTGCCAAGTCGGCCAACGATGTACGTCTCTGGTCCCCGACCCGCTGCGAGCTGCGCAAACCGTTGGCGGAATGGGCCGCCGGCGGAACGAGGACGGCCGCGATTGACTGACGGATCCGATGCAGCTCCTCAACAAGGACTTCTACCACCTCTCGGCCACCACCTTTGAGTTCAAGGACACGGCCCCCAATGGCGTCGCCTTCAAGGTGACGGGCAAGTCGAGCCACGAAAAGGCCACCTCTGCTGCCGTAAGTCGGCTTCGTCCTCTGACGTGCGTGTCGCGACTCTGAATGCTGACGGAAGCAGATTGAGGGAAAATACACGGACAAGCCTACCGGTATTTCTCCCAGCCCAAGACGCCCCCGTCCTCCAGCCAACTCGCGACGGCGGTGGCAACTCCCATCCCCGTTCTCCCTGACCGCCACGCGCATCCTCGGCCGCCACGCAGGCTGGCCGATCGAGCTCGCGGCGCATTCATGTCCTGAGTCGGCACATGTGCTAATCTGCTACACGCGTACAGGCCTGACGCTGACCCAGACGTGGAACACGGCCAACGCCCTCGACACCAAGCTCGAGCTCAGCGACTCGCTCGCAAAGGGCCTCAAGCTCGAGGGTCTCTTCAACTTCCTGCCCGCCACGGCCGCCAAGGGCGCCAAGTTCAACCTCATGTTCAAGCAGCCCAACTTCCACGGCCGCGCCTTCTTTGACCTGCTCCGGGGCCCCACGGCAAACGTCGACGCCGTCATTGGCCACGAGGGTTTCCTCGCCGGTGCCAGCGCCGGCTACGACGTCAACAAGGCCGCCATCACCACCTACAGCGCCGCCGTCGGCTACTCTGCGCCCCAGTACAACGCCGCCATCACCGCCACCGACAACCTGAGCGTCTTTGCCGCCTCGTACTACCACAAGGTCAACAGCCAGGTCGAGGCCGGCGCCAAGGCCACCTGGAACTCCAAGACCGGCAACACTGTCGGCCTCGAGGTCGCCAGCAAGTACCGCATTGACCCCGTCTCTTTTGCCAAGGTTGGTTCCTCCCGAGCAATTTGCCATGGCTGCTGGGCACTTCCCCCCGCGCACTAGTCGCGTTTCGTCGACTGTCCGAGCACTGACGTGACCACACACCGACAGGTCAAGATCAACGACCGCGGCATCGCTGCCCTCGCCTACAACGTCCTTCTCCGCGAGGGCGTCACCCTGGGTCTCGGTGGCTCCTTTGACACCCAGAAGCTCGACCAGGCTACTCACAAGGTTCGTTTGCGCGCACGTCTTACGACGGTGAAGCGTCTTCACTTTCCCAAGCTAACGTCTTGGTGTACAGCTCGGTGCTAGCTTCACCTTTGAGGGTTAAGCAGTCCCTCGTGTCGAGCCATGAAATCCCCCTCTACTCCGCTACCCAGGTCTATTCCCCCTCTCACCACCACCGGCTGCTCCTGCGCGCAGCTGCTGTATCGAACTAGAAGTCTTGTATCCAGCCATGTAGATGTATGAGCAAGAAAAGAGAGCGAGAAATGCCAAATGAAAATTACGCCGTCCGGTGCGCCCCGCGAAATCATGTCGTTGCAAATAACGTGTCCTACCTAGGTCCAAAGCCAATGCTTGAGTGCGGCTAATCTGATGCCCCAGTCCGCTACAGATGCCGATGTGAATATCAGGATGCCGTTCTCGTCCAGATCAATCAATTTATATACTCGTGTCGTGCGTGGCAGGCAACTTTATTCACGCTCTTTTTTGCGCTTGCCGAAGCTCGTCATCTGCAGATACACAAACGGCGTGAGAATGGTGGCGCCGAGGATGCAGCTGACAATCAGGAAGTGCACCGCGACGCTCGTCTGGGGCTCGAACTCGACGTCGTCGTCGCCCATGGCGCGCCGGCTGCGCTGCCACCGCCGGCGGTCCTGGTTCTTGTGCGTCCGCGTATGCGAGTCCTTGTCAAAGTGGGGAGTCGACAGGTCGGGATGGTGAAAGGGCGACGACCCAGGGCCCATGCCGCCGGCGCCGCCACCAAACGCCCCCGACGAGGATGACGATGACGCCGACGACGAGTTCGCCGATGCACCGCCCGTGCCCGTCGACTCCTCGTGCGCGCGACGACGGGTCTCTGCGTGCGCGCCCCAGCCACCATTGCGATATCGCGCTGCTGCTGGTGTCTGCGCATGTGGTCGCGGTCGTAGGCGGCGCGGCGCGACGGGTCCGAGAGCACCGTGTACGACTCGGACAGGAGGGAAAAGGTGCGGGCGGCGCGCGGGTCGGCGCGGTTGACGTCGGGGTGGTGCGTCTTTGAGAGGGCGTAAAAGGACCTGCGTCGCGGCCGGCCTGCGTCAGCCGACTGTCCGCCGACGTCTGAACGTGCGTCTAGACTGCCATGTATGCATCCCGAGGGTATGCGAGGGGGCGTACTTTTTGATCTCGGCCGGCGAGGCGTCGGGCCTCAGGCCGAGCCGCGCAT
>KQ030503.1:606003-648072 GCA_000956045.1 Hirsutella minnesotensis 3608
TCATGCCACGTAGGGCCGGGGGCTCGCGACGGTTCGTGTGGGAGATGTGGTGGTGGAAAAGAGTTGCGACGGGGAAAAGACGGTCGAGGGGCGGCGGGTGGATGATGTAATAATGGCGGCTCGGGCCTGCCGTCAAGAGAGCTCCGGAGCTAGGACTGGTGCGGCCGGCTTTGCGACGCGCCTACCCTACGGTCAGCAGTTTTGGCCAACTCTGGCGGAAAACTATGCTCAAGAGTCAACTTCCAGCATCCATCTGCTTGACATTTTTACTTTATTTTGATGCGTCTTCGTCGCGAGCATGTCCATGTACATGTCACTCTACCAAATCACAGCCTCATGCTGGATGCCATACAAAAGCAACGCAACGCAATGCAGTGCCGCGCCGGCTCGAGCATCCTGTCTTTCTGCCCGGCCCGCTCGCTCACAAATCATGACATGGACTCATGGCCTCCCACGTATGCACTCCAGGTCCCAAAGAAGACCAGTTCCTGCTCATCGCGCCCTGGGTCGCCTGAATGGATGCGCCTCGGTGTTGAGGACCCATTCGTCGAGGTTGAGGGTGCTCTCGTCGTCGAAAATGAGGTAGAAATACTTGATCGTCTCCGAGAGCCAAAATGTCTGCAAGTTATACTCTGTTAGCAACGGCTGCCGCGCATCCAAGCCGGCCTGGGCACCACTCACCTCCATCGAGTCGGCCTTGGCGCTCGCGTGGATCCTCACATCGTCAATCGACGCAAACGCCAGCTCCGTCTCCGTCTCCTGCACGATTCCCTGCCACATGCGCCAGGCGGCATCGCGCCAGGCCTGGTCTCCCGTGATGCGCCACAGGTAAAAGACGCTCTCAATCGCCTCGGGCCGCAGTAGGTATCGCGGATCGCGCACCCGGATGAAGCCTGCAGGCAAACTCGGCGCAAAGCCCGCGCCGCCCGCAGACCCAAAGGCCTCGCCGGCATATGCGCAGGGCCCGTCCATCTTGTCGCAGGCCACGAGCTCGGCAATCTCGGGCATAATGTTGGTCGGAAAGGAGTCGTAGGCCCATACGCAGCCGGCTGCTAGTCTCGAGGCCAGGTCCACGTACTGCTTGCGGCCCAGCAACTTACCCGCCATTGCGTAGGTGCCCCCGGCGAAGCATGTCAGGTGCTGCATCTCGGCCGTGAGGGTCGTCTTGCCCTTTGTCCAATCGACGTTGCCCGCCATGAGAATATTATCGTCATGGGGCGTCATGGGCCGGAAAAGCAGCCAGTCGCGCGCCGCATCGAGTGCCTTGGTCGTCATGTCGGCATACTCTGCATCGAGCCCTCCCAGCAGCGCGTGCATCTTGGGTAGGTACTCGTACAGCGAGTCGGCGCCGGCCCCCAGTGTAAAGACCTCGCCGTCAATCGTCTCGTCGCGAAAGTTGACGAGGCGCGGCCACAGACCGGGCAGCTTGGTGTTGGTCTGGGTGCGACGTAAAAAGTGTTTTATGCGCTCCGTGGCGTCGTAGTACTTGGGATCGCCGGTGACTTGGCTGAGGCGCGTAAACTCGAGGCAGAGCGAACCGCCCGCCGCCGAGACAATGCTCATATCGGCATCGAGTTGGCCCTCTTTCGCCTTTTTCAAATCCAGCATGTTGATCGGCAGTCGGTTCGGGGTATCGAATGCGGCGTAGAGGGTGTCGCCGAGCTCGGCGGCCTTGCGTCGCAGGACAGGCTCTCGCGACAAGTCGTAAGCGGCAATCAAACCGCCGAGGTAGCGGATGGTGACCTCGAACAAATCAATGGGCTTCCCATCTCGCGTCTTGGACCAGTCGATGGCGGCGACGTGCTTGACGGCGTCGTGGAAATCGTCCTTGAGGTCCATGATCCACAGCGTATCGAGGGCGTCGACGAGCTGCGCACCCCAGCCCGAGAAGCTCTGGCGACCCTTGGCCGACAGAGGCATGAGCTCATCCTTTGTCCAGGCATGCTTCTTGTAGGCCTCCCAGCTCTTGATAAAGGCCTTGCGGACGGCCTCCTTGCGAGCCTTTGCAATGTCGTCCTGCCGCTCGGCCCGCGCCCTGGTCTGTATCCGCGGGAGCGCCTTGGGTCTCCCCGACGGCAGGTCCTTGACCTGGGCGACGGGGTGAGCGGGCGTGACGCCGCCCCAATCGTAGCTGCTCGGGACGAAGCGGATTTCGTCGGCGGCCAAGGCGGTCGGGTCTGCGCGCTCAAAGTTGCGCCACAGGACGAGGGCGACGAGCGCCAAGACGGTCAGCGCGACGAGGCGGCGGCCGGGGCGGCCCTGGAGCTGGTTCAACATGACTGTCGGCGGCGCATCGTCTAGATGGAGAGGGCCGAGACTTGTCGATTTGCGAAGCAAAAGCTCGAGGAGCAAATCCGAGTCGTAATATCGGCGAGGACTATTGTCGCCAAGTCTGGGGAGTGGCGAGATGGGCGATTTCGAGGCTCCGGGTTAGTATAACGGATGTATGAATATTATGAACAATACCGTCTTGGAGCTGCCACGAGCCGGTGTGGAAGAGGGAGGCCCGCTCGGCGTGGGGGAGGAGGGGAGCCATGGAATGATTAAGACGACGAAATTATTATGACGGTTGGTTCCGTCACCGCTCGGCTCGCCGGTAGATCACGCACCTTGTTTCTGTTTTAGGCCAAGGTACAAGGTACACGCCCGCCCGGACTTAAACGCCCCGCACCTGTACGTACCGCGGCGCTAGAACCTTGGACAATAAGGCGCCGAAAACCGACCTTCCCGTCTAGGCAAGTGCTCGGATGTCCCTTCCACGTCGTTATGCCGTGCAACGATAAAGCCTCATGCAAGCGGTGAGACTCGGCAACCGTCTTCGAGGGCAAGAAAACGGACAATCCTCCATGCCGGCCAACGACAACCCCGGACTCGTGCTGTTGGATGGCACAGCCCGTCTCGCTCAACCAGCAATCTCACGGAAAACGCTGATCGTGAATGGCCCCTAGCCTAGTCTCGCGCGCAAACCGACTGATTACCCGCATGCGCTGCGCCGTCCTCGACGGCAGCAACAGCTCGCCGACAACGCACCAACGAGGCTGAGCCAACAACCGACGCACCCGCTGATTCCTTTTGCCAGAGTCCTTTTGCTTCTCCATGCACTGTAATTATGCCTCGCAACTACAGGGCAAACTCATAATCAAGGAATGACAATAGTCGGCTTTTATTCTCCATCTACTGATAATGAGCGACTTGAGACATGACGTCCAAAATTTCACCGGCTGAATCTGTCTCTATCCGAGTGCCGGTGACACTCGCCCCTTTGAGTCGCTGCTTGCAAACGAGCTTCAACGGCTGCGAGGTATTCTTGTCCTTTGGCGGCACACTGGATCCTCGGCCTCCGTCCCGTTGCCGAGCACACGCCATCGGCCCAGCCATCGGCCCAAAATCTGTTTCCTCCGACCTCCAAATACTGCGCTGAACAACGGCCAGCCTGAGCAATTGAGCACCCAAGGCTTCTCACTCGCTCCCTGTAAATGCACGACTGACTTGTAGTCATACGACTCAACTCCTGGTCGCCGGCACCGATGGACGGCGCAGTTGTCACCACCCGAGGAGCGCACCTCGAGGGTCATCGCTGACATCTGTCGCGCGGTAGGTGCCTGATATTGGGACCCGGCTTTGAGTCGGTTCGCTTGAGCGTTTGCTCCGGCAAACAGCTGCTGCCGCCATCGCGTCAACTCGCATTCGCGGTAAGCGTTGTTGTGACCGCGTCTCGCTTCAAAGCGTCAAGCTTCTTCTCATCGCCATCTTGTTGGCTCATCTTATTGATTCACTTGTCCGCCCATCAATCGTAGCCGCCGCCAATCTGACTGTGGAAGGCAGTGCTGATGCTCTTTTCATCGTCGTCGTATCGTCGACCGTACCCACCAGCCTGCGTCATCCGCCCGTTACTCTCAACGTACTGCTTAAGGCGGTCGCTCTGGGTATACGAAACGGGGCGCAACCCGGTCACGGCATCGTGCAGTCCGGCGCCGAGGCTGACCCCGCCCTGACCGACCCCTTTGCCGCCAATGACGCTTGTCGCCGTTGTTGTCTCCGTAAGCTCCGAGTTGGCTACGCTTTCGCCCGCCACGCTTTCAGCTACACGTCCGCGACCTTTGTTACCGCGCCCCGGGGCCGGCACTCCCGGCAAACCGGGCCACTGGTCTGGGGTGAAGCTTGAGAACATTGGTGGAAATGCCGTGTTGAGAGCGGCGCCACCGAACGCGGAACCTTGGATAGACGAGACATCGTCGGGAATATAAGACATCATGGAACCGGCGTCCAGGTCGCGTCCCGGCGGCCCGCCGTTATGTCTTCCGTTCGGGTAGCCGCCGGACATGTACTGCGATTGAAAGTTATTCTTTTGTCGATAGCTCACCTTGGGCCGGCTGAATTGCAGGAGGCAGGCCTGAAGGTTGTTGAGCGGACCCTCGACGAAGCACTTGCGATCCTTGAAGTGCACAAGCAGATTATGCCACAGCTCGTGCTTGGACAGCACCTTGGGATTGCCAAGGATAACCAGACCGTACTTGGCACGCGTCAGCGCCACGTTGAGACGGCGCGGATCAGACAAGAAACCGATGCCCTGGTTTTCGTTGGAACGGACACAAGAAAGCACGATGAAATCCTTCTCTCGGCCCTGGAAAGCATCGACCGAAGCTACTTCGACCTCCTTGTACAGCTCCTTTTTGAACTGTCCCGAGTTTTGCATCGTCGTCACGATATAGCTTCGTTGACCCTCGTACGGTGTAATGACACCAATCTCGCTCGGCTTTACGCCTGCCCGGAAAAAACGCGTAACCGTCTTTTCCACGTTGGACGCCTCGGTACGATTGAGGTATGACGTTCCAGATGTTGAGATTTCTTCGCTGCCGAGATTGGACCAGAACATCATGGGCATCTCGGCGACCGGCCATGGGAAGTCGACATCTTTTCGCAGTCGTTGCTCATGCGTGATGCCATTCTGCAGAGCCCCTTCGTAAAACATGTTTGAAGGGAACTCGGAGAGACAGGGGTGCATGCGATACTGCGTGTTGAGGCGGATTGGTGAAAGCTGCAGGTGAATCAGACGCTCAAACAGAGACTGGTTCAGTCCTGCCTTGGCTGCCTTCTTGTTCATAATGACCGGACCAAGCTGTTTGTGGTCACCAACCAAGACGACTTGCTTGCAGCCAAGAACCAAGGGGATCAGGCATTCAGGTTCCGCCGACTGGGTGGATTCGTCAATGAGTACGTTGCGAAACTTCATCTTGGAAAGACGGGGGTCGCCAGCGCCGACGCAGGTGCAGCACACCACATCGGCGTTTTGCAGAATCTCGCGCTCGGCAAGCTTGGTCAGCTGCTTGAACTTCTTTTCATCCTGGCTCGATAGCTCTCCGACATCATTCTTGAGCTGCGAAAGCTTGACGAGGTCCGTGTTGTGCTCGGCCATGCGGACCTGTTCGTGTAGTGCCAGGAAGCTGACCGAGGACTCGACGTCCTCGCGCGACTTGGCAGTGAGGCGAACAACCTTGAGACCGGTGCGATGAACACGCTCGCAGAGCTGGTCCACGGCCACGTTGGAGGGTGCGCACACGAGAACCTGATTACCCGTTGTCTTGGCGAGGTGATAGATAATGGTGGCTGAAGTCACAGTCTTGCCCGTACCCGGAGGGCCCTGGATGAGACTAATGGGCTTCTGCAGGACAGACTTGATCGCGTCCACCTGGCTCTGGTTCAGGTCTGGCAAGCCAGGGGCGGACCACTTCTTGGGTTGATTCGCCTTCATGGGCTGCAGCTGGACCTCATGGCCGAGGAGGACGTAATAGATGTACCCCGAAACGCTGAGCTCGTCAACCGCAAAAGTCTTCATGGCCAACTGCATGCGATCGTACGAAGTCGCCTTCCACACGTAGTCTGCCGAGAAGTTATGCGAAAGCTCCGTGGGAACCGACTTGTCGTTGCCGTTTTTGCGCAATTCCAAGCAGACCTCGTCCGACTGGCTGTTGGGGATTTTGATGACATAGCCAACACCCTCCCACGGGTCGCGAAGTTCGCCATTGTAGCGTAGGCGCATTTCATCTCCAACGGCCAGCTTGACATCGCCAGACTCGATCTTGTGCAGGTTGAAGCTCACGAGATGCTTATTGTTAAGACCGAGATCCCAGCGCACCGTGAGGCCGTCCTCGGACTGCGCTTCCTTGAGCTTCTTGTCGTAGTCTGATTCCATCTTGACCAAAGGCCCAAAGATATTCTGGTAATGATAGGGATCTTCGTAGCGGAGGAGGACGGGATCCGGATCGTCGTCGATATTGGAGGCTTTTTCGAGATCGACCGTCGTCGCATTGGGGTCGACCTTCCACATCTCCTCGAGCCGGGAGATTGTGTTGGTGGAGAAATGACGGGCTCTCAGCTGTTCGGCGTCTGACGGCGGGGCGACTAGCCAGCTCAGAAAGGCGCGCTCTTCGATGAGCGGCTCCCATCGTGAGATGTCCCAGTTCATATCCTTGTTAGAGGTGCTGGCGGCGCATGGCTGACGGCACAGCAAGACGACGACCGTGTCCGATTTTGCGGGGATGAAGCCGAGTAGAAAGGCGTTCTTCGTTCCACAGTTATAACACTCCAAAACCGTATCTCCCAGCGCCGACTCGGGGTGCAGCTGGACCTCCTTGTGCCTCGCTCGCACAAGGTGATTGACGATATGGGTGGAGGTACCGTTACCCCGGGCGCCGCAGAACCATTTGTTGCAGGTCAGGCACTTGACAACAGAGGCAGGCGAGTGGATGCCGCAGTACCTGTAGCATCAGGTTAGCCTAGCGCAGCAGGAAATAGAGGACGCCACTCACGCGCAGGCATGAGCCGGAAGCTGCTTCGTCTCGTCTGACTTTTTGAGCTTCAAGCCCATCATGCCATCGACAGGCACACTGTTGAGGCTGTCGTTATCGTCCTCCTCGAAAGCCTCGGTCTGGTTGTCGTCGTCGTCGGCGCGGCGTCGACCGCTAGGGCCTGGAAGTTTGCCATAGAGAAGGCTCTCGTCGGGATCGAGGGCGGACAAGTCGTCGGCGCCGGCGTTGATGGCAGCGGCCGAGTCGGAAATGAGGTGGTTCCCAACGTGGGTGAAGGCGCCCTCCATGATGCTTTCTGGCCGTGGGCCAAGAGTGGCGGTAGCGTTCTGATTTGCTTTGCGCGTCAGCAGGAGGTTAGGCCCTGAGCCTTGGGGAAGAAATGCGAGAGCGCACGAAAGGCAGCGATTCATGGAAATGAGTGGTGGCGTCTTGAGCTTGGTGTTGGGAACCCACCTTTTAGCAGGGAGCCCTATACAGGGGGAGCCCGACGCAGAGGCTCGAAGAGGCGCGGACGGGCCGATGAATGAGAATCAAGGTTGCAGTCGAGGGCGCGGTTCACATCATCGCGGTCAAGGGCGGCGTTCAGAAAGAGCTCGAGGCCGCGCAGGGATCGGTATCGGTCTGTAGCTGTCGTATGTCGAGGCCGTCTGGCAAAACCGAAAGCCGCCGACGCTGGTGTCAGAATTTGCCGATTCAGCGACGCTGAGAATTGTCTGCCAAAGTAAACCGGCCGGACCCTCCTCAGCGGAGTTTGGTGGGACACTCGAGACCCACGTGATAAGTTCAACGTCAGGGCACGTTATCGATAGCGGCCGAAGACCGGGCGACTTTTTTTTTCTCTGGTACACGCTGCAAAAGGTGGTAACTGACACTGCAACGTCTCAATCTCCCACCTACAATCCGCTTTGCGGTTTCCAGATCTTGTCACCCACCCTGAGAGCAGAGAAAAAATGATTGTCAGTTTCTTGAAGCTTCAAGTCATCTCTTCACCGCTAACCCTCTTGTAGCGCAAACAAGCACGCCAACGGCGCGACTACCTGTACCGCAGAGCACTGCTGCTTCGCGATGCCGAGATTAGCGAAAAACGAGCCAAGCTCCGGGCATCTCTTGCGTCGGGAAAGCCCCTCGACCCTTCAATTGCAAACGACAAGGCTCTCCGGAAAGACTACGCATACGATGAGTCGGCGCCAGACTTGAACACCAACGACCAGCTCGACCTGGACGACGAGTACGCACAGCTATCGGGTATAGTCGACCCTCGAATTCTGGTGACAACGTCGCGAGACCCCTCGGCCAGATTATCAGCGTTTGCAAAGGAAATGCGTTTGCTGCTGCCTACGTCGATACGCATGAACCGTGGCAACCTTATTCTCCCCGATTTAGTCAAGTCGGCACAGTCTTCGGGATTAACCGATATTGTCCTATTGCACGAGCACCGCGGCACACCGACGGCCTTGACGTTGACGCACTTTCCGCACGGGCCGACGGTGTCATTTTCTCTTCACAACGTCGTCTTGAGACACGATATTCCCGGCAGCGTTCGAGGGACAGTGAGCGAGTCGTATCCTCACCTCATCTTTGACGGTTTCACCACTCCGCTTGGTCTGCGGCTCGCCAAGATATTGAAGCACATCTTTCCTCCGCGCGAGGCAATCACGAGCAAGAACAAGATTGGCAACCGCGTGGTGACGTTCAAGAACATTGAGGACAGCATCGAAGTCAGGCACCACGTGTTTGTGCGGACGGGGTATGACAGCGTCGAACTGGCAGAGGTCGGCCCGAGGATGACCATGAGACCGTTCGAGATCCGAGGCGGAACCCTAGAAAACAAAGACGGCGATGTCGAATGGCACCTCACGCAGTATACTCGAACGGCCAAGAAGAAGAATTACCTCTAGACGATGAATGACGACGATATTCTTGAGAAGTTCCGGCTCTGCGGTGGTGGTTCTAGAAGCGACTTCTTGTACGACCGCGTCAGTGTTGTGCGGGCGTATTGGTGTGAACGGGGCATCGCGGCACATGCATGCTAAGGACACGAAGGGCAGTTTGCGCACTGGAGTCGAAGCTTCTATGGCATGACTTGCATGAGCAGTGCGTGGAAACGCCAATTCGCGCCGCGAGAGGACGAATTGAACCTCGTCGCGACGCGACTGCGAGACAGGTGGCGGAATGATGCCACGATTCGCAGGCAATTTCTGCGGGCGCACGGTAGGCCTATATGGTGCCAAAGTGCGATGACCGCAAGGCACTGCAAGAGACCAAAGCGAGTCCTAGCGGTGGAAGTGATGGACCAAGCTAGAGAAAAGGTCCTAAGACCAACATGATACCCATATAGCCGACTATGGATGCAGGTGTTGTGAATGTGAGTGGCAAGGAACACCAACTAGTTACTCGTGAAGTTGGTAATTATGGTTGTTCTAAAGATCAGATGCGATGGTCAGGCATAAAGCTCAAAATAAAAAATCCGGGCAGTTTGTAACTCTCGATTGTCTTGTGTTTGTGTGCTTTTATCTACGGAGTACACGCAGATTGCAACGAAAGACGACAATCGGACCACCGAGACCTGGCTGGACCTTGGCGATTGGCGATGATGCGGGGCATGACGTGAAGGCCCGGACGCGCAAGTACAGTAAGAAGGCAAAGCCCCATTGCTCAGCCACAGCGCAAGGGATCGACGGGAGAATCGAGCGTCGTAATTCAAGAGCCCCAGCCTCGAGAGCTGACGAATTATGCGAGCAACTTTTTCTCTACCTACCTGTACCTAGGCCTACCTACCTAGGTAGGTAGGGAATCAAGATCTTGAATGCTGTACAGTAGCAATTGACCTCTGCGCGTCGAGTTATTTTGGGAACCGACGGGCCCGTTGCGTCCTGCAGTCCAAGGGCGGCGTCCGCGAATGGAGGGATGGCCTCTGGCCCGACTGGACAACCTTGTCTCGTCGCCAGCTGCGGGCGTTTCGGTTCATCCGCCGTCCTGTCTTTGCTTCCTTTTCCCTTGGGAGCAGGCCACAGGTCCGTGAGATTGGCGAGGAAACGGTCAATGGCGATGGAAAACCCTCTGCCGAGCTCCAGCCCGTCAACCTCGCGCGGCGGCGCACAGAAGGGCAAAGAAACTGCTATTATTGGAATCGAGGCATTGGTTTCCTCGTCGCAGTCGTTTGATTGGATCTGTTCCCAATACTCCCGCTCGTCAATGGGTACAAATTGTTAGAGGAGTCTACGCGGCGGTACTTTGCAGAAACGCGTTCGCGGGCGTAAACTGGGGTGTTCATGCGGCACAGGGAGGTGTGGCTGCTGCAGTTGCCGTACTCCCAGGTATCTTGTCGGTACTTGCAGTGGCACAGTAATTGTGCGGGCGGGCAGATTGGATGAGCGCATGAATCCACCCAGATGATCCGCCTCTAGCCTCGGCGATCAGTCTGTAGACGGCAAGGCCTTGAAGGGTACTGCCGGGTACCGCTGTACTAGTTGTTTTCCCCGGTTAGCAACTCAGTCCGGCCGCCGCGGTCATTGGCTTGTGCAATTTGCAGCAATCGGTACATGCCGACCCGAGCTCCCTGTATTTTCATCCCGGGCGTCAACTGCCACAGCGCGCAACTCACCAGCTTGGGGCGCCGGACAGCGAGCAGCGAGCAGCCACAGGCGCCTCACCCAACTCTCCCGTATCTCCCTCTCTCAGCCATCCAGAGACAAAACATCTGCAGCACTTTCCCTCTCCCACTCCCACTCCTCCCTCCCTCTCACACGCCGGACCCAAACAAGACCCTTTGAGTCTCACGCCGCCACGTTCCATTGTCAAGCTCTCCTCGCACATTCCATTTGCCCAAAAAAAGAAGGCCGACCTGTGTTGTGGTCCACTTCTACCGTCGGCTTCTTCGCGCCGGCATCTCCCGTCGCTCCCCTTCGCCTGCTACTCTGTTCGCCCACCACGTCGCCCTCGGCATCACTCGATTCCATTGTCCCACAGTCGCTCAGCGACACTTGACTTCAAGATGTCGTACGGGCAGCAGACCCAGAACCCGTACCATCAAGGCCCGCCGCAAGACACAAGTCAAGGCTATGGACAGGTGAGCAAGCTTGCCTGCCCATCTCCGCGCGCCGTCGGCGATCCCCTCAAAACAGACTGTTACTGACATGCCCTCGTAGACCAATCCTTACGCCCAGGAACAATATGAGATGCAAGAGCAGGCCGATCCCTACGGCCAGCAGGCCCAATCGGCTACTCTGACCATGGATGCCTTTCTCGACCGCGTCCAGAAGCTCCGCGACGAGATTCGCAGCCTCACCAATGACGTCGACTACATCGGCCAGCTGCATCAGCGCGCTCTCAGTAGCACTGATGGTCAGGCCAAGAACCAATTAGAGCAGTACATCACGCAAACCCAAGTCAGAAACACGGCCATCAAGGACGGCATCAAGGGCCTCGAACGCGATCTTGGCCGCACCTCGGATTCGTCGCGCAACACCAAAAACACTCAGCTGCAGTCCCTCAAGACCTTCTTCAAATCGGAGCTCGACAAGTACCAAAGCATTGAACGCGACTACCAGCACAAGTACCGCGAGCAAATCGCCCGACAGTACCGAATTGTGAATCCCGAGGCGACCGACGAGGAGGTTCGGGAAGCGGCCGAAGCCGACTGGGGTAACGAGGGCGTCTTCCAAACAGCGGTATGTGAAACCCTTCCTCTCCCATCTCACCGCATTTGCTTGGCCTCTCGCGCCTATGCCTCCGCGGCCCGAGCTTGTACTTATGCGCGCATTCTGTCGTGTAGCTACGCACGAACCGCACCGGCCATGCCAGCTCGCTGCTCGGCAACGTGCGCGCGCGCCACAGCGAGCTGCAGCGCATCGAGCAGACCCTGTCGGAGCTCGCCTACCTGTATCAAGAACTCGCGACCATTGTCGAGCAGCAGGACCCCCTGGTCCAAGCCGCCGAGACCAACGCTGAAAACACTGTCCATCACATGGAGCAAGGAAACAAGCAGGTCGACAAAGGCATCGAACACGCCAAAAGACGACGATTTCTTAAGTGGGTCTGCTTCTTTATCGTCGTCGCCATCATTATCGCCGTTGCCCTCGGTGTCGCCCTTGGGATATGTCTCAACTCGGATAAGTGTAAGAAGAATTAAGGACATGTCAAGTCGACGCGACGGCATAGGCAAACCGTGGATGAAATGGCCCAACGTCGACATGCTGTTGGCACGCGACTGCATGTCAACTGCAGCGGCAAAGCCGACAAACGCACCTCGACCGGCTTGGATTCTGGCGCAAAGGCCGCTCCGAGGCTCGCGCTCCACGCGCAGCCCCCAACAGCGAGCCACTTCCTGGTCGCGGCGCGTATAATTCTCGGCGGCCCAAGCATGGGCAACATCATCACAGAAGCAAAGCGAGGAGCGCTTTCCCCTTGGTCCAAGTGGCCTCGAGTGGCAGGAGGGAATGGGATGGACTATGTATCTACCGCGCGGTCGGGCCGAACATTTGACGTCGGCCATGTATTTGGATCTCTCGCAGCGCCGAGCCTTCTGCATCTGCGATCGGAGCTTGTCGTTTTTGGTGTTTTCTTCCTCGCCACCGATTTCCCCCTTACTGCCCATCTCGTTTGACCCTCAGAGATCCCCCCTCTTGATTTTGTCGTCTCCTTTCTCATGACGAAAGCTTGGGGCTTTCTGGTCTACTTGCGGAGGACCTTGTTTGATCTCTACGACTCCCGTCACGACGGATCCATGATGTTTGTTTTTTTACTTCTCCGACATGAAGATACATACTCCCGGTGTTTTGAGAGACGAGAGGGCGGCTAGGCGGCATTTAGAGCGTCGTTAGGTAGAGGGTAATGAATGAATTACTAATTATGAGCAATGGGCCCTTGTCGCCATATGCCCTTTGTTCTGTCACTTGGTGTCCTGATCTCCGCGCGATGCGACTGTCGTGTCTCATGAACCAAGACTTGGTCGACTCGCTGAAGCGCCGGACACGAATCCACCAATTCTCGAGTGAGCACAACCTTTAGGCACACGACTTGTCCATGGCTTTTATTTCGCTGGAAGGTGGTTCAGGGACAACAATAAATGTACATGGCTGCTTCATTAAGGCCTTCCCCCCCCGATTCCCGAATCTCCCGGCGCGTCCACGATATCGTGACGGCCTCGTCACTTCCCGAGTGCGCAAGGACCGCGTCGGGCCGCCCCACCAATACATTCCCTTTCGTCTGATAAACCAATTGAAGCTGCCTCTTGTTTCCCTCTGCTTTGAGTGGAATAATAGGGGGAGGGGGGGGCGGAAAGTGGTGCTTTCCCGATCTGTTGAGCAATCGTACATTCGACCTGCCGGCACGATACCAACAACTTTTTTCTTTGCTGCGTGCGTCTTGGGCTCTTCGAACCCCAGGTTGCCGTCAGCAGGACCGCGGCATCTCGCTTATTGGGGGCCCACGCGAAGCCCGGGAGCACCGGCGCCACCGCCTGCCAGTTTGGCGGCCAGCTTCGGGTACTTTTCCGTCACTTGCACCTGCGTCCTCGTTGCCTCGGCGTACGACAGGGCATTGACAATCTCGCCTTCGGTTCGGGCAAGCTCTGCGGCGCGCTCAAAGTACTTGAGGGCCTCGGTTACGTTGTTCTGCTGGAGGAGGAGCTGTGCCATGGTGGCGACCGCAATGTCACATTCAGGGTCGACTACACCAAGTTAGCTGATGCATCAATAAATCGAATCGCAGCAGTGACTCACTGATGAGTGCCTTTTCGCACAGCTTCTCGGCCTCCTTGAAGTCTTGCTTCCATTGAAACAGGGCCAGGGCCTTGTTGATGAGCGGCAGCACGTTCATAGACATGGGCTTTGACTGCTTCTCCATCTCCATGGCCGTGTCAAACTTTTCAATAGCCTCGGAAAAGTTGCCCTGGTCGAGCAGCAGTTCGCCATAGTAGTTGTAGACATCGGGAACCTTGGGGAAGTTCTTGATGCAGCGTCGGAAAGTGGCCATGGACGAGGCAATGGAGCCCATCTTGTATTGCGTCACGCCCAGCTGGATGTGAGAGAAGATGAAGTCCTTGTCCAGATCAATAGACTTTTGGTAGTCCTTCTGCGCCTCGGACAGATCGCCCTTGATGAAGTTGGCCTGCGCCCGATGGTAGTACACGTCGGGATCGTCCCTGTTTTGTTCGAGAGCCTTGGCAAACTCGGCCTCGGCCTTGTCGGGCTCTCCGAGCTCCAGGCTGATGCTGGCACGCTTAATGTAGCTCTGAATCATGCTGGGGTCCAGCTCGATGCTCTTGTCAAAGTCCTTGGTCGCGTCAGCGTGGTTGCCGAGGAGGGTACGCATGGTTCCTCGCAGGTTGTAGGCGAGAGCTTCGAATTCTCCGAGATCGCCCAGCTCCAATGCCTTTTCGAAAGCCAGTCTGGCCTCTTCGTAACCGTCGGCCGTCTTCTTCTCGAGGCCCTGGAGGCCCAGCTGCAGCTGGCCCTTGCCTGATTCGAGATCGAGCTCCACTGAATCATCGAGAGCTTCGGGACGGGACTTCTGTCGGAAGCTCTGGAGATAGTTGCCGACGAAGATTGGGCTCGGCAGCTTGGGCGGCCTGGAAGCTATCATTTCCTTGGCGCGATGCTCAGCAAAGACCTTGAGCAGGCGCTCGACGGACTGTGCGGTGGAGTCGCTCTTGAAGTTGTCAATGATGCAGGAGGCGGTGAAGTCGAGAAGGGCCTCGGAGTACTTCTTTTGGTGCTCGTAAGCGGTGGCACGGCGGTTGATGGCCTTGACGTACTCGGGGTCCATGTTGATGGCGGCGGTGGTGTCCTCGACGACACGATCCCAGTCACTCATGGCGCTGAAGCAAGCGGCTCGGTTAGAGTAGAAGACGGGATCGGGCTTGCACAGAATGGCCTTGGAGTAGAGGTCAATGGCCTTGTTGTAGGCCTTGTCACCATAGGCCTTGTTGCCTGCCTGCTTGAGCTTGGCGGCGCTTTGTTCGCGCTGCTCCTGTGTCAAGGACGCAACAGACGTCTCGTCGATCTCTGGGAGCTCGGCTTCGACCTGGACAGGGGCGGGTTGGGAGGGAGGGGGAGAAGGAGTCTCCTTGGTCTCCGCAGCTTTGCGCTCGGCTTCTTTTCGCTTCCGTCGTTCCTTTTTGCTGAGCTTTGGGGATGAATCTGCCTTGAGGTTCTGGGTAGATTGTTAGTGCTTGCTGAGGATCGGGGGCGAGCGTCGCTCAATCTGCGTCGGAAGGTTCGCGGGAGAGGCGGGCTTCAGGGGAATGCGACGCCTTGGCACGTACCGACTCGGAATTGAGATAGTAGACTACACCCGCACCGGTGACCACGACGGCAACGCCGGCAATGGTGTAGACGACGGCCTTGTTCTCGGACACCCACGAGGTAATGCGGTCCCATGTGGAAGAGGTAGCGTCGACGGGAATGGCGGTAGGACGGCCCGGAGGCATCGAAGGCAGTGGATTGGACATGGTGGATGGGCGTAGGGTGTGTTGCAGAAGGAATACTAAAGAAAATGGAAGGCCGGGAAGAAGAAGTCGCTTCGAAGAGGGGAGCGAGGGAGCGACACGCCGGTGCGCGGAGAGCTGGGGAGGAAGAAGCGCGGCGTAAGTGGTGATGTGCGGATTCGATTGACGGATGGGCGGATGGACGAGCAGGCGGCAGAAAAAGCTGCACTGCTTGCTATTCTCGTCTTGTCTTGCTCCATCCGATAAGTTGCCCGATAAAGACAGTCAAGGCCGAAGGTACCTGAGGTACGTACTCGGGCCTCCAAGACGCGGTGGTGCGACCAGGGACCTGGCTCCACTGGAAAGCTCCCCCCAAGGCCTAGGGCCCCGCTAAAAAGTCGGCTCAATTGCCCGCTCCAGGGCCTGTCAAGTTCTCTCCGTCCGGGCAGTCTCCACTCGTCGCTGCCACGCCGCGCCTGCGACACATGGCGTCACCTTGGGAGCCTTGGGAGCCTTGTACCGTTTGTACCCCGACGACTGTCGTGGAGGCTCAATTGAGGCATCTGCACGATTGCTTCATCAGTATCCTGGCCTCGCAAAGCCCATTGACAGCGCATTCAGAGTCCAGCACAAAATTAAAGGCCAGGTACAAGCATGCACGCGCGTCCTGACCGCTCCATGCCGTGCCAACGCAAGAGACAGCCCGTCGAAACGAGCAGTCAGTTTGCCGCCGCCGACACCCATTCCGCCCTGCGTGTTCACCGGCCAAGTCCCCCCTGCATCTGCCAGGCTCCCCAAGTCTGCTGGCCATACAAGGCACAATGGCTCCCATCTTCAACATACTGTAGGTAATCGTGACCTTGGCCCGCCGTCACCTCGACTGGCAGCTCTGTCCCGCTTAATTGGCTTTGCTGCTGCTACCCCACACCTTCGGCAGCGAGTACGTCCAATGTACGTCGCAGCCTCAACGGCCTAATTTTGACGTCCATCTCGGTATCGAACTTTCAGCCCTCGTCCCTTGACGCGCGACTGGTGCCCTCAGTCCCTTGCCGACGGTCCGGGTAGCTCCCGAGACACTTTCTTCAACGACCCGATTCCCGTCCAGGGTAGCCCATCAAACATAGCTCCTGCTTCAGCACAGCTCTTCCATCATGGAGGAGGACCCTGGGTTTTCTCTTTTTACTTCTATACGGTATGACGCCGGCCTCAGAAAGGTCCCTTCCAAGGGCCTCGAACATGCCGGGTGGAACTTCCAAAACGAGTCACCTCTCTACATGCTCGACTTCCACCGAGACCGCATCCTCAGAGCCGCCCGCCATTGGCGGTGGGAGTTGGCGGAGGAGCGATTATCTGGCAAGGGAGCCCTTGAAGACATCGCTAGCTTAGCCCAAGAAGCAGTTGGTGAGAACAAGACCAGGCCTCTACGTGTCAGAGTCGTCGTCGACAAAAAAGGCGACATTTCCTTTCAGACCTTTGACACGCCCGCCCTTCCGCTTGAGAATTTGTTCCCCGAAAGTCTCCCTGCGCCGGGCGTCACCGCGGGACCCAACGAGCCACGACCAGAACCTCGCTTCATATTGCTCGTGGACGATACTCCCGTTACTAGATCCGAATTCACCCACTTCAAGACTACAAGGAGAGCCATGTACGACGCCGCACGCACAAGGGCCGCCATTGGCCCAAAGGATCAAAAGGAAGTTCTCATCATCAGCGCCGCCGACAAGTCCATCATGGAGGGAAGCATCACGACGCCTTACTTTTGGCGCGGCGGAAGATGGGTTACGCCGCCAGTGGCCTCCAGATTCGACTGGGAGCAAGGCAGCGGAGGTCAGGACGGAACCTCGAGGCGATGGGCATTAGAACGGTGCGTATTCACAACTTAGGACATTAAGCTATTGCTGACAATGCTTACTTTGACGATTAGAGGCCTCGCCGTAGAAGAGGCTGTCTTTGCCGAATCTCTCGTCGAGGGCGAACAATGCTGGATTAGCAATGGCGTCGGCGGTTTTCGGCAAGCAATCATCACTTTGAAGTGAAGCCCTGACACGTTTGAACTACCCATAATGCTCTGTAAATTGCTTCGAGGTCAGATTGCTCCTTCTTGGTTACAGTAGCAATCTTCAAAGACCACGCTGACACAGGCAGCTCGACAAAAACAGCGCTCAGTCCGACGCATATATGCTAATGGATACATAAGTGCACAAAGAGGATGCCGTTGAAGCGCATCATCTCGCAAGCTCGCTATGGAGTAGATATAAATGCAAGGGTTCATGTGCAATGTGAGGGGGTGCGCTAATCCGTGAGGTTGTAAATCTTTTGAATGTCTGCGAGCATGGCCTTGAAGTCAATCTTCAGATCCTTGAGAAGACCGTCATTGAAGCCAAAGACCCAGCCGTGGACAATGGGGTAGTTTTTGTTGGCGTACGACTGCTGAACGGCCGCCGTCTTGATGACGTTGCGGCACTGCTCCTCGACGTTGAGTTCGACGAGGCGGTTGTACCGACTATGCTCATCCGCGATGGCGTCGAGCTCAGCCTCGTGTAGCCGGTAGACGTCGCGAATGTTACGAAGCCAAGGGTTGAGGAGGCCGAGGTCCTTGGGTGTCATGGCGGCCTTGACACCGCCGCAGCCGTAGTGGCCGCAGACGACAATGTGCTTGACGCCGAGATGACGGACGGCATAATTGATGACGCTCATGACGTTGAGGTCGGTGTTGACGACGAGATTAGCAATGTTGCGGTGGATAAAGGCCTCGCCGGGCTCGAGGCCGGCGATTTGCTCGGCGGGGATGCGCGAGTCGCTGCATCCAATCCAGAGATACTCGGGCGACTGGCCGGCGGACAGAGCGGCAAAGTAGCCCGGGTCGCGCTGCTGCTTGTCGGCGGCCCAGGCGCGGTTGTGCTCAAAGATGCGATCGTGAGTCTGCTGCAAGTAGCGCGTGAGCTCTTCGCTCGGCTGCTGCTGCTGCTGCTTCTGGTCCTGCGAAGATGATGCCATGTTGGGCGGAGACGAGCAAGAGCAATTGGACGAGAAGCGGATCGAGCCGAGAGTGCTCCGAGAGGTTGGCGCCGAGAATCCAAGGGGCCGTGAAGATGGCAACGGCCGGAAAGAGAAGCTGGTGAGTCGTCGCAGCGATGGAGCGGCTACGGACGGAGACGGAGCAATGCGGGGAGCGGCGGCAGCGAGAGGAGGAGCAAAGGCGGCAATGGCACCGAGGCGAGAGGAGATGCGGGCTGGCAGAAGCATCAAGAAGGCGAGAGAAGGTGAGACGAAAGAGATACGGGTTATATACAGTAAAAGAGAAATGCTGGGGCAGCAATGGCTGGGTCCGACCAATACTTGGCGTTCCGTTTGTGGTAGGAGAAGGCAAGCGCGATGAGCGAGAAGAGAAGGCAAGAGCGAGAGCGGCCGTGAGCGGGTGGGTCTGACTAAAGTTTCAAGTTTTCAAACACGGCCAGAGTCAAGCCCTGGTACGGAGGTTGGGCACTAAAGTATTCAGACCAGCTTAGGTCACTCGGATTACATAACACCGTGCAAATCAGTTTTCCCCGGTTTTCGCACCGTTTCTTCACTCTACAGCTTGAAAAGCTCTTTCCCTAGTAATTTGTATGGAGGGACGGCTTCACATGCACAACGGCGCAATAGAGAGCTTTGGCATCAAAAGGGGTTTAAAACGGTCAATTGGCCACCTAATTCGCCGGACCTATCACCAATTGAGCTTGCATGGTTCATGCTCAAATGCATCACATCAAAGAAGAAGAGTACGTCAAGGGCAACGCTTATTAATACGTGGAAGAAAGCTTGGGCATTGTTCCCGCAAGAGAAGCTACAACGGCTTGTGGAAAGAATACCCGGCAACATCCAATGGGTGCTCTATTTATATGGAAATAACCTATGAAGAAGGCAGCGATCCGCCGGATCTAACCAACCAGCAAAGGGAAGAGCTATATGATGAGATTGAGTTTCTTTTGAGCCAATCGAATCCGATTCTGCCTGGCCTGGAAGCTCTTATAGAAGCTGTGGAAGAAGGCGTTGAGGAAGGTTGGCAATAGGGATAACGTCATAAACCCCAAGTGACCAACTGACGGCAAGACGTTAAAGAGGACGAATTGCCTAATTAGGCAGGGCATGTGGATACAATACTGTATTGTGCTGCACGGTGTTATGTAATCCGAGTGACCTAAGCTGGTCTGAATACTTTAGTGCCCAACCTCCGTACTGTACAAAAAATCGCACCATCTGCCATCCAAGGGGATAGGAGAGATCCTCCGGGCGAAATACACACATACATACATATCCACCCTTCTCCACGGCCGGCCGACCGACCGAAATGCCGTCGCTTGGAGGGCTGCTACGGCAAAGACGAGCTCGTGCAGTTACAGGGTGGAGGATGCAAAAATGGTGTATTTCTACCTCTTCGGCCGTACAATTTGTGCCTTTCTGCTCGCGCGAAGCTGTTTACAGAACAAGTCGAGCGAGCGGCCGGTTTGTTGCTGTTGTACGTTGACAATGTGCATCGCCGCCTCCTCGCTACACCTGTGGGCCTTTGCCACCTTACGAATCTCCTTAATGACCTCGAGCCGTAACGAATACCATTGCAATTCATTTTGCCGGCCGGCGCGCCACCGGCTTCCCCATCTAGTATCAAGGTCGGCAATGGCCGGCCCGCCCCGGAGGCCAACCGTCCACTCGCTCCAGAGCGCCTCGACCGTTTTCACCGCTCGGCACATATGATACCGTGGCGGCGGCTCTGGCTTAACCATGATCGTGTCTGTCGCTGTCGGGCTCGTGGCACGGCTGTCGACGATGCTCGACTGGGCTGAGACAAATCCGCTTCCGTCTACTCCTCCTCCCTGTCCAGCGACGTCAATCACGGCCGCCGTCGTGGTGGGAGTCGGTCGCAGTACTGGATAAAGGGGTATGTATGGTGTGAGCCGAATCCGTCGAGGAGCAATAGTCGCTTGGTGCCTTTAGTCGTTTTCTTTGAATGCTCGTCGAAATGATAAATCCATTCAAAGCAGATCTCGTCGTTACTATACCCTGTTGGTGACATCGCGATGCGTACGTCTGGGTGGTCCTTCATAACTTCGTACCATCGAGCTTGGTGGTGGATACCACAGAGTACCAAGAAGGCTGGTAAGACCCGCCCACCGGCCGAGATGCACTCAATGGCCGTAGCTGACTCCCTATTGCCAGGGGTGCCGAAGTAATGGGCTTTCTTACGCTTGGTAACGACCAATTGGTCTTTCCCAACTCCAATACGAAACCCGGTCTCGTCCATGTTCCAGATGTCGTCTGCCACGATACCTTCGGATTGTATGATATCATGGAGCTTTTTATACCATTCGATGACCGTAGGGATATCTTCGGCGACCTGGCGATTCGAGTCTAGCTGCTTCTGGCTCATGAGACGGTATTTACGACGCTTAACGAAGCGGTCGATCCAATGTATACCCACGGTGGGTGGGTTGCTCTGGATAGCCTTGCTTGACCGTTCTTGGAGAATGAGGTTTGCAGCCTCCACAATGAACTCTTTGCGTACGGCCAAATTCATAGCGTCAAGACGATCGATATAGCGGCATAATGCATCTTCCTCTGGCTTGCTCAACTTCATATTCGTCGGTGGGCGATCGGTCTCGCTCGGTCGGCCGTTGAGGCGGTTTCGGAGGCGGCCACGTGGCACTTCGAATTGACGAGCAACCGTACTTACTTTTGCAGTAGAATTTTCCTTAATAAATGCAAGAGCCTTTTGCACGCGAGCCTCAAGAATTCTAGCCTCTTTACGATACATTTTGGTGATGTGGTTGGGGCTACAAGGTGGAGGGTTTGAAAAAGTGGTTATGTGGCCAGTCTGGTTACGTGGCCCGTCAGCACCAGCTTGGCTGGTGAAGGCTTGCCGGAATCCAGAAAAGTGGGGCGGGCACGAGTAGGCGTCGAGATGGGCGCTCTCAGCTAAACCTGACGTGCTACCGGCAGCTCTCCTCAGTCCGCCGCTTGGCAAAAGTGTTGGTGCGCGCGCTATTACCGCCATGACTTGGTACCTCGCAAGCACAAAGTACTAGTACAGATGGCTTATCTAAGCTCGCAAAAGAGGCAGGCACTCGGGCAGACGGTTGAGGAGAAAAAGTCATTTATTCATCCAGAAGGAATCCTTTCTATGCTCTGCCGGGGATGCAAAGCGCAGGACAGACGGACAAAAAGAGTCGTCGTCGCAATAAGCCGGCAGCTCTAGCAAACGTCTTGGCGCTCGCTAATGCAGCCCCGACAACACTGGACCCCAGATCGCCGTGCGACCCGCCACTGCCGAGCGCCACGAACCACGAACCACGGCCATCTCCCGTCATGACTCCGCCAAAATGAAGGAAGAAAAAAAAAGGCAACTCTCAGGACTTGATGGGCTGACTCTCTCGCGTCACGTCGGACCGAATCAAGCCAAAAATGACCTCGTCGTCGACCTGCCCGTTCTTTTCCACGGCCATGCGCCTCGTCCCCTCTCGCACGAAACCGCACTTGGTCAAGACTCTGATGCTCGCCTCGTTGACGCCCGAAGCCACGGCCTCGAGCCGGTTGAGCCCCGGCCAGGTCGCAAAGATCCACCTCGAGAAGGCCCAGACGGCCTCCGTCATGATGCCCTTGCCCCACGCCGACGGCGTCAGCCAATACCCCAGCTCCCAGGTGCGGTAGTAGATGTCGTCGTGGGCCACGATGCCCACGGCGCCGACCAACAGTGCCTCGGTCGACGGATTGTCCCGGGTGCCGGGCTTGACGAAGATGCCCCCGTGAGTCGGATACCGCGTCTCGACGGTGCCGCTGTGCCGTCGGAGGAAGCTTTCCGCCTCGGCCAGTGTGTACGGATTCGGGAACCTATCGCGCAGGTGCTTGGCGACTGCTGGGTGGTTTGCGGCGGCCGCTAGGATTGGTGCTTCGGAAAGGCGATAGCGACGTATGATGAGTCGCTCCGTCTCAACCAAGATGGCGCCCGGCTCTCCGCCCGGCGGGCACGGCGACCTGAGCAATCTCGACACGGGAGCTGCCATGACTCCACTGGCAGCCGCAATCAAGTCACCGAGTAAGAAGAATACTGTACGCCTTGCGCGAGTCGATTAATTTCCGATACAGTTTACAGTAGTATGACGGTCAAAGTCGCGGACCCTCGACGTCGGCGCAGAGTTGACTCACTACCTACTAACAGTAATTTCTCCGTCCGCGTTGCCGGCCCGGTAATTTGAAGCGCGGGGCTACAGTAGCCGTCTGAGTCGCTCCGCCTCTGGCCCCCAACTCTCCCGTCCGCATCAATGCTCGTCAAGGACTGCCCATCCATCATCTACCACGGCCTTTGCGCCTTGTTCTTGTGCCAAAGAATGGGAATCCCAAGGAACATGCCCGTATCGCAGCCCAAATCTACACTGTCGGCTCTGGATTATCGAGGCGGAGAAAGTCGCTCTTGTCAAAGGGGCGTAGATTCTTGCGCACGCGGTGCCTGTTGACCATGCGCTGCACAAGCCCGAGGGCATGGAGGTCCGTCGCTGATCTTGTCGAAATATCTGGGTTCGACAATGGCCAAAGGCTCAACCAGCCGCTACTGCCACTGGCCGCATAGTCGCAATGCATTACGCAAATGTCGCATATATTTCCGTGGTTGACGAGGGCCAACAGCACCTGAGCCCAGGTACCGCTCAACAACTCAACCTCGTTGAATCTCAAATCGCTCAGCGCTTTTGGGCAATTGCCCAGATAGGAGACGAGGTCGTCTGCGGTCGATGAGAGTTTGTACAGGCTCACGGATCGCAGGCGCTCGTGGCCCGGTGCGTCCATGCTCCATCCGGGGGCCAGCATCGCCCGCTTATACATGTCTCCTTCCATATGCAGGTGCTCAAGACCCTCGCTCGAGTCACGGAACACGCGCGAGAGGAGCCTGACGTAGTCGGATGTGCTAGTAGGCCTGGCCAAACCCCTGAGACGGTGCTGTTGAGGCACCGTGGGCGTGATTGCATCGTAGAAACCGATGCTCAGGTAACGGAGGTTGCGCAGTGCGTCTCTCAAGTTACGAAACGCAACCCCGACAGAGTCGTCGCCAAGTGCCCTCAGATACCACGATGCCGGCAGCCAGAGGGCGAGTCTTTTGATCCTCTGTATGTGGATGTTGCGCAGGATGTACACGATTACCATGGAAATGGCGGCCGACCTGATGAGGTTCCAGTGACCACGGAGCCAGTTATCCGTGGTGACGAAGCCGATGCCATGGCTGATGACGAGCGTCTCGAGCCTGGGAAGCTCCTCGAGGAACTTGGGCACCTCTGTCGTGAAATCCCACGTGAACAAGGATAAAAGCCCGAAACTGCAACAGGGATAGGGCTTGATGTCGATCCTGACATGGCGAATGTGGCGGAGAAAGTCGCCATTGCCCGGCAGCGCACTCAGGCGTCGGAGAGCGGGAGGGAAGTCGAGGCCGGCGGTCCCGGACTTGTACTCGGCAGAGGATATGGTGACGTGCGAGAAGAGGCACGGCGTGGCGGCCTCGCAGAACAGGCGGCTGGCGAGCCGCATCGCGGCGAGGTCCTTCCTGTTGTTGCCGTTGGGAGGCCGCGTGTCGAGCCACAGCCTGATGCCCCAGTTGGTGTCCTCGGCACAGTGGTCGTCGTCGTCACAGAGTTGACGGGCAATCTTGAACGACGCAACTGGTTAGTTCATCCCGAAGACTCAAGCATCGGACTGGACGTGAAGGAAGTGGCGGAGCGGTTGATGGGGAGTGTCTTTACGTTGCTGATGATCTCCACAGGCAGCTGTGGCAACATGGTTGCGGATGGCGATGGAGACGTGAGTGCTCTGGACGACGGCGAAGGCGGATGAAGAAGGTGATTTTTGAAAACGGTGCCGTGGATGGCGAAAACTTTTCACAAGCGTGCCCTCTACGCGTGAACAGGTGTGTCGAGAATTCACTGGAAGTGAACAGACACGGAACAGTTCAACTACGTATAGGGGCTGCTTTGGGAGGCTCTAGACAAGACAGTAGACCCCCCAGTGACTTCCCCATGTTACGGCACGCAGAAGAAAAGGACCAGGTCTTGGAAAGTTGGTGTTTGAAATGACATGAACAAGAATCCAAGGTGCATCGCCTTGGTTCTGCATGGTCTCGTGGAACGAGTCTCGCTCCTCTTTATGTTGCGCGTTGAGCCAAGGGCTAGACAACACTAAATGCCACCTATATCAGACCAACCGTGTATGAGTTGTGAGAAGAGAGATCATGTTGATGCTAGTAACGCCAAGTTGAATATGTTTGAATTCATGTCAAACTCCCATTTATCCCCGATCTCGCGAAAGTCCTTGATAGTTGGCGCAACATTGTCCGACTTTTTCGGCCTCCGCTGCCTCGGCTAGATACTCATAGCCCCTCCAGCCTTGCGTTACGTTACGTTCATCTATTATTTGTTTGCTGAGTGGGAATAGTGCCTAGTTTGCCATACCAGAGGTCCCTGTTCCAGTGACTTTCGGTTGATTTTACTATATATCCTTGCAATAGCCGCCTAGACACGTACGCAGCCTATACCTACAAACGCCTTCACTGCGTCCTTCTTGCACCAGATCACACGATTGCCTCTATCACCTTGCATTCTGGCCCCATCCGACGTCGGCAAGTATGCACCACTCCTATCGAACTTGCAACCAAGGCCAAACTTTGTAGATGAACGTTCTGCGCTGCCGTCAAGCCGCCCCCTGATAATTGCTTCCATCACCGTTGATCTACTCGTCCACTTCACTGTTCACTCCGCACGACGGGCATTCCGCTTCATATCCGTCATCACCGGAATAGTGGCGGCAGAAAACATTTCTTCCGCCGAAGGGATCGTGAGCCACGGGCGTTCTCCAGATTTCCTCCCGGTCTTCGGACCATGAACCGCAATGCCCATAAAAGTGATGAGGGCGAGTCTCGTACAATTCGGCGATATCTGGATCCTCCAGGCTTTCAGCGAAGCCATCCAAGTTATTTAGGTTATCGATTGAAGAAGATCGAAGAGTATCGTAGTAGCGCTTGGATATACGACGCAGACCAGACTTGAAACGATTCCAGTTGAGCTCGCGGCGCAATTTGTCGAGGGCGTCGATGTCGTCTTGCGAAGCAGTCTGAAGGTCCCACTTAAAGTCTTGTTCATTGGAATCGCCACGCAGATGCCCGCAGCTGCTGTCGCGACAGTAACTGCTCATGTAGATACTGAAAAAGCGCAGACGATGCAGTGTGCACAAGCCATTGAGAACGTCAGCCCACCTGCCTTCAGTGAGATCTACGCTGCAAAGTCTTACCGTATGCAACGTTTCAAGATTCCCGGAGATCATGCGAAGCAGCGTCCCCCCCGGAATGTGCGACCCGTAGAGTACAATGGACCGTAGGTGACTGAAAGGCCGGTTGAGGAGATTCTTGAGTTTGACGCATGGACTCATTTCTGTAATGGTCAAATGCTGGAGCCCGCTGACGGGCGTATCGCCAAGCAAGCTCAGCATATCGTCTTGATACTCGCTTAACCGGACTTTCTCGCAGCCGAAATTCTCGTACATGCCTATATCCAGAGCCTGGAGCTTAGAAAGGATATTTTTCATGCTTTGCTGCGCCATCTTCTCTGGCTTCCCGGTAAGAAATCCCAAATCTTCCGTTGCAGGCAACCAGAGACTTAACCTTCTGAGATGCGGCAGAGGCACGTAAAGCAGCGAGTTGATGACTGCGGTCGAGATTGAATTGGATCTGGCCATGCATGTGGACCGGTCGATAAAAGGGACCATCTCATGTTCGTGGATAAAGTCGTTACCAAACCTGTCGTACCACGAAGACAGACCGAGCATGTGTCGTACGGCAAACGTCTCGACCCTACGTAGCTTGCTCATGAATACCGGCAGTGCCACGGACAAGTCTCTAGTAAATTGATCAAGGACTTTGCTCACCCCTTGATCGAATGGCCCGATATCAAAGGCGATCCTGACATGGCGAACGTTCATGGCGTAGACATCGTCGCTGTGAATCGAGAGCATGCGCTTGAATACCGTCGACTCCTTGGACCCAAGTTCCCAAAAATCGCTATTGATGTCGTAATGCGAGAAGAGATGTGGTGTGACGGCTATGCAGAATATGCGGTTGACGAGGCGCAGAGATGAAAGGTCCCTCTTGTTCTTTGGGCTTGGAGGCAGTGTTGCAAGCCATGCTCGATGGCTGGTGCCTTGGTGGCCAACGTAACAGCCATCATCCCCATAGTTGTGATCCTTGACGTAGATGATAATCTGCCGCCGTCAGCACGGGTCCATCAGGGCCTGGTCAACGCGAAAGGGAGATTCACACGACAGACAAGGGATGTAGAGGAAAGATGCCAAGAACTTACCTGCAGCAGCAGCTCTAGGGGTAGCCTGGAAGGCATAATGATGGGGCCTGATACCAGAGGCCTCGAGCTGGATGGGCGGCGCTTCCTGATGGCGATTCGTGGAGAAGTCGGGAACAAGAAAACGAACAGGTGCGGTGAATGGAGGTGGTGGCGGAAGAGTTTTCGGGGCTGTTGAGCATTCAAAAGTGCTGTCCTTGGTGCGCTGGCCCGAACAACACCTTGGAGCCTGAGGACACAACTGGCAACACCTGGCAACACCTGGCACCTCAATAACCCCAGGAGCAGCAACATGTCCTACATCCCAGGGCTCCTCCACTACCCCAAAATGCGAACAAAGGCACGCAAAAGACTCCTGACCAGAATGCTGTCGATTCATGTCGTGTATGTACAAGCCGTCTATTCTCGCATTGTGCTGCCGCTGCGCATCCCGATGCTCTCCTCGTACTCTGTCCAACGCAGTGCCTCCTCGACGTCCATGACAAAGTGCGACTCGCCGCCGCAGAGCGCCACGATCCCGCTCCTTTCCATCAGGAGCCACACGGGGTGGTTTCGCCGTGACGGGCCGCGCGAGAAGAATACACGAACACCGCGCTGCCGGTAGTTGCGAACAATCTCCTCGAGCACCTGCGTCCCGGATCCGTCCATGGACGTCACTCCGTGAATGTCAAAGATCACGTTGCGATTCGACTCCTGGCTGCGGATCCGTGGCAGCGCCGGGTGCGCCCTCGAAGTCCCGTACAGCTCGAGCCGTCGCAGCCGGGCCTTGAGCTCACCCGTGTTGGCAAACGTCAGGGGTTCGGGGATCTTGACAATGAGGCATCCCTCGACAAACTCGAGACTGGGATTATCGGCCTCGGCGTTTTCGAAACGGTGGGTGCCTGGGATACGACCCAAGATCTGGATGCGCGGTCGCGTGCTGTGTTTGATGACGAGAAGGAGCGAGATTCCCACGCCGAGAGCGATGCCCAGAGCGAGCGAGTAGAATATGGTTGCGAGGAAGATGATGGCCATAAGCGACAGCTCCATCCAGCCGTGAATACTGATGAAGAAAGCAATGTCATGAGGGGCTTCCTCCATCAGCGAATAGGCCACAACGGAAATCATTGCAGAGAGCACAGGTTTCTGGACAGTGGGTTAGTGTATTGTCATCGACGCAAAGGATCAACTTACCGGTAAATAGTAAAACGAGGGCAGCAGAAACAAGACCGACAACAGAGCAATGGCGCTCAGAAAAATGGAGCTCATGGGGCTCTTGCCTCCAGTCGACTTATTCACCTTGCTGCGCCCGTAGCCCCCGAACGCGGGCAAACTCATAAAGCTTGCGCCGACGAGGTTGGCCACGCCGAGTGCAATCATTTCGCGATTTGCGCTCAACTCCATGCCTTGAATCGTGTCACTGCCTCCCAGACTCTTGGCAGCAACTGACGATTCGAAGAAGCCGAGAAGCGCAATGAGAAAAGACGTCGACATGGCATCGCGAATATGACGCATATGCGCGAGCTGAAAGGGCCATCGGAAAACAAACAAATTACCGGTAGCAGCCCTGACCGTGCCGAGGACCTCGACGCCTTGCTCGTCCCAGTTGAGCTTGGCGCAGAGTATGGCAGAGGCGACGACGACAATGAAACGGTCAGGGATAAACACAACTGACGGAAATCGATTCTCCAAGCGCTTCTTGAGTTCTCTGTCCGGACGTTAGCGCGCTGATGCCGCCTCGCATCACCTCGAATGCATCTTACCGGCAAATCATAATGACCAAGAAGCTGATGCCAGCAATGGCAAACGTCAGGCGGTGCGTATCGCCGGCGTGTTCTATCATGAAGCGAATCTTGTCTACACTGCTGCCGTGGCTGACGCCGAGCTCGTTGGCGAGATCATTGAGCCCCAGCTCGGGAATGAGCTGATCAACGGCAATGACGAAGCCAATGGCGCTGATGAAGCCGCGCAGAAAGGGTCGACTCAACACGCTGTCCAAGAAGCCCAGTCTCGCCAAGCCAGCAATCAGCACGGTGGCGGCGGCCATGCCAGCCGCCACACCGCACACCTGGGCGTGAAGAAGCGCATCGTCTTCGTCTCCGTGGCCCGAGTCGACGCTGTGCTGGACGATGCTGCCTATGAGCAGGGAGCCTGCTGCCTCGGGGCCCACCACCATTTGTGGGCAGGAGCCCAGAAGCGCGTAGATGAAGGGATTGAAGACGAAGGAGTAGAGTCCGTGGATCGGAGGGACGTGGGCGAGATTCGAGGCGAGAGACAGGGCCATTGGCAAGTAGAAGGAAGCCATGGTCAGGGCCGCGATGAGGTCGCCCTTGAGATACGACATTCGATACTGGCCGATCCAATTGAAGAAGGGGACGTAGTATGCCAAGTACCTGTTGTCGACGGGTTGTGAGCCTTCTCGTACCGACGAATGCGAGCTCAGGGTCCTCACATGAGAAAGGTGAAGCGGAAGCCAGCTTGCTGAGCCAGCTGGCTGCTCTGGTCCATCTTCTTGGTCCTCATCCTGCTCGTGAGCCACCTCTTCCAGTCGTCCGGAGGGGAAGCGGGGTTCACGGCGCCGTCGAGGATGCCATTCGCCGCCCCTCCGTCCCCCATGGCGCCGCCGATGCCGAGCCCTTCAGCCGGGCTGGACGGGCGGGGGCTAAAGGTGCCATGGTTGCAGATGCCGGGATGGGCCGGGTGAATGCTGCTCCGGCGGCGCGAGTGCGCATCGCCGGCGACCAGGGGCGTCGACTCGGTTGCAGGGGCGGACTCTTGGTCGTCAGCCGCCGCCGCCGCCGGCACCGCGTTGACCGTCGAGGGATCGCTGTCGGAGCTGTCGGGGCGGTGGCTCTGGCGCAGGGCGCTCGGCTGCAGCGGGCGGTGATCGTTGGAGGCCGGGTCATCGCGGCGGCGCGAAGCCCGACTGTCCGTCATGTCGTCGGTGCCGGCTCAATCGTCGCCGCAGGCATTGGGCGAGAGGCGAAGCCGTGCAAGCTGGGCTTTTAAAGAAACAAAAATCACAAGGGGGGTTGTGAGGGAGAGAGAGAAAAATGTCGCGATGCTGCGATGTCGGGCCGCGGCGACGGAGCGCCCAGCTCGGGGGGTGATCCAAGCTCGACGAGGCACGCGTTCTCACCAGGTAGCACACTCCCCCAAGGGAACGAATCGTCTTGCGAAGAAGAAAAAAACTGCCAAGAAATCTCTCCGGGTCACATGCTCGTTCCCGAGACCATCCGATTTGACGCTTTCTTCTTCTCTTTCCTGAAGGGGGGTGGTGGGAAAGGGGGAAGAAACGCGAGGCCCGAATACCTGGGCGTCTTCGGGAGTCGTCGGTGTGCGTCGCACAGCAGCGGGTGGAGACGGCGATGTCTGTGCTCGCTGGCAAAAGTAACAAGCTCTCGCGCGCCGCCAGAAATCTGCCCCCCAACGGAACCGACCGTCGGCCGGTGCGCGCGTGCCTGTAGGGCTAGCAATGTACAGTGACGTCTGCGTCTCCATGGCCAAAGGTCTCCACTGTCCTGAGACATGTCAAGGCAAACAGCGCGACTGTTAAGCTCGCGGTGAAATAATCACGGCTCATGGCAACATGTTTGACAAATCACGGTGCCCGCGAGTCGAGGCATTAATCTGTCCTCCCAGGCAGTGAAAACGGCTCTCGATGCCAACCGTGGGCGCTGCAATTGGCTCGAGCCCGTCAGCAAGACGCCACCACGAAGGAATACCTTGCGGTACCCTCTTGACCCTGTATGTACGGTGCAACGGCAAGTACTACCTACAGTAGGCCCGGATCGTGCCCAAACGACGCCCGAGTCGACGAATACGGAATAGGGGTCTGCACCAACGCCAGCTGACGGCACAAAGCAAGAAGCACACCAGCTACAGAGTACGAAGTACAGTACAGCTCGATAAAGGCATCGGGCACGTGCCTTCGTGACATGTTTCCGCTTCATATCATCGTGCATGAGCACCTTGCCTCGTGGCATTTTGTTACGCAAGTGCGCAAGTGCAGCGAGTCTGCTGATACCCTGTTGCAACGAGGCTACATTCCTGGATCTCCTTGGGCCGCCATTCTGTCGGCATAGTATCCATAAGATGGCTAATCCAGGTAGGCACCCAATCCTCTCCCCTGAGCCAGCTTTACGTCACGAGGGCGATCCTTGAGCATCACGGGCCGAAAGGCGTGATTAAGCAACACTCTTTCCAAACCGTGGTTCCTGCAGACACAACACCGCGGTCCAATGAAAACCGACCAACTTCATCATGTAGTCATTATCAAGGCGTCTGTTCAGTTGCACACTCGCAGATATATACTGCGATCCAAGCGTGAATCCTGTAAAATCCTGCCAAAAAAGTGTCGTCGCAGACTCGCAAGCCTTCAGCTCTTCAAGTCTTCATCAACATGACCGCCCTCACATTTCATTCACCAGCAGGCCAGCCATGCCCTGGCCCGTTCCGATGCACATGCTGACAATGAGCATCTTCTTCTGCGTCCGCCGCAGCTCACTCAGGCCAGTGACGATCTGCCGGGCACCCGTCGCGCCGAGCGGGTGACCCAGAGCAATGGCGCCGCCACGAGGGTTCATCTTGTTCCAGTCCAGGCCCAGCTTGTCCCTGCAGTATACGGCCATCGAGGCAAAGGCTTCATTGACCTCGACAACGTCAATGTCGGACAGCGAAACGTTGTAGATGGACAGCAGCTTGGGAATGGCGATGCTGGGCCCGATGCCCATGATGCGCGGTGCCAGACCGGCAACTGTTGACCCGACATACTTGGCCAGGATCGGCTGTCCAAGCCGCATAGCTGTTGATCGCTTCATCAACAAGACGGCGGCAGCTGTTGGATCGTTAGCACAAGCGCCCGAAGCCATAGCCAATGTGACAAGCATAGCGGCTTACCTCCATCAGTGACTTGGCTGGCGTTGCCTCCGGTAGTCGTGGGACCCCACTGAGGAAAGGCGGGACGGACCTTGCCGAGGCTTTCCGCAGTGGTGCCGGGCCGTATGCCCTCGTCCTTGGTCAAAGTCACCTCTTTCCACTCGCCGTCGGGGCCCTTGACCTTTGTCGTGATGGGCACGATTTCGTCGTCAAAAAGTCCAGCCTTTTGCGCCCTCTCGGCCCGCTGGAAACTCTCGGCAGCGTACCTGTCCATCTCCTCGCGAGTGATTTCGAAGTCGCGGCTGACGTTCTCGCTCGTCCAGCCCATGGGCTGCATGCAGTCGGCGGCCTCCTGACTCTTGGCCAGCACTGTCTCGTCAAATGGCTTCTCCAGGCGATCGCCGCCCTCGGACATGAGCTCGGCGCCGCACGCAATGCCGACTTGGATCGAGTTGTTGGCAATGGCGTGGGCAATGTCGGCAGTTGCCTTGAGGCCTGAAGAGCAGAATCGGTTCACCGAGTAGGCGCCGGCCGTGTTGGGAAAGCCGGCGGCGAGCGCGGCGGCACGGAGCTTGTACGCAGCCTTGCCATCGGATACCTGCAAATGAGGGCCGTCAGCGATGACCGTAAAGTGGGAGACGGTACCGGAAGAGGGGGTCATACGTTACCAAGGGCAATGTCCTCGACCACATTGGGATCGATGCCGGATCGGCTCTTGACCTCCTTGAGCAGGGCGTAGACCATGTACTCGAGGCTCGTGTCCTTGAAGCCGCCCTTTCTAGCCTTGGTCAACGGCGTGCGGATGGCCAAGGTGATGACGACATCGTCGGCGTTCTTGGACTGGCTAAAGAACAAGACAAGAGTCAGTAGCCGATTCAAGGTGCAAGTGTCGCAGGGGAGGCGCACATATTGCTGAGTGACGAGCCAGGCGCCAGGTGCTTGAAGATGGAACCGATGCGTTCGACAGCCATGGCGACGGTGATTGGTAGGGGATCTGGGCTGAGTGGTAGAACTGGAGGATCGAAGGCGGGGTCTTGCCTCGATAATGCAGTAAAGGGCGGCCGTCCAGGTTAAATGCTGCTGTCGCGGGTTCGACGGATCGGCTCAGGAACGGCGTTGAGACCGAGGGTCCGCCGGCATGGGGCTTGCCGCTTGAGCCGAGGCACAATCGACGGCGACGCTGACTAAGTCGAGCCAGCTTCATCGTCAATGATGGCCTGCAAGTTGACCATCGACTCTGAGCGTTTCCGGGGTTAACAGTTGCATTGTGGGAAATGGGATTGGGAAAAGCAGGTGCTATGCATTCAGACTTTTGGTAGCCATCACTGGAAATTCGACAAGCTATATCTTGGACGACACCGGCTCAAATGGGCTTTGTGAGAGCACTGTGAGATTTGGAGGATTCAACATGTCATTTCATGATTTCAACCTTGCAAGATGTATTAAACCCGATGCCATGTCCCGTTCTGCGTCGCTCCAAGAAACAGAGCGCCTGTCCCATTTGAACTCCTCAAATTGTAGCAATCAGGCTGAAGGTGCGGCCGGGACCGCACACTTTAAGTCCGACAGGCAGACTCACTCACACGCTCATACACAGACGGAGCGAGAGAGAGAGTCACACACACAGTCCGGCCCGATTACCTATTCGACAGCAGGCTGAGCATCGCATGGTGGCCCCCAATCGCCGTCCTTTGTCAATCAGAGAGGCGCTGCACATTTCAAGTACCATGGCGTACCTTGTAACTCGTATCGGAGGCATCCCCTGCTTCGTACTCCGGCTTCCGCGCAGCAATGGAAGGAGCAGGTGGAGCGCCTTACCTGCAGCAACCTGATCGATCCAACAGCACTCTCGCCTCTGCACGGCCAAGTGGCAGCCCCTGACACCCAGCCAGCAGCAAAATGCAACCTCTGTCCAATTCGCCTCGCGCCCATCCGTCAACTTTCTCTTTGCCATCGGATGCACCATCGTGCCCTCGAGTCTCAACGTCGCTCGTTCTGTCGCATCGACTCACGCTCGTTTTTGAAAGTGCCGTCGCGCCAGTCGCCTAATCCCCTTTACGCGCCTACAGATATTCATCCTTGTTCGCTCGTGAGCAACATCTTCGAGCCCAGGCGAGATTTTCTCAGCTGCACTACTGCCACGAAACCACATACGATGCCTGTGTACTGATTCCCGTGACATTCGCGCCCATGTGAATGCGCCGAGAACCTCACGCTTCTCGCTTGCATTCAGACATCTCGGTCGAAACCCACGGCCGACACGCGCAAAACACCGCCATGCTTTTCGCGGCACTCATCGCGCTGACGGCTTTGGCCACGGGCGAGGCAGCTTCATCATCCAAGCGCGGACTCTGTTTCGTCCCGAATGAGAATCACCCCGAGGATAACCAAGTCTGGACAAAGTCTGGAAGCCAGCTCAAATGGTACTACAACTACCAAGGTCTTCCCTCGCCAGCATTCGCCGCTCTGAGTCAGGATGAGTTCGAGTATATCCCGATGATGTGGGGCGTCGGCTCCAACCCCAACGACACTACCTTTTTTGATCAAGTCAAGAAGATGGTCGATGATGGGAGAAAGATTCAGCACGTCTTGGGCTTCAACGAGCCAGATGGAGACACCAGTGTTGGCGGAAGCAACGTCAAGCCCCAGGATGCGGCCCAGGCGTGGGTCGCCAACTTTGAGCCGCTTGGCAAGATGGGCATCAAACTGGGGTTGCCGGCTTGCACTGGCGGTCCCGGAGGCCTTCCGTGGCTAAAGCAGTTCCTCGGCAACTGCTCAGAATTGATAAGCACCTCCGATGAGAGGAAGAACTGCACTTGGGATTTTCTCCCGGTTCATTGGTACGATAACTTTGCTGGTCTCGCCTCCCATATTGGCGAACGTAAAGCCACGTAAGCGGCCCACCACACTTTGCAGCTACATGGATGAGTTGTTGACAAATTCTCGTCGTTTAGCTGGCCAGATGCCGAGATATGGGTTACCGAGTATGCCTATGCTCATCAAGACCTCGCGCCGACTCAAGACTTTTACAAGCAGAGTGTCGATTACCTGGATAAGCTCGACTATGTTGGCCGCTACTCGTATTTTGGTGCCTTTCGGGCTAATAAAGCCAATGTCGGGCCCAACGCTGCTTTCTTGAGCAACGGCGGCCAACTGACGGACATTGGATCTTGGTACTTGGGGTTCGCCGCCACGGGAGTCAGCCCTCAGAGTGGCATGTCATCGGCGGTTGTGCCGAATATTGTGCCGATCGGAGCCGCTTTCCTGACCGCGCTGTCTGTCAACTGGTTGCCGTAGGTCGGCACCGGTCAGTCGGTGACTAGGGTCGGGACGAAGCCAGCGACAGCAACTGGGGTGGATGAGTGAAGCATGGCACATGTCGTGTACAGGCCATGTGCGAAGATTGCAATGGCCACGGATCTTATAGACCGCTCAGGTCGCGATATCTGCAATTATTTGCATTCAAATCGATGAAAGGATCCTGGTGTGCTAATCGCACGTGGAGAATAGTACAGGCGATATTCGCGTGGCCGCAGGTGCTTTGCCAAAACAGAAGAGAGTCGTTACAACCAGCAATCACACAGCCTACGTATCGTAAGAAACAAAAGTCAGCTGCCAAAGCTACTGGTAGACTGAAGTGAAGTGACATATGCTACTGTCTCGAGCCACATTGTTTGCCGCGTGTTGGTTGTCTCCGACCATCTGTTGAGTGCGAGACAGTCTACAACAACCTGGCGGCATGAGGATAACGTGGAGCGTTGATGCCGCGTCTTGACATTGTCATCACAAGCTGTATGTGTACTTGACGCAATCATTCTCTTCTCATCCGTTGTCGACTTGGGCCGGGAGTTGAATGGCTGATGGCGCGAATGTATGGCCAAGCTCACGTAGACAAAGGGGCAAGGTTGCCGAGAGGATAGAGAAACGCGTGATTCCAGTAAAAGAAAAGAAGACGAAAATTCCACGCCGGTATTCAGACTAGCATAATGCGCAGGGCCAAACAGTTTTTTTTTCCCTTCCCGACGGCGATTGATTGCAATGTCGGCGGCAGGTCCGTCGCAGACTAGCCAGCCGGGCGGAGGGCGTAGTGGGGCCAGGTACGGCGGGGCGTCCGACGGTGGAGCAAGCTCGGAGGGGCACGTGATCCGGAGCTGCGGCCACGCCAAGACCGGAAGGCTTGGCATGCGTGCGCCGCGCCTTTGAAGGCGTCGAGGAAGCTTCAACTAGCAGCCTCAAGGGGGCGATTCCAGGCTGGGGTTCTTCTCAATCTCTGTCTTCGCACAGTGACCAGGTCTGCGTGCATTGATGGATTATTTTCCTTGGATAAATGTCACCGAGCCCATTGCATGCGCTTCTCGCCAAAGGATAACGGCGGCGGTGCACTTTGACGCCGCAGGGCTCTTGGCATAGGGCCAGGTCGCGTCGCGGAGACGGAGAAGGTACCTGGAGTGGAGACGCTCTGTCCCGACCGTCTGTCGGCCCCGCCCGGTCGGTCTCCGATGCTCTTGCGATCGGCGCAGATAAGCTTAAAAGCTGCGCACATAGCTGGGTTCATGTGCCTCGTGCAGGGCGAGTCGGCGTCGACAAGCGCGCGCAAAGTGCACGCAAGTACGCGCGCAGTACTGTGCAGCAAGAATGAGATGCTTGCGGCTTGTCTTGGCAAACGTGGTCGTGGATGCTCCGTCGATGCTTTCACGCCGCCGCGCGTTGCCAAGACCCCTTGCTCTCTCTTGGCAGATCCACGTCTTGGCATCGTCGACCGTGGTCCGCGGCGGCCACGTGCGGCGCGTTCTAGCCGCCTGGACCACGTCTCGTCTCGGTTGGTTGATTGGTTGATTAATTGATTCAATGAACAATCAGGCGACAAGACAAGGGACCGAGGAAAAGGTGACAAGTACGTACAATGCAAGACGTGCTTCGTCTGGGGAAAGAGGCACCGAGACCCTCATCCTGCTTGATATGCTCTCCCCTTGCCGCAGTCTAATGCGGGGTCGCGTAAGGATGGCAGGAGCCATCCAACCATTTCACCAAGAGAACTTTTTCCAAGGTCCATGCCGCGCTTGCATACAATGTTCGAAAGCCAAGCATCGAGCAACCTTGGAACAAGTCGACATCCATGCCGAGATGCAGCGAACCAAACTCCTTCTCTACCCCCCCGTTCGAGCCGAAAAGTCCTCCACCATCGGCCTCGACCCCGGCGGCGACCACCATGGCGGGCATCGCCAAGCCTCAAGCCTCTCGACAGCGCCCTTTTGACGTCACGCCGTAGAACGCCTCCTCCATGGCAGATCGCAAGCCTGGCAAACGTGGGGACCAGGCCCGGCGCTGACTCGCTAGTCCGGAATTATCTTTGTGCATGGAGCTTCGCCAAGACGCTGCTCCGGCCTTGGCCCCACAGGTTCAACATGGTCTCTGTGAAGCTTGATAGAGCGTTTGCCCGTCGCCATGCGAATACTTATATCGCCCGAAGCCCCGTTTCCCCAGACTCCTGGGCCAAAAGCTTCGTCACTGGCTGTCTCTTCTTTTGCCCGAGTCTAAAAACACTCGACCTATCCACGTTTGCAAACCTACCCTTTCAAGCTTGTCAACCCGTCACTACCAGCTGTCAAGCCCATCCGCCACCTGGTTTTCAATAGCCCCGGGAAACGATAGTCCATCGTCGACCCAACCGTCAAGCCTCGTTCTGGCTCCTCCCTCGCAACAACAACCGTCTATGAATCAACTTCGGCCCTTTGCCTCTCTGTGCCCCTCGACTGAGCTGCGCAGCCACGGAGTCTACCGCTACCTGGCGTCCTGTGACAATGGCTGAATTCCCAAAGCACCCCTTCCTGCTCACCGCAGAGGAGACGGCACAAGCTCTATCTACCGACATCGACAAGGGACTCTCATCCGCCCAGGTTGTTCGGTTGCAGCAACAGTATCCCAAAAATGAACTCAACGTGGGAAAAGGCATCCCATGGTACAGCATCTTGACTAAGCAGATTTTCAACGCCATGATCATCGTAAGTTGTCGTCCCCGCTGCCCACCCTTGGACCAATCGTTTAACATGGCTTTGCCAGGTTCTTGTCTTTGCCATGGCCCTCAGTTTCGGCATCCAGGACTACATTGAGGGCGGCGTCCTCGTCTTCGTCATTGTTCTCAACGTTACCATTGGTTTCTGGCAAGAGTATCGCGCAGAGAAGCGCATGGACGCCCTGCGTGCCCTGTCTTCGCCCAGTGCCATGGTCCTACGCGATGGCAAAACCCAAGTCATTTCCAAGTGAGTAGTTCTCCATCGTGCTTATGTCCAAAACTAACATGTAAAAGCCCCGAGGTCGTTCCCGGAGACATTGTCCTTCTCAAAATGGGCGACACCGTGCCCGCTGATCTCCGCGTATTTGAAGCTATGAACCTTGCATGCGAGGAGGGCCAGCTTACTGGTGAATCCATTCCCGTCGAGAAGATGTCAGACAATGGAATTGTCGCGCCCGGTAGCGAAAAGCCGGCCACGTCTGAGGAACATATCGGTATCGGTGACAGAATCAACATGGCCTATGCTACGACCGTGGTCCGCAAGGGCAGAGGCCGCGGCATTGTGACTGCCACTGGCATGTCTACCGAAGTCGGCAAGATTGCGGCCTCGACGGCAAAGAAGCAGCGCAAGGCAGGCAGATCCATGAATTGGCGCAAGTACGGTAAGAAGCAACCTGTTGTTGGCTTTGCCAAGCGCACATACGACATTATCGGCAAATTCCTTGGCTTGACCGAAGGCACACCCTTGCAGCGCAAACTTTCTGCTCTCGCCTATGTCCTGTTTGGCTGCGCCATCATTCTTGCCATGGTTGTCTTTGGTGTCAACCATTTCAATCTGCGAAACGAAGTCATCATCTACGCCATCTCACTTGGCATTGCCATTATTCCCGAATCACTCGTTGCGTAAGTCTCCATCCGTCGAAACGAGTCAAGTAACCAAGCAGACACTCACAAGAATACAAGCGTCCTCACCATCACAATGGTTGTAGCCGTCACCGTCATGCGCAAGGCCAATGTGGTTGTACGAGATCTATCCGCTCTCGAGGCACTCGGCGGAGTAACAAACATTTGTTCCGACAAGACTGGAACTCTCACAGAGGGTGCCATGATTGTGCGACAAGCCTGGATCCCGTCATCACACCTATACACGGTTCGCGAATCACAGAACCCCAGCGATCCAACAAAGGGTCGTGTCACATACTCTCAAAATAAGGACGAACCCGAACCCGAAAAGCCACAGGCAGCACGCGACTACGACAAGGAGCGAAGCGCCGCTGGAATCAGATTTGATGTGCCTAACGAAAAGCTCAACCCGAAGCCCAAGGAACCTGAAGCCGAGAGCTTGACGGAAATGACGGATCCGCTCAAGGCCTTCCTGCTTTCGGCTGCGCTTTGTAACCTCGCCACGGTACGATATGACGAAGAAGAGGAGAAATGGCAGACGACTGGCGAGCCCACCGAAATTGCCTTGCAGGTTTTTGCTCATCGCTTCAAGAGAGGGAAGAAGACTCTCGAGGGCAATGGATGGAAGCAGCTCGCCGAGTTTCCCTTTGACAGCACCATCAAGCGCATGTCCGTCATCTATGACGCCCCTCCCAATGAGAGTGGCTCCATCATTGAGACAGATCAGAGCATGGTCTTTACAAAGGGTGCCATGGAGCGCGTGTTGGATCTTTGCTCGCATGTTGGAACCGGTCCGGAACAGCAGCCCATCACAGACGACCTCAAGGAAGCTGTTCTCAACCAGATGAATCAGCTTGCCTCACAGGGTCAGCGAGTCCTTGCCGTGGCCTATCGTCCTTGGAATGGTCGTTTCCACACAAAGCAGTCAGGCTCCGCCGCCGAGGAGGAGAATCTCCGCACTCGGGTAGAGGAGAATCTTGTGCTTCTAGGTCTGGCCGGTATCTACGATCCTCCACGTCGCGAGACCAAGCCTTCGATCGGAGAATGTTCACAGGCCGGCATCAAGGTCCACATGCTCACCGGCGACCACCCCGAAACCGCCAAGGCCATTGCAAAGGAAGTTGGGATTATCCCCAAGAATCTTGGAATCTTGTCTGAAAAGGTCGCCAGTGCAATCGTGCAAAAGGCAACGGACTTTGACCGGATGACCGATGAGGAGATTGACGCACTCGAGGAGCTTCCTCTTGTCATTGCCCGCTGTGCCCCCGACACCAAGACACGCATGATAGAGGCACTTCGCCGCCGCGGCGCATTCATGGCCATGACTGGTGATGGAGTCAACGACGCACCTTCGCTATCTCGAGCCGATGTTGGCATCGCCATGGGATCTGGTTCAGATGTCGCCAAGTCCGCGGCCAAGATTGTCCTCACGGACGACAAGTTCAACTCTATTGTAGCCGCTATTCGGGAAGGGCGCCGCATGTTCGACAATATTCAAAAGTTTGTGCTGCACCTACTCACGTCGAACGTGGGCGAAGTCATCCTCCTCATTGCCGGTCTTGGATTCGTGGATGAATCGGGCTTCTCGGTCTTTCCCATATCGCCACTTCACATCATTTGGATTAACCTGGTAACGTCGTCGTTCCCTGCTTTTGGCCTTGGTCGTGAGCAGGCAGCTTCGGATGTGATGCGCAAACCCCCGCAAGACAAGCGGCGAGGTGTCTTCACCAACCAGGTCATCGTCGACATGGTTGTCTACGGCATCATGATGGGTGCTTGTTCCATGTGCACGTTTGTCATCATCATCTACGGCGCCAACAATGGGAATCTCGGCATCGACTGCAACACCAACTTTTCAGATGCCTGCAGACCCGTGTTCAAGGCTCGTGCTGCCACCTTCGCCGAGCTGACATGGCTGATTCTTATTTCGGCCTGGGAATTCAAGAGTCTTCGTCGATCCATGTTCCGCCTCAATCCCGATGACGACAGCAAGTTCCCTGTTTTCAAGGACCTGTACGCTAATCGATTCCTGTTCTGGTCCGTCATCCTGGGCGCTCTGTCCGTCTTCCCGATCGTCTACATTCCATTCCTCAACACCAAGTTCTTCAAGCACATTGGAATCACGTGGGAATGGGCACTCTCGGTTGGATTCACCATCCTCTTCGTGGCCGGCATCGAGCTGTGGAAGTTGGTGAAGCGGACCTTCCACCTCTTGGAGGATCGGCCGGTGCAGCGCGGCGTGTGGGGCCAAGGCGGGCCCGACGATCAGGGTCCCAAGTTCCGCAAGACAATGTCCATGTCGAGCTTCAAGACCTGGGCTTCTTTCTCGCGCAAGGACACGAGCGACTCGGTGTCGAAGCGTGCGCCATCGCGGGGCAACAATTCTCAGTCGGGCCTGTCCGAGGTCTGAGCGTGACATCTTTGACATTGATGTCTTCTGGAAGTTGTGTCTGGGTTAGGAAATAGGAAGAATCAGGTTTTGAACAGGCCCAGATGTCTTAATGTCTAATGTGATGGAGGTGTCTCGCACAAGTCCGCTGAGCCGGGATAATGGGAGATATGAAAGTGTCTGAGCCACGAGACATGGCACCACAGGTCCAAGTTCATCATGAGGAACGTTGTTTGTGAGAAGGAGAGGTTAGATAGATAAAACTTGATCTCTCTTAAGTTCTTGTTACTGCATCTTGTAGGACATTTTGTTTGCAAAGCTCAGCCCAGTCGGCGACTCGATTGTTCCACTCATGATGTGCAATACTCAACTCGGTGACGCCGTCCGCGAGAAACATTGCATACATGCTGCAATGCCTGCGCTGCGTCGTCGTCCTTGGGGATGCCGGAAAGGCAGCTACGTATCAAAGCGAGCGCGCCAAGTCTGTCTGCAGTGAACATGTACCCAGACTCCCGTCTCGAGTTGAAAAGGTCTTGTCTGATTTTGTCTGGGGAGGGCTTCGAACTGTCTCATCCAAGTCTGCCAGGCCAGGCCTCCGGCTCCTCGATAGACGATTGATTTATCTATGATCTAGATTGCTCGGCCTGGCAGACTTGGAAGCGAGTACGGTTCAGATCCGCATTAAAAAAAGCTTGAGAATATAGATGGGGAGGAGAGCATGCCTGTTAGGTTTCGCATCATATATTAAACCGTGATATTTTTAACGCTGAAAATCACGACGGTACATTAAGAGCTTATTAGCGGTGTCGACCAAACACGAAACGTACCCTAACATGGATGCAACAGAATCGATCTCAACAATATCTCAAGGACAGTGGCCCGATTGTGGCAAACTGAGCCCATGCGTGAGCTGCTTCTTCCACCTCAACCCCTGAACTCGACCCCCCCTCCCCCCTCCCCTCCCCCCAAGATCATGCTTACGCAGCACGTACGGATCGCCGTAACCTTCCACAAGAACTCTCTCGGAACCTGGCCCCCGTGAGTCACTGCGCCCCATCTCGCCGAGGGGGTGGGCGAGGAGTATGCCTACACGGCGGGGACCGGGCACAAACCTCGAAACTCCGGCTCGCTGGACGGGACCTTTTTTTGCTCACCACAGGATGCCACCTCTCCAAGCTGCTTTGGGCACCACACCTCGGTCGGGTTCCTCGGTGGGGAGGGTCTCCCGAGGTGTTCATCAGAGTTCCCCCCCTCCTTCTTCTGCCTGTCAGCGTACGCCCCCATGCGAGTGCCAAAAAAAACGCCCCCCC